>RXPK01000103.1:3296238-3781544 GCA_004143645.1 Protaetia brevitarsis
ACCAAAAAACCTCATTCTCAGTTAGGACTACGAACTAAGTTAAGGTATTTATTTTTTCGTCTGGTTCAACAAGTTCAGTGTTTTATTAACACCTACGATATTGGTATTTATATTCCTTTCGAGACATACAACTTACACTTAAATTTGAACACACGCGATTAGTTATTGCATGAATATGCAAAAAGTTTACAATAAAAATGTTTGTTTTAAAAGGTAAACTCCTTATGAGAGGTGTATTATGTGCAAAAAGCCTTCCTCCTATAAGATTTATGGTAACTGGCCATGTAATTGGATTGAACAATCGAATACCAGCAGCATCAAGTGTGTAATGAATTTAGCGGAACAAGAATCTGAATTCATCATTATTAATGCGTCTTAAATAGATAAACTACATTAATAAACCAGATTGTCTCTCTGTTTAAATAGAATGCTTACGTACGTAACTCAATAAATCAGAATCAATCCTACATTGCAGATATCTATGCAGAATATATTCCCACTTTATTAGTTAATTGACAAGTATGTGGATATACAATAAATTTCAACATTTCTTTATATAAATAACTTGTCAACCCAACGATTAAACATAAGAAATACATGGATTAGTTGTAGTCAGCGTGGTAATTCTATTGTCTCGATTCGTCGTCGCTTTGTCTAGACATTGGGCTGATGCACGTCCAACAATCGTATCAGTTTAATCTTGATCGGACTATTATTCGAATAATAATAACAATAAAGGAGCTATGTATAGCGTCAATTATCGATGAACTGGAAGAACGGTGTTTGCTTTCAACGTTGAGGACGAACTGCACGATGACCATGGCACTCATAATACGAACAAGCAAACGGTTATGGACGGGCTCAGGCGCGGTTATCATTAGAGATGCCGAACGGATGGTCGTTGCTAGCATTACGCTGGCATTAACGTGCAGATATGGCGTTAGCAATAGTCAGGGTTGTGATTGTTATGTGTGTTGAGTTATAAGGGGTTCTAGACTGCTGAAACGAAGCTTAAATTAGAATAGACGTTTATATTGTCTTTATAAAGAGCAATAAGTAGCCAAGAACGATCCTTGGAGAAACCATCCGAATAGTAGCATTCAAATTACTTTTTTAAATCTTAATTTCAGGTATACAACAACAGCTAACCCCATACATTTTCTTGTACTTTAGACAGTTTCAACATAATCTTATTAACACCTTTTAAGTTTCTACCAGTACATTCCTCTTATTTTAAAACCTATTTGTGAAAGTGTGCTGTTGCTACGTTAATCGTTTGTCTAGGAACATTCCTAGACATTATGTTTGATTTTCCTGTTTACTTTAATGTTGTTTAGTGACTCAGGAGGGTATATAAATGTAACTTAAACTGACTTATTTATGTGGGTCTTAAATCTTCGTCTGTGAATATCCAGAATTGAACTTTATTTAAGCTTTCTCGTGAGTTCTTTAATGCAGTTTGACGGCTTTCATCTTTTGCGGAGATACATATGACTGTGTCATTAAAGAATGCTGCTATTTCTTTATTTTTAATGGTTAGTAGGTGAGAAGTATAAATTAGGTAAAGTAGCGGCCCAAGCATACATCCTACCAGTATCCCCGAGTTGACTAGACGTAATTCCTTATGCTTATCTTGATATTTTACAAAGAAATGCATAGGCATGTTCTAAAATTGATTATAATAATATAGATAAGTTTAATTATCTGAAAGCCGCATATTGGCAAAAAAGTTTTTTGAATTCACAAGTGAACGGTCTGCTGTGTATCGCGCCAATGTTATGCTGTCCCGTATTATTCTTCAGGAACACGGATAAGAGCTCTTTTCCATTATTCAGCTCATGAGAATGAGGATAAGGGAAAACCAAGTTTCTTTAAAATATTTTGTGGGAAGTGTTTAAATCATATGTGGGCAACAACCGGCCCACGGGTCGGATCCGACCCGCTGTAAGATTTGATCTTGCCCGCGAGACATTTTGAAAAACCCAATTAAAAAAAAATATTACACTACTTACTCATACTCACTCCAAATGAGGAAGATCGAGTGATATGGGGTTTGTCGCTTGCTCCTGCGGAATCAATGTTGTACCTATTTTTTTCATTTCATTTTCTTATTTTAATAAATTGCATTATAATAACATTGTCGTATTATTTCATGTCTGATATCTATCGCTAAAAATTATGAACACTACTTTAAAATGCACTACTTTTAAACGCGGCCCACGAACGAATTTGCACACTAAAGTTTGGCCCACAACATGTCAAAGGTTGCCCATACTTGGTTTAAATGATTGCATCCTATATACTGATTAAATAAGCATGCGTCATACAGGCGCAAACCCAAGCTAATTCCAGACACGTTTCATGTTAAACATTTAATGTATGGCAGATATATCTTATTTGCAGAAAATTTCCTGTTATCCTTCGCTGCAATCTAAAAAAATAATTATTATCATTTTTTCCCAGAGAGATAAAATTAGTTCGCGGCACACCAGTATATTTTTATACGACAGTAAATAAAGTCACACCCACACCGCTTAGGGTCACCCATTTCTCGTAAATAGATAGGCGTATGCGTCCTTACGACATTCTTCAGGAAATTAGATCACAACCGGCATAGTTTATTTGAGTTGATCGTTTTTGCAATGACCAATTAACTTTTGCGCTTTACACAAAGTACGTGGAATCCTTTAGACATAAATATCTAGTCCATGTTAACACACATATACACATAAATTGCTTGCGCAACATTAATGTTGTTCGTAGGAGTATTTCAGGTATGTGTTAATCGTTTGGTAATTGAGTAATTCAATAAATTATGCAAATGGAAAGTTCATAGTTTTATAATAAAAATAAATGTTGTTTAATTAATATAATATTAATTTGCCTGTGGGTATACGTATTCATAATTCCGCACTATAATCTAAATACTCGTTTAGTGAGTATGGCTCTACGAAATAAATGTGGGCATCATTTTTTTTGTAAAATGATAAATTTTGATTTTGTTTTTATTGCATGCTATTATATGTTAATTCTTTCGCGGTTTTTGATAATCTATGGTTGGAAATCTTGTTGCTACTTAATCACTTTCTAGAATCAGTAATAATAGATAGATACATAGATAGATAGTTTATTCAGTGTTACAGTATATAATGCGTTGAACATGTCAATATAAATAAAATAATAAAAAATAAAGTAATATAACACATAACACAAATAAATTGTAAATAACAAGTACACGTACAAATAACACGTTAGTCAAACAAATTAAACAAGACAGGATAATACATTACTATAAAGTAAATCGTCGAATATCACAGACAGAGTTTTTAAAATAGTCGTCGAGTGAGTATATAACTTTCTTCGCTAACTCTTGGTGAAGTAATTTCTTAAACATGGTAGAGTTTTAGCCTTTCAGTTTTGCAGGTAGGTGATTATATATTTAAATAATTTGACACATACACTTTTATTCACCAATGTTTTTGTAGTTTGCGGAGGAATTGTTCTCGTAATTGTTCTCGATATCGTTTTCAGAGCATAGTTAGACGATGATAAAGATGCTGCGAGGGAATCGACATGAGACTTCCAGTTCAATTGACCATCCATAACTATGCCAAGGAACTTAGCGTTTGTAGACGTGGTAAATATTTTGTCTTTGTATGTAAAATTGTCTTGATTGTTTAAAATATCCAATACGTAGCAAATTTGTTTTTGGTATATTTAGTTGTAGATCATTTTCGTCAAACCAGGTGTCAAATGTATTGAGAGTGTCAGCAATTTCGAGATCTAAACGATTTTTGGATCTTATTACTACCGTAGTATCATCGGCATACAAAGCAGTCCTGTGTGGTGAAACCTCGGGAAGATCGTTGATATATATCAGGAATAGAAGAGGACCCAATATTGATCCTTGTGGCACACCTCTTTGTATAACCTGCCAATCGGAATATGTTTTTCTGTGGTCGACATAATCATAACCTTCCACCTCTCTGCCGACGATTACTCAAATAAGATTCGATCAGCGTAAGAGCGTTGCCTCGTATTCCAATGTTATCCAATTTTTTTATATAGTTTTTCACAGTTAATACTGTCAAACGTTTTACTCAAGTCCATGAGTAAAGCAGCAGTATGTTCTCCAACGTTAATACCAGTTGCAATTTCATTAAGTACTTGGTAAATTGCCCTGTTGGTATTTCTTCCTTTCATAAACCTGTTTTGTATGACACTGAAGATGTTTGACCTGTTTAAGAAATTATGTATTCTGTCGTACAGTATTCTCTCAAAAATCTTTGATATGGTAGATAGAATCGATATTGGCCTGTGATTACTAATGTCTGCCTTATCTCCTTTTTTGTAAATAAGGATAACAGTTGACTTTTTCAATTCGTCAGGGAATTGATAATAAGAATACTTAAAGGTGTTGCAAGATGTGAGGCACAGGCTTTGACCAACTGTACAGGTAAGTTATCGTGTCCTACGGAGTTCAAAGGTTTCAAATTTTGAATTGTAGCTCGTATTTCCTCTGGTGTCGTTGGAGACAGGAAGATTGTAAGGGGATTTTTACAAGTGCTATTTGCTGCAGATACATTGCTTGACGCCGGCTTGCATATGTTAATTAGGTGCGCATTAATACATGATAGCTTTTCTTCAAATGATGACGTGAGTGTTTCAATTTCTATATCATGTATATTACAATAATTTGTAGTGGAGGTGGATATAGGTGAAGCTATTTGTTTAACTAAAGATCATGTTGCTTTTGTTTTGTTTTGTTTTTAGAACGTCTTATGATTTCTGAATTTGTGATTATTTTTTGATTTTTTATTTCCATTTGCAGTTTTTTTTTGCAAAAGCTTTTGTATTCCTTCTTACTAATAATATGATTCAGCATATCCTCGTATAGCTGCCTTTTAAGTTGACATTTTTGTTTCAATTCATTAGTTAACCGGTTTTTTCTAGTCTGGTCCGTTTCAAACTTGACAATTCGTTTTGGATATGTAATGGAGATAGCAATGGCGTGCACTTAATTTGAATCGGCCTGTATAGTATTTAAATAAAAGTTTTACTCTCTAGCAATATCTAATAACCTCCACAGCAACTACGACTTATTCAACTTATACATACATATGTCTAACGTTCAAATTTCTTTTTACATCATAAACACTTCGATAGTAAAAGCGGATAATAGCCAGTGTAATCATAACGATTGCCCCATAAAAAAATGTATATAGAACTAATCATTTCCGTCAATTCACTGAAGAAATCCAATTAAAAACATTGGTACAAACCCTCAGCAATAGTAACAGCGTCGTAAATTTTATTTCGTTCTGGTTTCATAAGCGGTTTCAATGCGCCATCCTCGGAGCCAGCTAATACATTATCCGTTCTCGAAATTTTATTAAAATCCCCGTCATTGTCATAAATACTAAAACTTCCGCATGCACAGCATATGAGTGTGGGTACAAAGGGGAGGTAGAACGACCCCTGTTGAATACTCTTACATTGTGTACGCACTCGTAGCGAGTCGGGGTTTCAAGCTGGCCGTACTCCGTAACTCTAGAATATTGACCGAGTGCTTTGCAGTCAACATCAGGTCTGGGGATGGGACGTGCATACGAGGGTTGAATATGGTCGGGGAGGGTAGTTGTTCGCACTGCGACCCCGTCTGTTGCTTGGCGCAATCGATAGTCGTAAATCAGTACGACTACATATACCGTTGTTACATTTTTTATGCCGTCTAACGGCTTGTCGCAGCGATTACTTTGAAAAATAGCACGGGCAAGGTCACTTTGAGGATAGGATAGTATGAAATATTTACCTGTCTGTTGGCAACTTGAAGTATCTTATATATTTTAAAACGTAGCATACTCTATTTATATACTGCTCCCTTTTTCAGAAGTATGTCAGAAGAACTAAGATATATTAATTATTACTTGGAAGGAAATCAATTTATGGGAGTCATTTATAATGCGTATCAAGAGAGGAGTTTGGAAGTAAATGAATTACCCTCAGGGAATAAATTGCCGAAAGTTGCTTATTGTGGTAAAAGTTCCCTAAGATGAATGGTAAATACGCATGCAGAAGCATGTAGAATTTATGAGTAATATATAACAAACAACAATATTTCATCAAAACGATTAACATAACTATCTGCTTTATTAGATATGGTCTAGAGGGCGCCAGAAGATCAGCTTTTTGGAACCAAGAATGGAATCTGTATTCTCATGAAATCCCGATTTGCGAATTATTGGCGAAATGTGATGGTTAGAAGACGTCTTAAAATGGAAAGATTCGTATCGTGGTAAGCAACAGAACATGATTTTTTTTTTTTGATGAGACGTTGAATAATGATAACAGGATTCTGGCGATGCCATCATCTTGCGCACTGAGAAAAAAGGTTTTCTTAAAATTTATATTAAGAAATTTGTATTATGACCAAATAAAACTAATTCTTGCCTAAAAATGGTTAGTTTTTAGTGAGGTCGTAATACCTGTATGTGTCATATTTGTGTGTATCTTCTTTATTATTCGTATTCATTATAAAAACACTTTTAGATATGTACAGTTTGAAATACTGATGTAAAACTATTTGACCGTAAGTATTTTTAAGTATTCATTTTAGTAAATTGCATTTATTGCTGCAGATAGATAATATATAACATTGCATTCTTTCTTACATGCTTCTTAATAAGGCCCCATCATCTTTGAGAGCGGCTTCTTTGTATTGCTGTTAGCTGTGGTGTTCTTCACGCCCATTACTAGAAACCTAGTCCTCGCCAGGCCATCACATAGACAGCACATGAACTGGTATTTCTTCCTCCTCTAGGCAGACTCTGCAAGTAGCGTCACCTACCAGATCTATGTGTGTATATATGCCTATTTAGTCTATAGTGACCAGTGAATAGACCTACTATCATTTTGCGTCTTCCTATCTTTACTCAGTAGGCCTTTGTTGCTTTAGAAATTCTTTTACCTCTCTCTGTCCTGATGATTTTTGCCACCTCTCTCTGGATTGATTATGTATAATAACTTGTATTACTTCCATACATGTTTTTTTTTTGTCTGGGGTAACATCTTCAAATCAATAACTCAAAGAACATCAATCTGCCTCACCTTTTTCACATATATACACAAATCCATACGCCAATACCAATGTATGCTGTATTTTTAGATGACGTTGAAAATTACGAGAATAATAGCAATTGTGATAGCTCAATGTTATTTTTAAAGTACTTGTAGATCGATGATTCAATTCTCCAATAAAATATGAATCGAATTCCGGTTTATTGACGGGGGATGGTCATATAAGCAAGAGATCTGACGACATACACCGAACAAGAATCAGAAGATTCCAATGAAATATTGTCAGATGATGAGACTGAATTTGTGGGAAAAGATGACACTACGAAATTGTTTAAGGTATATCAAATCACGAGAGTAAAGACGAGACCTCACAAGTTATCTACCAGGTGCAACATGGCTTTTTTTTAAAAGTAACAACGGGTATTAGAATGTTGGAAACTTCTTTTTACGGAACAAATGCTTTCTGATATAGAAAAAGTTTACAAATGTTTGAAGAAATACAAGCTTTCATAGGACTTTTATACACTGCTGGTGTCCAAAAACCTGATGGATGATTAGATGGCTTTGCCAGTGATATTTACATGGTAACGATGTGTCAAAAACATTCAGTGCCTTACTACAGTGTTTACGTTTTGACGATTGCGAAAGCAGAACAGAAAGACATAAACTGGACAAGTTTGTAAAAAATTTGAGCAATTTTTGTCATGTTCGTAGAAAATTGTTCGTAGTGTACGCGGCCCTAGTGAGTATGTTACTTCAGATAAGAAACCAGAAGTATTTGGAAAATGTTGTAGCTTCCGACATAACATTAAGATCATTTTATGAATTAAATCAGGAAATTTACGTGGGAAAACTGCTATAGCTGTTGTAATGAAACTAACTTAAGCTTTATACAAATTGATGGAAATATAACTTTTGGTTACCGGTTTCCAAGTTACATGTAAGACAGTGATTTTTCATCAACATATTTTTTATTATATTTATCTAATCTAAAACCAACCCACAAAATAAAGACCAAAATGAAAAGGAGAACAAAAAATATATTTCCATACCATATACAGAACAATTCTCAGAGAATTTACAAAAATTCCTGAAACAATACAACATCAATATTGGTCATAAACCAAATTACGCAAATAAAAAGTGGTTCACAACAACTAAAGAAGCAATAGATTTTAATAAACAAACACATACAATTCACAGAATTAACTGTCAAAACTGTGAAGGACTGTACATTGGACAATCACAACAATACATATAAAAAAGAATTTACTCTCACAAATACAGCATAAATACACAAAATGTAAACTCTACTGCCCTGGCAAAACATGCACTTAAATAACAACATAATTTCAACTTTATAAAACAAAATTTAGATATAGAAAATAATTATTAATAAAAAGACTGTTCAAAGAAAATGTGGCATATAAAAGTAATAAAAATTCAATTAACGATAAAAACGACATAAATAACCTAAGTCACATCTATAATAATTTGATAGTAGTAAATTCTAATGGAAAAAACGAATTGAGTCGTCATGCACCTTATCGTATGATACATCTGTAACGGCGACATTTGTGCATAAATTCATTAAATTAAAAACGGACTGTTTCTTTACAATATCTGAGTGAATACAAAATCGAAGCTCTCCCACTGTAATATTTGTTTTTAGTTGACTATGTTATAATGTACTATCGTGTTTTTACAATTTTAAGTTTTAAATGTAATAATAAAATGAAAAATTTATTGACAACAACCCTAAGGTGAAAACAAAAAAGATGGAAATAACTAATGTAAGTTTTAACCATGTACTTTTTCTTTTTATATATCACATTCACAATTAATAAGTAAACTGTTAAATTTAAGATTAAATTGTTGTAAATGTTTGTAGGATAAAAAATGAAATTTGAAAAAGGAAACAATAAATTTTTCCGAAACGTAAAAAGAGCGTCTTTGTAATTTAAACAAAAACCTGCATACCCAAGAAAAGAAAAAATAAGAAATATTTGTCTAACGGTAATATTGTCCGGGAAACACATGCATACTTTATATACTCAATTTTTTTACGGCTGCGACGTGGAGGCGGATAATTTTAAAATATAGCTGAAATAACATTATGAAAGGGTAACCAGAGATACGTCAAGTGTTAAACTCAGATTTGGTCCCAGTCTTGTTAATTCGTAGTGGGGATTGGAATATTTTGAACGACTTTTGTAGAATATTAGCCATAGAGAGCCAGACGTTAATTTTTTAGAGCCCAATATAGTTTTATATCTCGCATAAGTGCCTAAACATGTAACTAGCTTACGAGTCCGTAATAGCACAGTGGTAAAGGGCCTCAATTTGTATAATCTCCTATTGTTCACTTTAACGGAATGAATTAAAGATAATCCGATTATTATCCGAAGTAATCAACCAAGATAAATTAAATGTTACTAATTACTGATATTTATTTTCACATATACCTAATTAAACAATATTACCAACAGCCTGTGTAAATTACACCTTTTTTGTACGTTCATTATCATACTAATATTTAATTTGAAAAGAATAAAGCATAAAAAAAACATTCTGCTGCCAGATTCGAACCCAGGCCCTGGTTTCAATCGCGCAATGGCTTCATTAGAATACTGGGATAGGAAAATTATATTAAATATGCATTTTTTTTAAACATATTGGCAATATCATCATAGAAATCGTTAAAAATCTTCGCAATATTATCAGCTTATGTCTTTTCTAAATTATATATCATATTCGGAAATGATAATATTGGTTGCATGATTTGCAAATAAATGTTAGACAGTTTCTTACTCACTGCTTGGTGTAATTCCCTGATAAATAGTTGTATGTATTTCTAAATATTTGTCGTTTTATTGACCTCTCAATCGCTCTCCTTTCTTTGTTTATAAACATCCTACGCTAAACTTTTGGCCAGTCATAACATAACATTCGAAGTCAAGGTCTTTGCGTTCAATACTTAGCGAGCGTGAGAACTAAAATCTATTCAGTAATCTTCGCTCTAATATCTTTAATATGACGTGATTGAAATATCAACGAAAATAATAGAGGCACGTATGTACATAGTTTAAGTGGTTGTTAACTTGGATATAAATTATTGTTTAGTAAAAATATGAAACGTTTCAACAACTAGTGACGAATTTCTAAGCAACTTCGGACATCTAAAAATAACTGTTTTGTTTGGAATACAGATAAATTTATCGTCAGCTGTTAGGCACAATTTATTACCACAAAACTAAAAATAATCATCTGCACTGGTGCACGCGTATATTCCAAGAGACCCCTCTCACGTGTTTATTGTTCGACAAACGCAGCAAGAATCAGAAACAACCAATAATATGTCGTTGGGTTTATTGATAGAACCGCATACATATGCGATATGTGGTTACCCCCAGATACATATTTCTTCTTAAATATCCTCGTAGGCCGGGTACTTTGATTACACATAGTTACACACGTACACATTCATACATTTATAGGCGAATAATGAATTGCAATCGGATCTAATTTTAGTCGTATTTCATGCATAGTTATCATCGTGTGGTATGGCCAGACTCTAAAACTATAAATCGTCCGCCTTTAATAAATTTAACTGGAACGTTTATTATACAAGAACGTTCTGGGTAGGAGTTGAAAATTGACTTCTTGAGCTGTAAATTCCATTTGTCGCTAGTTGGAAATAAAAGTAAAACTTCTGTCTCGTATGGTAGTGGTTGTTACATTCACTTAACGTCTTAGTAAAAATTATTTAGACATACGCTCTTGAAGTCTTTTTAACTTTCACATCAACTGTATTTAGAGACGTTTCTGGAAAACCTCATCGATATATACGAAGTGAAGTGTCTTTTTTTCTGCTTTATCCACTTGATAATTAAGCTTCTATTAGTGGATAATCAGCAATTACTCTCACTTTCCACCAGTACATTTTATGCGTGATGAAAAACTTTGTGGTTATTACTACTTCGTTATTAAAAATATCTATCATATGAGGTCACAATGCTGTGGGCTTTAAACATATTTCATTTTTAAGATTATGTATTATTATAATTTTATGAGAAAGTGTGCTCGTTGCATGATAGTGATAATAAAATAAGATCCCAGACAAACGTAACATGTATTATAATGTACACACAGCAACATGCTCAAGAGGATATTGCAAATACATTGAAAAATGCAGATATTACAATATCGTTTAGTTTTTTCCCCCCTTGGACGGGTACACTGTAAAAAATTACAGTAATTTTGCCATGGTAAATCAGGAATATTACATGTAATAAGGTTGTGTATTTACCACAATAAATCATGTAAATTTTGTTTTACATGTTTTTTCTAGGATATTTAACATGGAAAAAGAAATTTTGGCAAAATTTATAGCTTTTTCATGCAAGTTTAAGATGTAACAAAAATTCATAAGGAAAATACAGGAAAAACATGTACAATTTTGTGTTTACTATCAAAATTTACTTAAAAGTGTAAAATTAACATTTTTTTTGGGTATTTAGTGCACTTTAAAAGTAATTTTACTGTACAAAATATTAGGATCTTTTTTTGTTTTTACTTCAATTTTCGGGTAAAACTATAGATATCATGGAAAATACGAAATTCATACGCCACAATGTGATTGGTTATTGGGTTATTTATATTGCGCGTAGGTAATTCTATTCGTTTGTCGAACTTATTATTGGCTCAATGACATAACGCAATAATGTAATAATGATGCGTCAGAAACAATCGTAGGTTTCGCGTAAGCGTGTTCATTCTTGATCCCTGGTTGAACGATTCAGTGTGACTTATTAGGTGCTATAAAAGAATTAGGTAAGTTAGTTTTATAAATAGGCATTTACAGATATTTGTATATGTAGTTATCAATTGTTCTTAAAATTTAACGTAGTACTTTGAAGGACATGCTAACTTATAATCAGATAGGTGCAAACGTAACCGTGTCCATTTTGGATAAATTCAAGAATGAATCTTACCAATTTTAGTAATTTTGTTTTTGAAATTTGATGCAGAAGCCCGGTTTTGAGTTTTTTTTTAGACATAACCATTTTAAAATAAAGAAGTTTAGGAGGTTATGTCAGCCTGAAATCGCATTGTCAACTTGAATCTGAACGATATATATATACGATAATAATTCTTAATATCTATTATAAATGACTATTTAGTCATACATATATTGATTTTTTTTTATTTTAACTGTATATATTGTATATAACAATTTATTAATTTCTTTTCGTTTTCTCAGTTTTTAGGTCTTCAGAAAAACATGGAAATGTTCAGCGAGTTTCGCTTTTATTGCAAAAGCTTTTTCAACTAAAAATATATAAAAAATATAAATCATAAAGTGGTAATGAAAATTATGAATAAATTTGTTGTCTAATAAATGACAAAATTATAATTGTTTTGTTTGCTTTACTTTAATTTTCAATATATCGTTTTGTTTTATTTAAATATTGTGTTTCAATGTAATATGTTTTGATTATTTATTGTTAAACATGTAAATATTATTGAATTTTGTAATTAAATAGACTTCTAAAAAATATTACTGTATTTAGTTATAAAAATAAGTTATATATAGTTTTGTATGTCAATTTTATGATCGACTGCGTTTTTTTGTTTATGAATTTGAATCATTTCAAGTATATTACGTGTTTTTAAATTTTGTTCCTTATTTAAAAATGTTATATCGTTAAAATCAAATATATGACTTTAATTTATTTCATGTTTTTTAAGGTTGTAAGATTTTTGTTATATTTATATTCTTTTATTCTATTTTCTAAATATTTATGGTTTTCAGTTTGACAAATTACACATATAAACACACGTTTTTAGAATATCTAAATTTTACATATGAAGAAGATTTTACAACTATAAAACTCAAAATAACGAAAGTATACAAAACAATAATTGGGTAACCAATATTTTAAATACAATAATACCTAATAATGTTATCAATGCATTATCATTAGGAACAAATTTTGCTTTAGATTATAACACAAATGAAATTCCTACTAATAATATAATAGCTACACAGACTAGGCTTTTGAACCTCTCAAAAGACAATTTCAAATATTCTTTTCTCCTTTAAAATTGTTTAATGAAAAAATCATTGCGTTAAGTTTATACATTTGTATCTTCTGTGCGATTAGTTTAATAAATAAAAAACCTAAAAATACCTGTTCACGCATTTTTAGTTTTATTCATATTATTGAACGTTTTGCATATTGTGCAAAATGCTTTAAATTAGATTGTTTTTTAAAGTAAGCTGTGATTTCCATGTTACCAAATGTATGTTGAAATCGTTGGCTAGTTTAAATTTACATTTAATTTAAGGTATAGTACGCTGCAAAAAATAATAGGCTATAATATTAAATTACACCTGTAAAAGAAATTACATGTAAATTCTTTTACATGTGTAATTTAATATTACAGATTTGGCAGTAATATTAAATTATACCTGTAAAACAATTTAGCGTACAATGTATATTTATACATGCGATATTCCATTCTTTAGTATTTTTACTTGCTTTCTTTTAAGAACCTATTTTTTTTTTACCTATTACCTAGATTTATGGTATGACCCATTCTTAACTCACCTGGCACCCATCTTGCCCCAGGGTGGGGCAAGATGGTGTATTTACACATTTCTTTCTCAATTTTCTCACAGCATAAGATATCCATCGAAAATTGTATATTCATCCATCGGCAGATAAATGTTTAAAGATTACAACAAGCGTACTTAGAACCTTGTATATCAATTTGCAATCCTGAATGGCAGTATTGTAAAGCTTAATGTTCCCATCTTGCCCCACCTTCCCCTACCACCTTAGAGTTAAATCTGACAGCCCGCAAGGTTTTGAGGGCAGCCTGGCTGTCGAAGATTATTTCTGCTCGTCCATTATTGCGCAAGCAGCTTTAGATGCCCTCCGGACAAGCCTGGATAATAATAATAATTTCGGTCTGGAAAATGGTGGGGGAGGATTTTAGGCTAAAAGATTCGCTGTCCCGCTCTCCGTCCCGCCAAATTCCAATGCTCGTGCCATTAGGCGTTTTCGAGGCATCGACAAACCATATCGTTTAGTTAGTTTAGTTTTAGTTTAGTAAGACATAGCATCCGCATAGTTTGATTAATCGTCTTATCCACTGCCACTACTAGGATCTATTGTAGAGCAGATGTTATCTTAAAGTTCATTCAACAAGTTCAAGCCCTGTAAGGTAGCTCAGTATCTTGCTGAATGAGATTATTTTCAGGTTTTCTAGGGAAGAGGACAGCCTTTTCGAAGGGTTACATACCTAATTCTTATAACAGCAGAGCAGTGGCAGAAAATACGCTCAACTGTTTCATCTTCTAAACATAGTCGACATTCAGTTTCATTCGAGAGATCGATTCTGTGTAAGTGCCAAGACGATTGGACTTCCACAGGCAACAAGTTTAGGCTCAATTTAAATTTGAAAAAAAACATTATAACAAAAATTGCTCAGTTTATAGTAATTTGAACTAAATCGGCGCGCGCTGCTAATTCTGCTCAATCACTATAAGATATTGTAAAGGCTTGCCAGATATTCAACATGCGATCTAAAATAATTTTCTTTCTGTGTTCCTTCGACTGCAATTAATGGTGTTTTGTACTATACATGCCATCTGCTAATTACGTTTTCGATTACTTCGTAACGCTTAAAACGTCTGGAATATGAATCAACAAACATTGAAAAGTTCATCAGCAGCGTTTACAAGGCCACAAAATGTCGCAGAACTCCAGTCGCTAAATGTCCCTGTCCTGCGCGCGCGATTATTTTAATCATCTTAACCGGAGTCTTTCCATAGTCCATATAGAATTAATCCACGCTTAAATCGGCTTCGCGTTTATTTGTGTGAAGACGCCCTCGGCACGCTAAAAATAACTTTATGACTAATGTACGCTCCTATAACTATACACGGACGAGAGCGGACCAGAAACTCGACTTCTAAATTTAGGCAAAATTTCCCCGACGAAATCGAACGCGACGCGACCCATCTCAACTGCGACGGACTAATAATAGGAAAACCGCTTCGAAATTAAATCAAGTCGGCGGGGAATTTCGCCAGAAATGACGGATTTATTGAAATCGCTGGGGAAATGAGTTTCTACGTCGACCTCTCACTCTGATCTCGTCGATTCGATTTGTGCGCCATCTGGTGCGTGAAAAACGAAATTTCAAGTACTTACGTGTATGTATAGCATAAAGGAAATTGGGAATTTATTTAATAGATAAACCATCGATCACGTCACCGCAATGCCCACCCATAGTTTCTGTTCCTTACTCGTTAATTAGTAATTATATCCTGCAATGCATTTATACGGCAAATCCGCGGCATATTCTAAAGATATTGTAATGATAACCGCGCGATGCAGTTTGAGTTTACTGAAGGCGTCCTTCTTTACAAGTTACTGTCACTGAAATGCAAATTACGCCAGTCCTCGGTTTTACTTACACAGCTGCCATTTTCACTATAGTAGCTGCATACTGGGCGTATATTCTTATTATCACGTATTACAACGACTTAGATAAAATAATACCGACGATAAACTGTGTAGTTGTAACTACAGTTTACCCCAAAACTTCGCCAATGCCTGCCCTAAGCCAGGATTAGAAAC
Organism: Protaetia brevitarsis; assembly: GCA_004143645.1. Lineage (NCBI taxonomy): Eukaryota > Metazoa > Arthropoda > Insecta > Coleoptera > Scarabaeidae > Protaetia > Protaetia brevitarsis. The sequence goes on from RXPK01000103.1 coordinate 3,311,970, forward strand.
GGATAAGGGAATAGTATGAACCTCGTTAAAAAACAGGTTTTATCTGGCCCGGATGAAAAACATTTTTTTAAGAGCCTCTACCTAAAGTTACATACATCCCAACCAAGCGGTATGCAGAAGCCAAGCCGCAAAGGCATTACAAAAGATAACCCAAATCCAACCTCAAAATTGGAGAGGTAAGCCAAACCGCTAAGAGTAATAAAAAGAATATTTAGAGTTAAAAAAACCTAATGAAGGCGGTATATTAGACCACCCCAAGTCTCGAAGAATCTCAATGATTCAGTAAAGTAGCGTTAGAATTACAGATGACAGTAATAGACAAGTGCCATCTGAAAAAAAAAAAAAACAATGAATCAAGAGCAGATGGATCCGATTCAAAAACGGCTCGTGACTGGGATGTAAGATTTCCTGCAATTCACGAAGAACTGGAAGGGTGTTACAAATGACTTTCCACAGCTAAGACACAAAAACCTAGTTCAAGGCAAAGGCATTATCTACTGTTGAATTCAAGGACGTTCCAAAGCGACATATCCAAGGATACTAGTTAAGGATACTATTTAAATCCAGATCAGCAGGAACCAGTAAGGCAAGGTAAGAAGTTTGGAGTATCGGATGGAAAATGGTTTATAGTAGAACCTTGGAAGTACCCAGAGACACTTACAGATACTGGCGTTAACCAACTTTGGTCGTAGACAAAATAGGCTATGGGACAAAGATATGTCGAAGGATTTAATTATCGGATCGACATACTTAACTTGATGACTAGGACATACCACGAACGAAAGACTGACTAGGGAGCTTATATTTATAGTAGAACTAGACTTTGAAAATGAAAGAATTGAATGCAAAAAGCTAAGAGGCTAATATTTTTTGGGAGATTCATCTATTGAGTCATCACTTGATGACCATGACTTACCACAAACTGAGAACTGAAAGACGTAGAAATGGGAGAATTAAATACGAAAAGCCAAGACACTGCAGTGTTTTCGGAGACTATATGTCAGATGGCTCCCATTAAAAACTACAGTTTACCACTATTAATCAGAGTATTCAGCGACTCAACTTTCCAAATACGTTTCCTTGCTGCTGTATGCTAATGATGTAAGCAATCCTTAACATTTTTTTCTTAATTGATTTTATTTTATTACTTGATTACCTTAATTAAACCCATTAGTTTCCGAATAGTTAAAAAATACAAGGCAATAATTGCCTGTGCTATTACCTTACTTATTTTTTTATTGCGATAGAATTATGGCATAACGATGTAATTCCCTTATCGTTTTGTACGATGGCTTGCTGTAATTTGCTAGTGTTTGCTTTTTTATGAAATAATTTCTTAAATTTTTTTTATTAGTGAGTTTTAGAATAAGCACTAGGAATACCTCTTTCCCCTTGACGACGCGAGAGATAAAATCTTTCAATGGCACTGTGCGGATGATGTGCGCTATTACGACTTGCATTTACTCTGGTTTTGATGTGTATGTTATTGAAATCCGTTTCAGTTCAGTTCAAAACCCCAAAGCTATACGTTAATACTGACGTCGTAAATGTGTTAATGTCCTTGGTCATATTTCTTGCTGATAATTTGGTGCGTAAAAGGCCTCTCAGACGTTGAAATACTTGAATTTGAATTTTGTGCGTAAAAGGCCTCTCAGACGTTGAAATTACTTGAATTTGAATTTATTTCTACTATTAATTCCTCTGGCTTGTAGTACTCCAATTATCTGTATCAATCTCCCTGTTCCATTCCAGTTACGATACCTTAATCTGCCGCTACCTCATATCCATGATATTCCATCCATAAATCCCTTTTCATGCAACCTATCTTACATTCGTCTAAGCCGAAATTCATCTGTATATCCCTACTGAAACATCCCACACAATCAACAAAAAGTAATCAGGGTAAGACACTTGCACTGAAGCATTAATGACGTTGCAACGAGCCTGTAACTGCGTACTTAAAAATCGCTGATTTAATAGCTTCTGGTAACACATAACAAGAAGCCGCGGTAAGAAGTTTTCATTACATTTGCAACAACTACGCCGGTTAATCATTTTAATATTTGACAACGATTCGTACTATTTCAACATGGGTCCACGTATGGAGAGGAAAGAAAAATATTCGTTCAAAAGTAATGAAATTTCATTTTTTATATGAGCATATTGTGTCACTTTTAACCTACACATTGTTAGTTTAATATCCAGTTGTGTTCACTTAACCATTTAATGGATACATACAGGGTGAGACAACATCTTGAGACAACGGAATATCTCTAAAACACTCTCAAATCAGAAAAAGATCTTAATAAGATTTAGAGGGGACAGCTTTGAAATCTTAAATGGGAACCCCCATTTTGTATTGCAGATTCGGATTCTACGCCATCAAGTATGCAGTTTTTGTTCGAAACTTTTTTTCGATTCGTAACAGATTGCGCTGTAATCGCAAAAAAACATGATTGTGAACGTCTAGAAAAAAATACACAAAAAGGAGAAGCAAACAAACATGATGTTGTGTTTTTTTTATTTTAACATAAACTAACATTTCATCTTACTTCCCCTGACTTCTTTTTGTGGGGCCACTTAAAGTCTGAATGTTTTATAACAGAAGTGCCAACCACGAGGAAACATTGATTGAGCGAACCACCAACGCTTGTTCAAGGATTACGCCGGAAACACTTCTCAGTTGTGTGCAATCATTCCAATTGCGAATAAATAAATGTATCGAAGTGGAACGGCACATTTTCTGAAATGGGTATGATAAAGTAAAGTTCTTCGTTGTTGAATGGCTTTTTGAAATGTTATTTAATGTTTAAATAAAAAAAAACACAAAATCGTGTTTGCTTGCTTCTCTTTTTTGTGTATTTTTTCTAGACGTTCACAATCATGTTTTTTTGCGATTACAGCGCAATCTGTTACGAATCGAAAAAAGTTTCAAACAAAAACTACATACTTGATGGCATAGAATCCGAATCTGCAATAATGCAAAATAATCTAATTAATGTTATTTAACAAAAACCATAAAACATAATTATTATACCTATAGTGTTTGAAAAAAGTTATCGTTTAATGATGCTGGTTATGCAATTGTCAATACTTTATGTGACAGCTAAAAAATGTTCATAACTTACAACAAAAAAAACAGACTGCAAAGTTTGTTATTTTATATTTTGAGACACGCGGTATACAACACAAGCAAGCGCATACCATCGTACTATAGTGGTTAATCGGTTAACTCCTTCTGCAAGATTTATTTTCTATGAAACACTGTTCAAAAATTTAAATTTTCACTTTCATTTACTGTACTAATTCATTTCTATAAAGTCTTCATTAACAAAACGGAGAATTATCCAAAGTTAACTTCTTTTGTACGTGCTTGCATGTGTAATACACACACAGACATACATTACATACCTACTTATGTCCTTGGGCATGTTCATAAACATAACCGCTAATATGCACTTTAATTGGAAACGCATACGTGAACCTCAACATAACATTTGCCTATCCGTTTATCGTACATAAACATTAAAATAGGTACCGGTAAAGTACTTCCGCGACATTGCGCAAACTAGAAGTTCCACAGCGTTGCAGTAACGCATGACTCCGAAGTGGTATTTGCACTTTTTCATTGTTCCAGTTTAACTATAGCAATTACGTTTTAATACCCCTTAATTAGCGGAGAGTTTCTATCGATGTTGTACGCGTCTTTTACGATTTAGGTCTAATTGTAATGTCGGTGGCTTTATTGATAATTCAGGTTTTGTGCCAGGTTCGAATGTTTAGAAAAAGTAGAAATGCGTATGTGCTGTGGTACATATGCTTTACGTTTAACTAATTTAAAACATATTAAATGAAATATCTCTTTAATGTGCAAAGGAATTTTCGCTAAATTCTCAATAATTTGATTTTATATTTTCTTGCACGTTCATATACAGAATTTTTGCTCAGTTTTAGAATGATTTAATATTCTCTATATTTTTCTCTTAAAAAAATATTTAAAATATAGCACGTGATTTAAGAAGTCGAAAGAGAATTTTATATAGAGCTTAAATGGAGCTTATCTCATGCAAAGAGGGTTCGTTCACTCATTTAATGAATCATTATTTATTTAAAATCATTAGGTTTTGAATCTACGATCAAAGTAAGAACGTATGTATGCTGTAATCGTCAATATTTAACTAGAGCATAGGAAAAAGCGTGCCGCCTTAGGCAGAGTCTACACCGGAGTGATACGACAGCAATACGACAATCGACACAATCAGCAACACGATATGTATCTTGTAAATTTAGGCAGAATGCGCACCGGAGGAATACGACACCCATATAACAAGCCATATAATCAACAGTTAAATTAAATTTACACGGCACTGATTGTGTCGCTTGTCGTATTCGTGTCGTATCCGTGTCGTATCACTCCGGTGTGAACTCTGCCTTAAAATAAAAACAGACATATAGCCACAGAATAAAGTATAAACAGAAATTTCACTTTTATGTTATTCCCTATGGTGACGATTTTATTTTTTATTATTGCTTATATGACGCCACGAGTCTGTGTATGCAAATATAGCAGTGCGCAATCGCTTCGAAAAAACACCAAGAGTTGATTGAAAAAGGATAGATATCTGTCCGTTTAATCACCGGAGTGAAACTTTTGTGTTATCTATTCTGTGACATACCCGTGTCTTCTACCACATGCTTAACGCCCAATATCGTTTTAACATTGGCACCGGTGCGTATTACAAGGTCATTTTATGCATAGTATAATATCCCCGCACTAAAATTAAATTTTGTCGACTACGGTATATATTTCCTTAAGAATGTACAATCAAAGACAAAAATCTTGACAAAAAGTTTGACATAAATAGAGATAGAATCATCGGAGTTACTTCAGCATTTCAATATTTCTCTCTTTAATTTTGAGTCAAGACTTTTGTCTTCGATGGTACCTACTTTTCAACTATTAGGAAAGTCTACACCAACTTTCAAAAATGTATTGTGTTTTATGTAAATATTTAAACTTTTATCTTACAGTATGATTTGATTTAGCATAAATAACAAGGTTCAAAATAAATACAAATATATAATTTGTCCGATGGTGGTTTCCAAATGCACCTAAAAAATTTCAATTTCTTGAACCAAGCTAATCTTACTTGGATCAAGTGAAAAAGGTTGGTAAAAAGTCAAATATTTACTTACCTGAAACCAACATTCTTCAAAAATCAAATACGTTCTTTAATCAAGAGTTAACTACCGTTTGTAATTATTTCATTTAGTCTTCTCAAGAATTACTACTATTTTTTAAAATCTTTGAAAGCTCGTAACATCGAAAAGGTTTTGATATTGTTAAACCAACATCTGCTTAACTTTCATAACGAATCCGGAATTTAGTATCGAAATTTCAATAAGTCTGAGGGATGTTCTTACTCGAAATAGTCAATTCTCTTATCTGATTAACCCAGCTTATAACTAGTATTTAGTAGTATTAATGTTTAATAATTGAGCTGTGCGATCTATGGATCATTATTCTAAACGTTTAAGCTTATGTTAAATAGTAGATAGCGCAATTGATGCCATTATTTTTATCTTTATCAAATTTGGACTGCTTTTTAATTTCAATAGTATACGGAAGCATGGGAAGGACTGAAAAATCATGAGATATCTACATGTTAAATGATTACAGAACTAATATAGTACTTATTTTATAGTTTACGCTTTTAGGAGGAACTCGAAAAACATTAGATTGCAATTGAATTGTAATTGATCATATTACGTAAATAAACATTCTGCATGTATCATACTAAAGTACGCTAACTGTACTATTCTTTATAACATAAGAGCAAATTCTCTTTTATTAACTTTAATAACAATATTTTTATTCAGGTAAAACTTTATATTTAAACAAAACAAATATTATTTTCACAACATGCGTTAAGGATATATATTTCCTCTTGGTAATCAATTCTTTACATCTGTTACTTTATTAGTTAAGTAATTTCCAGTTGTCGTAAATAATTTCGTCTGTGTAGGCTGGAGATAAAGACGCCATTAAAAGTACGTAAAGTGAAGCAAAGAAATCTTTCTTTCTTTTCTTTATTTATGTATCTTTTTCTCCTTTCAGTTTGTATGACAACAGAATCGTCAATACATCATGCTTTCAATAGTACCACCACCTACACAGATTCTCAGAGGCAAGTATCTTATACATAATACATACATAATATTAGTATTAGTGAGCTTATCACAAGATGTATTGTAATTTTACTACAATTGTTAGAGGTGGAAATATGTTGCGTGATAACAACCATAGATTAAAATATTTGTAAGAAATTGTACAACTTTTTCGTCAAGGTATCTTATTGTTAGTTATGGGATCCACAAATATTTTTCTACTGAAGAACTGACCTTTTCTCTTAAGTTTAATTTCTCCTTTAGATGGACTTTTCTTAGTCACGTTGTATTTAAAACGTTTATGCTTTGGTTTTAAATGCCATTAAAAAGCTCATTGAAGGATTGAAGGAGTTGGCAAGAAAGGCAAAGCAAAAAACGTGATCTGGCAGTCTTCTTATTTCTTGTAGACATTATCCACACATCTTTATCATACATTCGAATTCAAAGGTATGAAAACACAATTTTGTTGAATATCAAATTTTGTGGAAAATAATGGTCAGATGAATACTTATCCCGTACACAGAAAATGTTAGAAAAAATCTTTTGGCTTTCTCCCGTCAGCAGCAAATTACGCGATCATATTTAGTCAGTTGACAGTGTTACTGTTTCTTATAACCGTTTTTTGCTATAATAATGGATTTATATCTAAGTCGGGCATACACAAGGTGTCTACTTTTGGTCCTTTTCTTCTTACTATATTACATATATTCAATTTCTTTAAAAAGAATATAGTACTACAAAATGTTTAAAATGGACGTGTATGTAATCAACTAACCTACGGATTATGGCGCAATAAGGACACAAAATAAATTGAAGTCATTTACATACAGTATCAATCAGTTTTGTATTGATAATCCATCATAACAGCGACTAAATATTTGCGTTTATGCTTATAAACCAAACTTTGTCCTTCCAAACAATCAACCCATGCGATTGGTTCTGGATCTTATTATTCTTTATCCACTTTGTGTATATCATATCCGCGTAATGGAAATTGCAGCAGTGTAGGCACTGTTGTCTTTTAGGTGCTATTGAGAATTTATTTAATTTCAATACTGATACAGGCAGCAGATCACTTTACTACATGTGCTTATTTATGTTGCTACAATTACTCTACTAGTTACCGGCGCAAAGTTATAATGTTTTGGTCTTGTGTCGAAATTCTTTAATGCCGAAGATAGTTTATATAATTTCCATATCCTGTAATTTGTTCTGGGCATATTGCTGCAGATTGAAGTTGTTGAAGCAGTTTTTAAACAGTCTTAATAATGAAGCAATTAATTTTAAATCATGGTATTTCGAAGACTTTGCACTTTGACACTTTCGAAGGTGGTTGCAGTAAAACCAAAATTATTATACAGAGTGAGTCATCTTTTCCAATGTTTAGCACGAGGATCTCGAAAACCAGCGGAGATAAAGAGACGATCAAATAGGGAGAGAATTGCAGTTTTATTAGCTCATTTCTTTTGTTTTTTTGGAGGAAATGCATGGCCAACTAGATATCTAAATGTTTTTTTTTAATTTGTTGCGCCATAAATTTTACTATTCATTACAATTAGAGAAAACGACTGCAAAAAAAGTTTAGAAAATTACTCATGTATTAATAAAATACTCCAACGAAACCCTTATTAAACTATAATTTTTGAGATATCAAAAAGATTAAATTTTTGTAATGGAAAAAGACTCGCCAAGTATTTAAATTCTATATCGTGTTTTAAATTTGTGTTTGTAAGTAATCTTAACAAATAAATTGTGTAGAATCACCTATAGGAGATAAAATTAAACCTTTCATTGCTGTATATTTTCTGAAAATAAGATGCCCTAATAATCCTTGTTATCAGAGTTCTTGGTGGTAATGCCAACTCGAGACTCTTTTCTTCATAATTTCATTATAAGAACAGATTTATATTTTGTCGATTTTTGTTGATGGATATTTGTAAAAAACACCAGCATATAAAGGGTTTTCCACTTAAGTGGTTAGTTAGAAGTTTTCCGGTCTTAACGAAACTCCTCATTTAAAAAAATAGGGGTTTGCAACAATTTTGGCACTTACTTTCTTGTAAAAATATTTTCACCTTTTCTGCACTTCGGGTAACCGGAAGTCGCCATGAACTTTGTTATTTTAAATGCAACACACTATATAGCATTACATTTTTGAATTTTATAAAAATTCTCTGTCGACTAAATACTAGGGGTTGTTTGATTCGATTTTTGATAAAATTTGACATTTACATCGTTATATGTGTAAATTCAACTTTGTTTTACGTGACAGAAGTCTCCCACTTCAAAAATACGTTAAATATTAAAGTATAAAATAATTAATGTCAGAATAAATTGGATATAAATATCACCAAGTATACCTAACCCTAATGAATATAATTTTTATTAAAAATCAAGAACAGACAAGAAGAAATTTTATTATTTATTTATTAAAATATTAGTGCTATACATAATGTATCCATAGCTTTAGTCGAATGTGTTATTTTCTATGAAGTAATAGGAGAAATAACGACAAATCACGATTGCATTACATATATACGAAGAATTACTCTTTATTACTAAAATGGTAGACCATTAGAATATGTTAATTGGAATTCACATAGACAAATACCCTTAAATCGTTAAAAACTTTTATTGTATTTTATACACTTTCTAATAGAGTATAATTATGTAGACAATTTGTCACCGACCAAACAATAACAGGCATTCCATAAACAACAAGATCCGCCCTAATATGTTTATTACTTACTTATATATTTGTATGTACAACCCTATCTTAATTTTCACTAGAAAACATCATTAATTTATCATTTACGCATATTATAAATAGTAGCAAAATTGTTCACAAAGTTAGTCTTGCCTCCACAGCCTCCACCAGTATAGTTTGTCAAGTTAGTATGAAATAAGTTTAGAATTATTTGTAAGAAAAATCGAAATAAATAAACATCTTCACAAAAAGTCTTGAAGTGCCTTTTTAAAAACTCCAATTAAAAAGGATCAAGCAAAATTGTAATATGTTTGCGTCAAAACATAAAAGCCTTGAAGTGTATGTAACGAATTGAAATATTTATCAAATACTTCAATTGCTACATATAATTACAATTACTTCTAGAAAGGTAATTGAAATACTAGGTAAGTATTGAGAGTATAAATTTAATTACTGCAGCTCCTTCAATTGAATTATTTGACAGGTTTTGGCATAATGTAAACAATACCTTTTATACTTGATAAAATAGAACTTAGCTGTGTTAAATCAACAAGGAATTATTTGTTGCAGCAAAATCGAATAAATTCATTAAAACTCTTGAATAAGCCGACGCATAAGATAAAATGTAAGTGGTCCATCCGTAACTTCGCCCTAAATTCTTATCTATTTTTTACGGATGTTAATCCTACGCTAACACTACCCATGTTACTAAACATACATAAAGTACAGTATATAGAACTTACTTAAGTTTCGAGCTCTTCAGTAGTTTAAAAGTGCCTGTCGTAAACACACGAGCGCCCAGATAACTCGGACAAGATGTCAGCACATCCATTTTTCTTCCACAACAAAAACACACCATTAAACGCACGCATCGGCCTAAGACATCTACCAGGTAAACGAGAACTAGGAACGAACACGCGCCAGTCCTTAACGTCAGTCGCGAACCTCTACCGCACTTCCCGAAATCCCGATTTTTAAGGTGCGGGCCGGCGAAGCTCTAGCACTGCTAACCACGTGCTCGACGCTGTCTCTCCCTGCTCCTTAATAATAAACACACGCAGCGCTACTGCACGTCCTCTCCGCGTGCGGCTGCTGCGTCTGTACAATATCTATGTATACGCGTATCCCGAAGGGAAGACCCTCCGTTTTCTGGTAATCAACCCCCTCGGTACCCCGTGCGCAGCACGAGTCATCGGGGCACGCCTCGCTAACCGTCCGACCCACAGAGGACCATATGGGAGAGCATTGTGGGGCATGTGAATTAGGAACGCTTAAAATTTATTCCGTTTCCCGACTCGATGGCAAGCGGATGGGGAGGTGACGGGGTGCAGTCGCACGTTTTTATGGTTCCGTTGGTACACACACGTATTTTTAATCGGGTGGTCGCTTCGCTCAAAGAGTCGCTACGCTGAAACTAAACGGGTGTACTTCCGGTCGTAAACTCGATTGCCGGTTTTTTGAATGCTTGAACCTTTCAAGATCTATGTATCGATGACATATATGCGTAGGTATTACATTATTTACATGCTTTATGAGCATATAAACGTCTCGTGCTATACTTTGGGGTCTGTGTAAAATAAAGGAACCTTAAAACAACGGTTATACCGAAACACGTTATGAGGAACTTATTTTTAAAACACAAGAAGCTCTTTTTTTATCAATGCAAAATAATTGAATATTTCTAATTATACTCTATACAGCGGATTTCATTTGAAATGCTGCTGTGATTTCTATAAAATTTCGAAACTTGTCAATCGTCATATCAAAGGGACCAACTTTTAATAACGAGCCTGCCGATTTAAAATCATTCCTGAAGGCACAACAGCCCCCAGCCCAGTGGCGGTTTCTGTATAGGACCACATGAGCACGTGAATCCCCTAAACAAATCGTCGATTACAAACTAATAAAATCTATTACTCGATCTTAATATATGCGAAATATAACGCAGCGGAACGAATAAACGACGCGACGTTCCTTTCTATACATATGTATGTATGACGACGGAGCACGTGCGCCGAGTAGGCGGGACTACGTTGATTTTATCCAATGCCTAGCCGCATAAAGGACGTAGCGGGGGTGGGGAGGGATACGGCAGATTCCATATGAACGGTGCACAAATTGAGTGTGCTCCTGTGCTCGCTTCGTTGCGTTAACAAATGGATCGACATCAACGTTCAGATATCGTGTTTTACGGATAAACTACTTTATATCTGTTTTGTTTATGAATGACTCACCGTTCACAGGTCGTAACTACCATAAGAACTAATACTTTTTGTTGGTGACAATTTTATAATCAAACCAAGGGTGTGTAATTATTTTAATTTATAAATAACATACTACTGTAGTTTTTTATTTAAAAAAAACAATTATCTCAATAAATTTCTTAATTTAATGTTATTTTCATTTGAAAGTTGTTTTGATATTTTAGGATAACGGTGTATTTCTTTATACGGTATATTTCTACATACTTTAAGTTTTAACGGAATTTTCGTGACTATATATAACATTATATTATATACTTCACTATTGCTATATTTTTCCGTATTGGACGGATTTGCTTCCAGGTTTTTTGTTTGTTTTCTGGCTCTCTGCTTCGTACGTGCGAGCGAGAGAGCCAGTGTGATATAGATATCGGGGTGGCTCACATGTGTTGTTTTCTTTTCCTTGGAATTTAAAAATTTTAATATATTAATCTATTAATTTGTTGCTGATATTAAGCCAGTGCTCAATGTTTAATCACACTCGTGCAGTTTGAGTAATTAATACAGATCTGTATTAAATTTAATTTTATATTTTAGTTTTAGGTATAAGAAGATTTTCAAAGAATTGTAGATGATAAAAGTTGATATAATTAACACAATAATCAACCATTGTAACAATTTAAATACTTAGTGTTAATTTATAAATATCTTAAATTTAACTTTGTAAAAAAATATATTTGTTAAAAAAAAACTATCTATTTTATTTAAAACACTGATTTAAATTTTAATCTACAGCAATACGTTTATTAAACCCGCGCACATAAAATCACAAACTTAAACTCGTAAATCTTTAACTGTTCCTAAAAAACGTACATTTCCCTCAAAGATACAAATAATTATTGATTTTTTTAGAAAAACAAAAATAAAGTGGCAACAGCGCAGCCGCAGTTAAAAACTACGCCGCATCGTTAAATCCCTCTGCAAAAACCCGACAAAGCAAAACCGCCACTAATGCGCTTTGGTGCAGCCGACACACAAAAAAGAATTATATAGTACGTAAAAAAAAGTAATGAAATGAAATATACAGTACGTAAAAAAGATAATGAAATGCACGCAAAACAAACAAAGTAGTATTATAAATAAACACTAAACAATATATAAATAAGAACTATTGATGCGAACAGTTTTACTGTGCAATATTTGAAAGACAATTTTAATTCGTTTAGTTATGAACAAAACATTCAAGCTAAAAGTATGGGCAGACCAAAACTAGAGCTTAATTTGACGCAAACTACAAACGGGAAATTTAGAGACTTTACAAGAAAATGTAAGGACTTGTACGAAAAAAATGATTGGATTTTAGTTAAAAATTTGCATGTTCTTGATTTTGTGAACACCCTACGTTTCCGACCACGAGCCGCCACTGCCCCACCCTTAAAATTTGAATGGGGAAGATGGGTCTTGTGACCACTCATTCGAAAGGTCTTTTAATTCTCTTTACGGCAACATGTATCAAAAAGTCATTTTTTTTTAATCAGTTAGCAAAAAGCGCATAATATGCAACATTTCCAATAAAATACGATTAGAATGAAATGGTTTGGACTTTGCTTTAGATTAAATGTTCAAAATAATGATAATAAACCTCTAAAATAGTACAATCTTGCTTCAAAGGCTCCTGACATTTGGCAACATCTCCGAAGTTATTCGTTGGCATTTTTAAACAATTTTTTGGTGTAACTTGTAACGAAGCTGAACGCGTGGCGTACACTTTAGACTTAAGATGCCCCCAGAGAATAAAAAACAAGTGGTGTAAGATCCGGGGATCTGGCAAACCATTCTATAGGCCCCCTTCATCCGATCTAACCATCGCGAAAGTCATGATCAAGAAATTGTCACACTCGGGCAGCGTAATGTGGCTGCGCTACATCTTGCTTATTCTGCAACAAATTTTGATGTTGCTTCAATTTTGATCAAAGGATAGATTGTATCGTCCAACATGTTCAAATATATTTGATCATTTAAAGTCTTGTCAATCAATAGGAATCGTATGTGATGATCGCCAATGATACCAACATACATTAAGTTTCTGTGACCGTTGTATATGCATTTCCCGCGTGAAATATTTGGGTTGATGTCACCCCAATATCTGCAGTTGTGACGATTTACTTCGCCATTCAATGAAAAAAAAAATGTTTCGCCCGAAATTCAGATATTAAACAGTAAGTTTCGATTATTGCTGAGGCGCTTCGTCATTATTTCACAAAATTCCAAAAAATGTCAAAACCCTCCTCATTTAATTCGTGTAAAAGTACAATTTCAAAAGATGAAATTTGAACTTTTTAAGGTATTCTACAAACTGATGAACGGCTTTTTTTTCCATGGGCCGGTGTAACCCGAAGAAGGCAACTCGGCGAGAAAGACCTATTGTGCCTCCATATCAATTTTAGCCCTCTCAGTCAGGTTGCACCCTATCAAAAAAAAAATCGCAATCTGGCTGAGAGTTAACTTACTAACTCTTGGTTCGTCCAACCGATCGACCCAAAGTGCGTCTGCCTCGCTGGCACCTCTTGCTAACGTGTCAGCTATTTTATTACCTCTGATCGCAGAGTGAACGGCTTACTCCTGATGCTTGAGATAGCTGTTGTATTGACGTCGCATTTCCAAGCACTGCGACCTGACTGGTTATTGTTTTGTTATGTACAGAGCTTGTTTCCGTAAACTTTTGGATCAATTCCAGTACCCACTTGAATCGCACATTTTGACCTGCATGATTTTCGTTGAATAAGGGAGCTGTAGATCTTGCACATCTACCATTCTCATAATACAAAGTCACTAATTCCACGCGTTCTTGGATAGAATAGACCATATTAGTTTAATGTCAATTTACGATTAAACTAAAAGTAAACTCCATTAAAGAACATTCCACTAAACAATAATACAAACATAAACTAACACCGTCCAAAATAAGGGTCTAAAGCTAAAAACAGAAAAAAAAAGATGGAGAAAAACAGTATTAAAAATGATAAGTGAATGCGGCAAAAACAAGTAGAAGTTACCTTCTTACCACAAATTCATTGCGAAATGTCAGGAGAGCATATAGGGAGGGCATTTGAAGCCATTTCATTATATTACACAGTTTGCAAATTTTGCACGTTTTGTTTACTAAACAAAAAACATATTCAAATGGTTTTGTTTTTGTATATTATAGGGTAAGATCTAGTTTGTTATTATATTAATTCGTATTTTTGGCAAGCACCAGTTGCAATTATTTATTAAACGATTTTGAAAAAGGAAACAAATATATTTCCGAAATAATCGTTTCTAAATATCGTTATAATTTAAAGTGTCACTTTTGCTGATAAAAAAGATCACAATCACTACTTTTTTCGACAAATTTGAGACAGATAATACATCATAAATTTACTTTATTAAAGGCAGAATTTAGAATCATGTTTTTATATAAATTATATGTAACCATTACTTTTAACCTATCTTCATAAGGTTTTGAAGTACAAAGTTCAACCAAATTTCTAACTATAGTGTGATAGATTTTGAAGATCTACTTGATAATGTTCCTTTATGTTTACTTAGTATAAGGATGATGTAAAACTGATCTCATATAAACATATTTTGTAAGAGTATATAAAATTTTGTAAAATAAATATAATCAAATTTGATAGAATATCTACTTTCTGTTATTCATTTCTTAGCGATTCTAATAAATATTTTTTTGGATTAAATATATGTAAATTCATATTAATATGATTATAGGAAGATCGGTTATTAATTAAGTATGATTAATATAAATTCTGAGGAAAAATCGATAGCAGATAAAACATTTTGTCGCCTGTGGATATTTGATTGGAACCCATATAACATCAGTTTTGACAGAATAGATAAGGTTGGTTTAAATATTTCATACCATCGATCTGTTTGTTATTTCTTACATTATCAAATCAAAATATTTATTGCATGTTTAAAATAAATGATTCACTTGGAGACAGGTTTGTTTGATTAAAATTAATTGTAATTATTTTAATAGAATCTTCACGTTTTTTACATGTCCACCTGGTGGATAAATACAAAATTTACGATTTTTTTGTTTTTTTAGAATAGCAGACTGTGACTTTATATTTGGGTACATTTTTTAATTCTAAACAACTAATTTTAATAACATTTTGCTGTATTCTTCGCAATGAGGGTACTTTACTCTTATACGATTTTAATATTTCTTCGTCTGCGGCGTAAGCTTACAAGTGTCCACTATAGTCCTGAATATTTGCTTAACTTTAACCCAAGGGTAACTTGATCTTTTTTAAATAGCACCCTTATATCTTTGCTTATGTTAAATTAACACAAAACTCTTTTAATTTATACTAAAATTTATGATACCTCATGCAGGATCTTGTAGATAATTAATGATTTTAAATAAATCTAAGGAATTTTCCATTAATTTTCATGTCAACTTAGTATATAAACTTTACATAATCGAACAAAGCCTCGAATAACTGCGTTAATATCAGATAATAAAATATAAAAAAAATGGAATAATATATAGGGTGTTGCATTTAAAATAACGAAGTAAGTATGCGTTTCCGTACTTTTGGAACATCTTGTATAGTTAAAAATACTTTTAGGTTATGCAGCATTGAATTCTCTAAAACCTTTATATAAAAGACGTTTTCCTAAAATCAAAAAGAGAGCTGTGTAATCAAAGACCTGGTTTTCGTTGAAACACCCTGTAGATTGTAATAGCTAAATAAACAAATAAATATTTTTAACAAAATATATTTTATAGCAAACAAGAAAGTGTATCAACTATAAATTGTGTGACATTAAAGTTTAATGGGATTTTTCAGTCACTAGTCCTGGAAATAATCGCTTAAATTTACTGTAGATTGTTATTAAATTAGGAGAATATTCTTGTTTAGAAAGCCATGCTTTATTATACCTATCTTCGAACGCAAGATAAGCCAACGCAGCACACATCCGAATTTGTAGTCTTTTTTCGTTCAATAATAAGAAATGTATAGATTAACATACTTTATCTAACACATTTCGAAAGCATGTACGCAAATGACGCTACCACTAATTACCCTGATTACCTGGCTTGATATCAACTCATGATGGACGCAAATGACACTAAAACTAATTTGTAGGCAAATGGGACGATACCTAATATAATGTCCGGTATTGTCTTGTCAGAATTCTTAATTTAAGTACCTTTTTTCTTGCACTGCCTCAATGCAATTCCATTGTCATATCGCATTATCATCATTTGTCCATGCGTTTAGTGAAAGCTCACTCAATACAATACATACAATCACACACAATGCACACTTCATCACTGACGAAATCGGTAATACCAAATGTTATATATTATAGGGAGTGATATCGAGAATATTTTTGTAAGGTATTGTATGCGTGCGGTGTTATTCGCTTTAGTAAATTTAATCTAGGCGTTTTATGGCTTCGCTGTAACGGCTGAATGTAATTAAACTGCGAGAAGCTATGGCAAACGTTGCGTGTAATGGCAACAACGTAGTGATACCTCAAAGGCATTTCCATTAGATCGTATTTGTGCATGAATATAAATTTCATCCTGCCGGATTTAATATTTTCTGTAGTAGGACGTATATTTAATCTTTACGTTTGCATTTAAATTAATTAGATGAAACTACATTAAAACGTATTTACATATATAAGTAATTTAGATGTTTGAATTAAAATTACCATTTGCGTAAGTACAGGTGCTATTAAAAACTACTTACAGTATTTTAGCTTTTTACGTGCTTGAAGTAACATTGCTATGCTCTTATTACGTGATACAGTTTCTTCCTGAAACACGCACAACACCCTATCCAATAGTTATTTTTAAAATTTTATTACCCAACGGCCGTAAATTTTAACACAGAAACCCAACGCCTGGAAAATCTCCAACGCAATTGTTATAACCTCTGTTTGTAGTAGTCACGACTGTTTTGTTATCATTCACCCGCGCATTACGATAGGCCGCGTACGGAGTAATCGATTTGGCACCGAGTACTACGCACACATACGTGACGAGATCCGAAGGCGCACATAGAAGAACTAAGGGATAATTGATAATGTTGTAAAACCTGCTCTGGGCGATTGCCCTAATGATAAATCAACAGAGAGACGTGAAAAGTTAATTAGTATAGACTTCTAATTACCGCACTGCCATAAACCAATCTATAATTATCGCTAGGCGTAACGTAGTATTAGGTTCTAAATTGAGGAAATGATAAATAAATAGTAGGTTAGAGTCGAAGGATGCTATTGCTGTGGCCTTTTCTGCAAATGCAATAACTCGCTCTTGGCATTACCCGACAACTGACAAACCTATATGCAGGGAGATTATTATATCAACAAAGTGAGTGGTGGTTTTTATCAGTTAATATTGCTGGAAGTGATATCGACAAGATGAAACCAAATATTGTACGCTGTATTAACAAATGTTTTTTTATTATTTTTTTTTATGCAATGAGATAAGCGTGATACTCTTGCCTGGTTTGTTGTTGAAGAATTACCATCCGTGTAGGTATATGTCCCGATACGTGTTGGGATATTTCACCGATATTGACAGTTGTATTCCACTCGACGTTTATTCCACTCTTGTTTTTGCAAGATGCAAAATTTCTTTACCAGTGTAAGAAGGCATGATTCTGGCAAATGGGCTTTGATCCCGCAGGCCAATATACACAGGGTGTTTCAGACCACTCGTCCACTATCTTTTTCTCGCGATCTATTGCAGCTAGACTAATGCGACAAAAAAAATAATAACAAAACCCCATCTAAAGAATCATGTGAAAATATTTTAAACTTCCGGCAATAGCAATTTTCTTATTTCAAATGGAATCATATGTATTTTCTTACCTCAATGAACAGACTACAGACTATTTGAATACAATTTTCACTAATGTTCTCTATCCCTAAATTCAACTGTTTTTGAGATATTTACGATCTTGTCAAAATTTTGATGGTTGCATCTCTTTCGAAAATGTACCATATTTTGCAAACCATTAAAGATAATGATGTCATTTTACTAGTATCTAAGAAAAATGGTTGTACGTACCAAATTTTGTCAAAAGAACCACTAAATTGTACACAGAGTGTTCCTAAATCGATTGTCAATTCGAATACATTTAACCTTAGAAAATTAATTTTTTTCAAATGTAACATAATTCTAATTATACCATTCAATGCAGAAATAAATTCTCCGTCGATAGGTATAAAGGGTGCGTTGTCATGTTAGTTTCAGATCCAGAAGTGTCAAACTTGTCTTTGCTAGTCTCCCTATTATAGTCGAATTTTCATTATTAATGGTACTTTGTTGTTATTTGCTTTATTGTTACGCGTTATTTTGTTGTTCAAGTTTTATGAATTATTTTTTTAATATGGTATTCTCAAATGCAGAAGTATTCACAAGGAAGCACAAACAGGAAATGTGCGCAAAAATCACAACAAGGGCAGGCAAATTGTTTATTGCATGTTGTGAATGAGAGAATAGTAATAGTAAATGTTTTGGGGGCAGTTGTAGTTAATCTTCAAACAAGCACTCGCAATACAGCACGAGAGTCAAGCATTAGCTATGTGAGCGTATGGCGAGTTCTTAATGACCACAAAATGCACCCGTACCATATCTCGCTTCGTCAAAAATTACGTGACAAATTACAACCAGCATTATTTTTAACATATCATCACTTCGTCAACTGTAGGTAGAATATTTTTGCAAATTTTTAACCAAATTTATATCTTCTCTTAAAGCTTGAGTTTGCTTTTTGTTCAACACTCGCTATATTTTGTATTTTCCTCATTGCTTATGACATAAATTACTTTGAATTATTTAGTGTTTGGTATAACCGAGTAGTAGGAAGTAGTAACCAAGATAAAAAGCAATGTCCAAAATTTAGGACAGAGAAAATCAATATTCCACTGGAAAGAATTTCCACAGAAAAACAACTGAAAAAGTTCATTGTCCTTAGCATTCCTACAGCTCGGCTACTACTAGACTGGCTTGGCTTTAAGTTCAAGTCATTTCATCGCTATAATAAAGAATTTTAAGAAGTGTCATCAAAAATAGATTCCAACACAACGGAATTAAATTTTATTAACGGCAAATGGGTAAAGTTTCCTGTTTTCTTTTAAGATTGTTCTTGGGAATTTCAACAATGAAATTTCCTTTCTATTTTGGTACTGTCTTAAGTATTTTTGTTATTTTTTTTCCTGTTTTTTTTTTTATTATTTATAACATAATATGTAACAACTTCCAAAATTATTTTTGCACATGTCACGTGACCGCTAGTATGAAGATAAGTAGTACTTCCTAAAGTTGAAACCAGTATTGCGATATTTTAGCAGGTATTTTAGCAGGTATATGGAAAGTAAAAAGCAAGGCTAGATGACATCCAAAAAAGTTATTTGAAAAAGTTGCTCAGGTAAAAACAAACACTAACTTACATACTACGTAAAATACGTAGTCTCATTTAAATCTCATGATGTTATACTTACAATTAGTAATAAATAATATAAATGTACGTAGACATAGTCTCACAAATGCTTCAGGACTTTATGCGACAAAAATAACAAATGTGAATAAAAAAAACGAATTTATGAGGGAGATTCTACTATTTTCTATGGGGGAAAAATTAAATAAGTGAAAAATATACAAAAATTAGTAATTTAAACGACCAAAATATAAAATAAACAAAAAAAAAAGATCTTGTGTGTTTAATTGTATAATATGCAAATTTTTATATTAAAGGGGGTTTTTTACGTAATTTTTAAATTATAAACCTTTTTTACCTTAAAAATTATGATAAATTAAATTTAATTAACTTTTAAGTAGTATTCCAACATTTTTTTTTCTAACAGTTACACAGCTTGTATTTGTAAAATTCGTAGACTTAGTGTCACAAATGTTTCAGAATTTTATGTAACAACAATCAGAAATGTGAGAAAAAATCGAATTTATAAGAGACCTTAACAAAATTTTACTATTTTCTATGGGAGAAAAAATTAAATAAGTGAAAAATGTAATAAAAAAATAGTAATTTAAACCACTAAAATATAAAAAAAATTGTTTTTAATTTTATGACTGTAAATTTGTATTAAAGACAGTTTTGTACGTTATTTTTAAATTATAAACCTTTTCTACCTTAAAAGTTATGGTAAATTAAATTAAATTTTAGGTAATATTCCAACATTTTTCGGTAACAGTCGCACAGTTTGTATTATTTTGTAACATTCCTGAAATTTCTTACGGTATATAGTTCAGATGGTTTGGTGGCATATAATTCACTTTGTTATTATCACACTTGTAGCTATTTGATTTTTACCTCTTCAACTTCAATTTGGTCAAAAATAACTTATTGTTTTAAGATAATTGTAATGTCGGTACATGTATTTAGCAATTATGGGTCTAGTTTGTTTAAGAAAAATTAAAAGAAAAAACAGGTTGCAGTGTGGAGAAGGGCATATTCGATAATAATTAAATATCTGCTTATTTATCCTAGCTATATTATGTATTAGCTTAGAGTGTTCCATAAATGAAAATATTTACATTGCATACCCGGAAAAGATAACGCACCAACTGAGAAAAATGCGTCGGCATTCATTTCGCTTTCTTAATATCAGATCCGGTCAATATTTACTGTATATGCAATATACATTACAAACCATAAGCATATCGTACCTACACATAACACCCCTCTTTTAATCGTAACTTACGATCGACGCTTTACACCTTTCGCAACTGCAAATACTCCCATCATGATATCCGCACGCGATAATAACGCATTTATGCACCTATTACGAAAGCTTACGACTCACCTCTTACTGTGATATTGGCCAGCATGAACGACCGGTAATCTGGACTGGGTCCTCCTGAAGTGAATGACAACGCGACGACGGAACGCCGGTTTCAGAGGCCCTTTTACGGATCTACGCTTGCATATCTTCGTCGGACGTAAATACATATAAAAAAAAAAACACCGTGTGAACTTTCACTGATCGCCGACTGGGAAGTGCATTTCGTTCTATTTTGTCCGATTCCGGTCGTTGCACTGACGTGAAGTAGACTGGTCTCCGGACGCGATAACTGTACCCCGATAATTCCACCAGGGTTCACCGGTTCCGACCGCAGAAATCGTACAGGAGCGCATTGTCGATCGTTGTGACAGTGTGACAGACCGAAGGAAGGGAAAACGAGTGAAAATATCTGTCGGCTTCTCTGTTACCGTAATCGTGGTAATATTTCAGTTACTTAGTAAGAATAATGGAAATTATAGGATCAGTGTAATCGCTTTTACCACCTTTTCTAATTTAGCCTGGCATCCAGAGTTGGGAAAAATATTATTTAGATAAACGAACGGATAAAGATAATTTAACTATTATTTTTATCCAAAGGTGATAGATAAAAGTATATTTTATCTTTGTATATTGTATGTTGAAACCCATTGAATGTGGTTAGTGAAAGTGTGTATAAATTAAAACATCCTTACATTCATAAATGATGTTTAATATATTTTAAGGCAACATGTTTCGGCTATGGCATGCCATCCTTAGGTCTTAAAAATGTCAAAATCGAAATTTCAAAATTATAAAGTAAAGTAAAACATAATAACTAAAATATGACTAACAAAACAAAGAATTAAAGTTGTGGAATATAATACCAACACAGAACCAAGACTTTTATCTTTATCCGTTAGCAATAATTAAACCTAATATCTATAGTCAATCATGCGTCAATGAATTTTATAAGAAATTGATATTTATAAATTTTCATAAAAGAAAGGTAAAAATAGGTAATTTGGGGCAGTATAATACTGAGGACTGTTTGAGTGTAGCAACTGTATTTTTTTATTAAAGTTACGTAATAATTAATCAATTAATCTAACTCTAATTCTCTGTTGATCTTTACAAACCTTCTTTGTTGCGTTTACATATTAAGTAAAACATATTCGATGCATTTTTAAAGCTCTGGAAATATAAACAAAGTAAACTAAAACACCAATACATAATACACATGATAATGTATTCATAAATTTCCAACAAAAAGGAACTACCATTCGTTCTTCGAGTTTCGTACTCATCGGTAAGCTAGGGATTTGCGCTATTTGAATAAAATTAAGTTAAAGTTATCTAGTTGAAATTATTTATAGTTAAGATTATCAATGAATAAATTTACAATATTTATCCGTAAATAATTTAACTTTGAATATATATTATATATCTTAGGTATTTTCGATATTTTAATGATCATCTTGAACAATTTTATTCGAATAACTCTTCTGGCTCCTGACTTAGGAAGCATGTACTTTCTTTATAGAAATTATTAATATTTTGTTTGCAGTATCTAACGATAACTTCGTTACTAGTTTCTTAATCCATTTATAATTATAGAAACTTCGAGAAACCTATCCTATCCTACTTTGAGGTGTGGCTAATCCACTTACTAATCCTCTTTAGAATCGTTTTTGGTAATTTTCCTTTCATCTGTAATTGAAAGGTAAACAAATGACGATAATTTAGGCGAATTTGTTAAAAATTGAGATCTCAAAGTTAGTTAAAAATTAGAAAGACTTTTTTCTTATTGACTCTATATTGAGTCATTTGGATAATTCTTTTTGTATTGCGGTTGTAAGTCATTAAAATTGATGTAAATTTCTAATTTTTGTCTTACAAAAAAAGACAAAAAATGTGATATGTAGTTAATTAATTAGCCAATAGGATGAATAAAAATCAGAAGTTATTATAACAGCTTAAAGTCAACAACAAACTAATGAAATGTAGCGAAATAAAATTAAATATAAGAAGAAAATTAGAAGTGTAAATCAATTTTAATGACCTACAACCCCAATTTAAAAAGAATTATTGAAACCACAAACGATTATAAATTAAACTGCGATTTTCGACATCTGAATTTTTAACAAAATTACCTTTAGACTACATTCGTTATGATATTTACCATTTGTTATCTTTCACTACATACATATAACATCAAAGTCATTATAAACAACTAAAACGATTCTATAGAGAGCTAGAAAGGAGATTATCGAAACATCAATTATTAACAAATTTACCTTTAGACAATTTGTTTAAATAATCATCATTAACAATTATAAATGGTTTTAAAAGGGACTACGAAAACGGATTTGCGGTATCTTAAAGTGAGATGCAAATGATTTTTTTTTTAAATATATATAAATTATTAATGGATGTAACTACAAATGAAATTCTTGTTACTACAAACAACTACAACCGAAATATTTTCCATAGCGAAAAGCTGATTTTTCAAAAAGAAGTTGGATGCCAAGTTCATGATTGACACAAATCCTTAAGATCAGATAATTAGGAATCTTAGAAAACTTGTCTTTTGTTGCTAAATTTACATTTTGAAATTATTATAAAACGCTCTTTTAATCTTATTAGCTTAACTTTTTTTATTGCTATCATTTGACCATTTAATTATCAGATCAATGCATAACATTTAAAACTACAAGAAAAACTTACTTTCTGCTTATATATTTTTCCACAATGTGGCTTTCGAAAGTTGGAAAATATTTTAAGTAACGTTAAAAAACTTACAAAGTAGGAAATTGAATTTTGCTGATTTTTTTGGGAAACAAAATTAATTTTTTTTTTTGACAACATGACGAAAGTGCGAGGAAGAAAGTTAATGGTTAATATATTACCTGCTGCCCCCTTTAATAATTGGATTATTCTCATAGCAATACTGCGAACATCGTGAAGCGGCATCCAAAAAAAAATCCAAGAGATATTTTTTTTTTGTATTTTTTTTTGTGCAATATAATGTCCTAAAATTAACTTTAATGAAGTATAGAATTATTACTGAACGAAATTAGGTAAATATTTGGTGGAGGTGAAAGTGAACCAACTTTGACTTCACCAACATACTTTGCATGCGTATGAGGGTGAAGTCAAAGAAAAAAATAGTAAATATTGTGCATTTCCAAACTGTATTTATGTGTAAAAACCTTAAAAAGGCTACATGTTTCGGTGCAATTTGACCCTACTCCCTTTTAGGTTTTGCAAACGTCAGATTATAAATAACTTGATAACTAAGTCAGTAATATTAAAATGACATAGCAAATATAATTTAAAATAATGAAATGATATTATATATGTCTGTATATACTCCTAAATAAAAACAATATTTATGTGACTGGCATTAAATTTATAAATATTTTAGTTGGATTTGAAAATAGAAGACTAGAAATGCAAAGGTTTTGCAACAGTTAAATTTGGAAGTAATAATTGAAGGGTTAAAAGGGCAAGGCCATTTTTTTTATAAACCTTGAATAAATGTTTAATTTTGATTTAGTTATGTCAATAATATGGAATAATATAAAATGTCGCGTCGCAAATTCTAAATAACCATTCATAAGGCGCATAATAGTTGAATAAACGTTTACTGTTGGGTTAGGTTAAGTACAGTTTATCATATACCAATAATTGGTGTGTGAAAAACTGCATTTCAACGTTTAATAGGACGCGTATTATTAGATTATTACAGGGTACATAAATTGAAGATACGAGTGGGTCTTTTTTGCATGAATCAAGGTGTTTTGTACCCATATTTCACATAGCACCATTGAAAATTCCAGAAATTCAAGAACACTCGTCTTGTGAATGTATGAAGAGGTTATGTTCCACTACTTTTGAGAAATATTACCTAAAAAAACTTAATTTCTGAAAAAGTTTGATTTTGTAACATAACACCTTCATCCACTCCTTTCTTCAATTGTTATATATAATGTTGCTTGGGTAAGTGCCTTATGCGCAGATTTGGGTAATCTAGAGTCCAGAACATTTAGTGACAATTTTCTCTACTTTGTTTTTTTTTTGCGGTGTGTTTGTTTCTTATCCCCCAATTGTTTTTCAAGCTTTCATAAACGATTGGTAGATATTGGTAAATAATTTTCTTGAAATCTGACTTTTATGCATAGTTTTGGAAATGTCATTGGTGTGAAAGTATTTTTCCTCCCACATTTCTTGTTTGACAGCATCATATTTCTTTTTTATTATTTATTTATAATATAATTTCATTCATTGTTTTCTCATAGCTTTTATTAATATATACTCATGTGTGTTCCTCCAAATTTTTCTTAATAAATTCATAATTGACATTATTTTAATTTTAGATTCATACAATCAAATTACATGTATTATTAGTACTTTATATACTTTTTTAAAAAATTTGTATCTGAATCCTATGTCATGGAGCGAGTTGACTCTGGTGGAATTATAAAAATCCATTGTTTGGCGCAAGCTCCGATTCCGTAGTAGGTGTACGCGCACGTTCTCATTGATTTTGGCTGGCCTGCCGGCTGAAAGCGAGGATATGAAGAGCTGCGTATTTCACTGTTTCGCCGTCTACGGCGCTCTCAACTAAAACAAAAACAACGGAGAGGCGAAGCTCTCGCCAAGGAGCTTTTATGATAATTTTTACGCAACGCACACAGAGAGTGCCGGCCGGCGGCGCGTTATCCCACTTAACGCTATTTGAAGGATGCGTAACACCCATGTCGTCTCGTATTTCACGAACGGCAGCACCGACTGCGGAGCGTCAGAAAAAGCTCACGGGCAAATACTAATTAATAACGAACCCTTCACCCTGGTCGAGACAATGAGGCGAGATATCGGTAATGTGTAAATGTTCGGTATGACGATATAAAATTTCAACGAGTAATTGAGGGTGGGATCTATTAGGAGGGAAGATAAAGTTGAGTTGTTGACTGGCGGAAAGGACCGATAAACTATTCGATGTATTAGTAAATATTTTCTCCAATACGAGTGTCTTATCTTTTGGTTAGGGGATTTTAATATCCGATAACGATTTTATCATTTTATAAATATTATTTGTGTTGATCAAAACATTATATAACAGTGCTAACAATTATTAAGCAAATAAACAAATAAAGAAACGGAAGATTAGGGAAACTCAGCCTCTATTGACCTTATAATCCTGATGATTTGGTTTATTGAACATAAACTGAAGCCTAAAAAGCATTTTTGTCCAAGAATCTCCTTTCATTCTTTTTGAGCTGATAAGCATAAGTTCTCTTTTGGACATATTTATTTTTTTATTCACAGTACATATTTTTCTAAGCAAATTGAAGTAAATATTTGGTGGAGGTGAAGGTATACTTACATATAAAGGTTCCCCAGTGACCAACTATATTTATTTCATATTTTATAAATATTTAAAAAATATTAAATCTTTCTTGAATATTAGTTATATTAATATAATATGCATAAAATATATTATAGAAAATATATTAGGAAAACATTTAAAAAATATATATGTTATGTAGCATTAATAATATTTTATTGCAAATGTTTTCTCAATATATTTTTCATAACTCTGCAAGAATATTTTACTTTGTATTTTTGTAAATGTTTATTTCATATAAAAAGAAAGATTGAATTTTTGCTTTTGTACATTTGGTGCGTAGGACGAATAAGATAAAATGGGTAAAATATGGATACATATTAAGTAGGTATGTAGCTATTTAAAATGATAGTTTAAAGATTAAATTAGATAATATATATCTAATATGATTTAATTAGTATCTAAGTTGAGCGCTGTAACTTTTCTATTAATATATCTGCGTTTTGTATTATATTATTTGTAATATTTGTAAGTCGCGAACGTCAACACAACACCTCTATTCATTACGGTGGCGGTGTTATATGATTTAGTATTGTTTATGCGTCTATGGATTAGGTACATAGAATGCATACGCGCACGTGCGTATCATCAACGTTTTCATTCGTTTGTCCGTTACATGTTATACATAGTTTATAATAGTATACGATTAGGGCAGGTTAGGGTTAACTGTGTAATTGTTGCGGGGTGTGTTTTAGTTTTTGTGGTGACTACGAGGTAAGCAAAACTTTGAACATGTCATGGCATTTATAAGATAATTGGAATGCTCAATATCGCTATGTACAGAAATCGTTTAATAATATAATTGTAGGAATTTTGTGCATCATATATGTACTGCATCTACCAGATAAATTGCTAGTTGATTTGCTTAAGAGATTCATCTCGGTAGATAAGCGTTATAACCTTAAATAGAGGTTAGAATACGTTGTGTTGTTTTATTGTTTGTACGTAGAATGTTTTCAAATATTATGAAATAAAGTAAAAATAAGTATCGTAAGTATTAGAATGTAGCTACCACTCCAATTATTGTAAATGCTCCAAATGTATTAGTAGGTGTTGATAATGTTGTACGATGTTTTATTCATGGTATGATCTAATACAATTGGCATTAGAGGCCACAAGGAAACGCCATGAGAGCGCCACTACCGAAGATATGAAAAAAGCCATAGGGTTGTACCTGGCACCAGCCAAGACTAGACTTAAACATGAGTATTTTTAGTGAGTGTGAAAAAACAAGTTCTTGCCTTTTAGACAACTCTATGTATGTTTCAACTTTTCGTTATCGACGTTATACAGTCTAAATAACCAAGAACAATTTTAGTCCATTCTGACAAATTAAATAGATTACATAAAAAAATCTCAATTTTCACATAAATATTTTACAAATATTTTAGAAAAATTATAGCGCTTGCATTAATTTTAAAATATGGAATAAATATTTTAATTGAATATTTTTTAATTAGTTATCAAATCGACTTGCTTATATATAAATTAACAAATTTCATTACTAAGAAAATACATACATCGCGAAAACTATTAGTTTTACCGATCATGCATTTGGATGATTCAGAATGTGCTTCAGCTCAGTGTGATAAAGGCAATGAAATTCGGTTAAGAAATCTGGAATATACAACAAAATATTAAATACAGTAATTGTAACGGATCAGAAGGCCTTTAATTTAAAATTATTTAATGATATACAGAATGTTCAGTAGAGGAATGGCCCCATACAAGCCACTCTTTTTTAATGGCACACCCTATATATGTTTAAAGATTTATAAAGGATATTATATAAGATTTAGATTTTTATTTTTGATTTCTAGTGTGCCAAGTTATTCAAAAAACGCTTAACATTTCGCATGCAGTAACAAAACGTATCATGGTAGCAGTGATGCTAATTTTCCAGAAACTATTGTTGGTAACTACGCAGACAAGAGATGACCCTACGCTGCAGGTGTAATAAAACATGATTATAATCTAGAGGGTGTTTTTTTATAGGAGGACAAATTTATTAATCTTCAAATGTCATTTACTTCTGTTTTTGAAATTTATTTTGTTGTCTTCTTTTATTGCTTTTTTTATTCCTCTTTAACTTCTGTTAACATAATACTTCACTTAAAATTAATATTTTCCAAGGTTATTTATATGACGTTTTCGAAATCAAGGACCAATCCTTACTGTGTTATTTATTGTATTCAGTAGCCTTTGGAACAAAATGATTACTATAGCTAGAAGAAATTCGCAGTTGTCCACCTATCAACAAGAGGATAATTGTTTTTTACTAAAAGTCTGTAAGAATCTCGAAGAACCACGCAATAACAACTGGTGGCATTAAACATTAGCTCATAGCAAATGTTGGAAGTGT
The DNA here is from genome assembly GCA_004143645.1 of Protaetia brevitarsis. Lineage (NCBI taxonomy): Eukaryota > Metazoa > Arthropoda > Insecta > Coleoptera > Scarabaeidae > Protaetia > Protaetia brevitarsis. The sequence goes on from RXPK01000103.1 coordinate 3,340,625, forward strand.
TGGCCACCTTGTTCTATATACAACGCCACACGCTCTTGAAGTTACAAATAAGAATTGAAAAGAATTGTTCACATTACGAAGAATGTCCACCACAATTTTTGTAAACGCTTGTCGAATTCTGTTTTCCATATCACCTTTCGTGATCTTCTAGAATATAATATTACAAAAAGAAGATTTAAATTATTATATTATTTCTTAAAAAAACGAATAAATCGGTTCTTAATTCGTTAACAGTTCAAGGACAAGAAACGATAAAAATTAACGTCCGAAATAGATTTTGGACTTCTAAAGTATTTTTTTCCGCTTTTGCCCCACTTTATGTCGGATTTTTAAAGTAATAATGGTTGTTCTTAAGACTTATCTCACACTTAAAAGTATGGCCAATAATATCCTTGAAATGTAATTTGCCCAATTTTAGACATATAGATCTATAGTAATCTTGCTTTTATTTTTGTTGTTTGGTAGCATTTTGGAAACTTCGCGTTATGACTGTTGTTTTTTTTTTCATAGTTCTTATTCTCTTTTTAGATTTTTACATACTATTTTTCCCTAAAAGGTATAACTAACAAGATCCACCGGCATTCGCTACTTTTATCATTATTTGAAATTACTCGTTACCATACAATAATGTTTCCAATTTTTTCCATTTTCCTATTTTTTTCTTTCGTCTTCAACTTTGCACCATGCCTTCTTGTTTTAATATTACTCCTTCTCCTCTAGTTTTCCAATTGTCTTCAGTGGCGTAAAATATACTGGGGAGGCCCAGTCATCTACGATTGTCAGCAATATTTTACAGATGTACAGCAGTGGGCAAGGAGCCACTGATTGTATTGTCCCATGTTTGTCCCGGTCTTTTTCTCACTCTTCTGATTTGCTTTCGTACGTGCCATACTTTTATTACTATACTATAGCATTTGCTCTATCTTCACTAAAAGTTAAACAGGCTCGGCTAGTTCTCCGTATGATAAACAAAAGTATCCCGCAGGGTAGCATATTGGATCCTATTTTGTTTAGTCTATACACCTCTAATTCTTGTGCAGTGTTACTGCAAATGTTTTTATACAACTTTATATCGTTAGAGGATGTATTGAATACTTTAGTTTATAATTATTGCGTCGTTGATTCAATTACTATTTTTACACCCATTTTTTTGACAGTTGAAACTAAATAAATCCCGCATTTCTTAAAATATTTTTTATATATCTTTAGCCAGAATCTACAATTTAAAACATGAATTAAGATATTAGTATACTAATTTCAGCCAAAGATGAATTTCCAGGTTATGATACATCAAAATAGACGTTTTCGATTGTACACAGCTGGTTAACCAATGAGTTCGAACCATGACGTGATAGGTAAGAACCGGGTATTAACAACAAGTTATCCGATCGAATGTAAACGGTTGTACAGGTTTGGTTATAACTGTTGTAGGTTATAACATTTGGCTTTATATTTTCGAAATACTAACGAGAATTACTGAAAAGGAAATATTTGCGTCTTGCATTAGGCCGTTGGACGATATCACACATTCTCCAAACAACACTTTGAATATTTTGCCTGTCATTTTAAAAAATTGTGCATATAAAATTATTCCTTTATACGAAAGAGTAAGACATGAGAGAATACCAGATTATTTCGAAACTTGGGTTAATAGATATTTGGCGTATGATTTTTGTATGCATTTTAGAATGCAAGTCGATACATTTCAGTGCTTAGTCCGCCTAGTACACTCAAATTTACAAGAAAAATATAGGCGGATGCATTGCAGTGCCATTAGAAAAATGTCTCTTGATGAGGCTTTGGTATTTAGCGAAAGGAGAGACAATTGCGTCTATTGCAGATCGCTTCAATGTTGCAAATTCAACAGCATGTGTATTAATAAATGAACTATTAGAATGTATTGTAAAACTATCAAGTAAGATAATTATTTGGCCTACGTCAGAGGAGCTACGTATTTCAGTAGCCAGAAATCGCTGGGTTTCCTGGTAAACTTTCAATTTTTTACTGATTGAATACTCACATATTCAGTAACGCAGTTGACGATATTAATTAAAATAATTAATATTAATGGAATGTCACTCATAAAAGATTATTCAATTAATAGTATAGTTTAATTTGCCGCTATTAATGGCCTCCTCAAAAAATTCATACATAAAGTTATCATCTGCAAATGAAAATTTATTAAAGAATAAATGTAAAACACATATCTTTATATTTACCGTGGATTAAATTATCTATAACTATACTATCAATTTCTTCAAACTCAACATTATATTATTAATTATAAATTTAAGCAACATTTTAATACTTTTTCTACGACTGATGAAAATTAGGATTGACACCCGTTGCATACAGCTGTAAATAGTAAGAAGAGTTATGAATATGCTAAAAACGTTTAATACCAAGTCCCACTCGGTTAAAATTGGTTTAACAGGTTGGAACTGTGCCGTGGTCACGAAAAAACACAATCGAATACTATTGGTTATACCGAATGAATACCGTGGGGCCTGTTGCATAAAATCAATTAACAATTAAGAGGTGATCATTTGTTGTTAGCAGTTGTTCAAAATTTGACTTACGGGCGTTGCAAAAAAAAAATAATATATAATATATAGATGTCAAATCTTTGACAGATATGTAACAAAAGTATCACCTGTAAATTGTAATTGTACTTTTATGCAACAGGCCCCTGGTTAAAATCAATGTACAATCGAAAACGTCTAATGTTTATGGAAATTAGAACCTTCAAGTGACATTATTTAATTATTTTTTATGAGTAACCTGTCATTTTTGTCAACCTAACCTCTAATGCGTATGTGTTTTTTTGAAATGACAACCTGTCACAATGGTAAAAAATTCCATCAAAGTCTATGGGCGTTTAAAAAGAGATTACACCAAGAACATGCAGTGCAGTAGTAAGTTTGTTTAACGTTCTATTAACTTGCCAGAGACCTGCAATGTCGGATTTATTTTAGGATTACCACATATCGAGAAGGCCTGAACACGAAGATTTACTATTCAATTTGAGGGACGAAACAGACCCTTTCCTAAGGAAACCCCACAAATACAGGGATGAGAATCTTTTTACCGTTTACAAATTAAAATATTAAATAATATATTATTTTGCAGATTTACGAAAATATTCGATGAGGTCTCCAACCAAGACGAGATATTTAACATTGTAGCGAAACCGATACTTAATTAATAGGTGCGCATTTAGATATCTTTATCGACCGATTGCGTAATGCGAAAGTTTTGTTCGTAGTGTGTTTAATGGTTTTAATGGGACAATTTTTGCCTATGGCCAAGTAATATATAGGTTTAGATTAATACTGCTAAGATAGTGTTTTTGTATTTCCTTATGTAGACTGGAAGCGGAAAAACCTACTCCATTACTGGCGATTCAAATGATTATGAAGACAGAGGAATACTTCCAAGAAGTATAGAACAAATATTTGAATATATCAAAACAGTAAGATAATTTTTCATTTATTTCCGTCATGAATATAATTCAATTTTACTTAGACGTCTACTCAATACAGCATTTACGTCTCCTATTTGGAAATATACAACGAAATCGGGTATGATCTCTTGAACTCGAAACATCAACCGTCCAGATTAGAGGAGCTACCGTAATATACACGAGCAACAGATATCTCGGTTATACAACCACATTTACGTCGCTATTTGCAGGCGAGTCGCCTTGCTGAAGACGCCAGCGGCGAAGCTCACCTGCGGAATCTTTGCATATTACCCGTGACTAACGAACAGGAAGCCATGAGATTGCTCTTTCTGGGGGATACTAACAGGTCTGCGTGACTCATTTTAACGCCACGCGCGAACGAGGGCGGTATTTTCCCATTAGATGGACCCCTAGGATTAACTTTGGGGATGACGAAATTCGCGTGGGACGCGTCCAAGTGTCAATATATACTTTTTCCGTGCCGCACAATCTCTGTCTGGCTGACATTAAGTGGAATTTTATATAGGAAGTTTGTCGGGTGGCGCGTCTTAATAACTCTTTCATTTAATGGAACTAGATTTAGGGGTGTCTTCTCGATATTAAAACGAAATTACGAAGCTCTAATTTGATAACAGAAATTGCTTTACTAAAGTACTTATCGAGTCACAATCTATATTGTTTTTTGACATCTACCGGGTGTTTCATGGTCAAGTTATCATGCAACAAGTTTTTTATTTTTTAATATAGTAAAGATGAAACTCAAATATTTTTTTGATAGGAAATAAAAATATCAGCTGTACGTAAAATTATTCTTTAGTAACCATTACTGTTCTTTTTTGTTAAATTTCTCTCCGTAATTTCTCTATACATAGAGGTGTATTTAATAATCGGAATACACCGATGCATGATAATTATTTTTCGCCTTGGTGTACAGTGCGCTTCTTTTCTAATGTCTCCTCCCTTACGATCATATATCTAAATTTTCTACTACACGCTCTAAGCCGTACGCTACGGCTATTTTCGGATTCGCAAGTGGCAAATATGAACATTATATATATTATTCGGGTTTTTGTTTTCAATATTTGCTGGTGTGCCTTTATTACAAATTATTAATACAAGTAACCTCAGTTACATACGACCTGCATTGGATCGGTGTACCTGAATTCGGTTGTCGAAATCGTTTGTCCCATAATGAGGATCCCCAACTGCGGTTAAAAGTTTTAGTTGATATAAATAGGCAGATAATAGAACAGTCAGTCGTTAACGATTTATTACCTGTTAAAATTTTGCTTTCAGTTCTAGTTTTTTTTTCTCTATTTCGTGTTTTATGTATTTTATATTTATATAAACCAAATTACATTAAACAACAACTCCAGATATTTATAATTACCTTATACTTATTATTAATAATAAGTTATTGTATGAAACAAAATTATATTTTGCTTTTTAAGACTTGTTCACAGATTACTAATGCGATGCCTTTCCTTATCCATTCTTATTATTATTTACTTTACCTCTTAAATACACTGAGAGAAGATGTTTTAAATTAACAAAAAAATAGCGATCCGACAAAAAGATTTCGGTTAAATATAATCAAACAAAAATCATTGTTAAAGTGTTAACAAATTGCGAATATTAAAATAATTATGTAGATTTGACAATATTTATAGCATTGTTTTAATAATCAAGATAATTTTATTTTAAACATTTCATATTGTTAGGGCAATAAGTGTTCGAGTAAAATAAACAACAATTTAATGTTAAATTAACCAAAAGAATTCATTAAAATAAGGGGAAATGGTCAAGTGTGATGGTATTGTACATTTATCATCTCAATTCACAACATAAAGTGTAAAATATCTGTAAAGCGGGATATATATTTAAAACCCTAAAAAAAAATAGCAGTTTTATTAACATCACTGCCATTGCACACCACCAATCGCTGCTTTAATTGTCGCAACTTCTATAGAATGTTTGACTGGTAAATGCACTAGATTAATATTTTATAACTCTGACTGTTGCGGTTTTTGAGCCTTATGTGTCATTAATGGTGTGAAATGAAAGAACGCCATCTTCACTGCGATTTCTGAAATACATACCTACCTATATTTAATAACGTATTTGCTACTATATGGAAGAAAACTGTTATATGCGCGAACCCATTGGCTTATTAATTAATAAAACTCGATATGGTTTGCCTCATTATACGGTATTCTTGCAAAATTAACTAAAATTTTGGTTAACGCAACAAACATTATAGAACATCTGCTATAGTTATATCAACAGAACGAGTTTTGTTAAAATAATTTAAAATGTGTTTCAAAATATACTACTGCGAAGTGTTCTTCTAACAATTTCTATGTATCTAAAATAACAAAATATTTTTAATTCGGTCAAACAAAATATCTTGTTGGCGATCCCGCTGTTGAACTAACAAAATATTGTGAACATTTTTTTCAGTTATTTTTACCTTATATTTTGTTCAATTTGATTAAAAATGTTATTAATACAATCACATTTTCCAACAAAATGGTGTTGGTTGACGGAATGCATTTCCTTCTCTCGAGTAGCAGAACGACTAATAAAGCATTCGGCTACTTAAAATGTATAAAACTGTTTATAATAATACCATCGTATTGAAACTATTACAATATTTAACGGGTTAACCTTGTATTGAAAGTTGTATTGTAATTTGATTTTGAACATGTTCAACTACAGTCTATTTAAGGAAAATATTTTCAGTGTTAACGTCATCATTCTGATTTTAAGTGGAATGGTAAAATTCGCACATTATATTAATATTCCCTATTCTTAAACTCAACCGTTTTTGCAATTTCGTTAGAATTTTGACTTTTGCATTTTTCCATATAAAATCAAATACTTCATAAGCTGCTAGATATTAAGATGTTTCACTTAATATGAATTCAGGTACAAGGACTTATGTATACAGTGTTGTGGCATTCATTGCCAAATTTTGTCCAAGTTGTCCAAAAACTCATCTCCAATTATATTTATTACTTTAAGTTTTTCAAATGGGACATGATATTTTTTATTACAATATTGATAGCAACATAGGATTGTACACATCAATTTTATTAGTATAAGGATTTAATATAGCTATATTTCTTAAATATTAGTATATAGGTGCTTTCTGGAACGATCAAAATTGTGCCACTTCTATCAATATAAGAAAACTGATGTCAACACCTCGTATACAGAAAGCATCATACTATATATAGATAAATATACTTCTTAAATAGACCACAGTTCACCATGACTACTCTACGAGTTCTAAGATCATATTACTTACTAAAAGTTCGCAAAATTGTTGTATACCTGTACTACCTGGGAAGTAATACTAAATCTTTTTTAGAACGATTGCAGAGACTCCAATGAATGAATATTCCTCACGATCGCATTGCATTTTTACCATATACATTACGGTGAGAAGTGAAAAATCAGAAAGGATTAGAAGGTCCAAATTGCACTTGGTTGACCTAGCTGGGTATGTCAATTGTGATAATGATCAAATGCTATAATACAAGCTATTAATTGGTATTAGCGATGTTGAAACTACATTTGCCGATATATGTTGTACGTCTTCGATAAAATCAAAATACTATGTATATGTCTTTAGAGCAGGCAATAAACTTGATAGAGGTTATTAGGCAACTTTTGTATCAGTGTTGCCTGAAACCAAATTGTCTACTATATTATTTTAAATTTGACCATCATGGGTATATTTAAATCGAATCTTTTTAATTGGTATTTTGGTCTTTGTTAGGAGAAAATTAATTACATTAGTTCCTTAGATTTCTTTATTGGTTGCTACGTTTTGCTGCATTTTTTTGCAGCTTTTTCAAGCTTTGCTTTCACTTTCATTTCCTTTTTTTTGTAATTTACATTATCGTCTTAAATATCTAGGTTGTTTTACTGAACTGTTGAGAATATTATTCTTACGTCTCAATATTTCCACAGATCAGAGCGCATACACAAATCAAAGATAACAGGCGTCACCCTAACAGAAGCCAAACACATAAACCTCTCCCTGCATTATCTGGAACAAGTCATCATAGCGTTGAGTCAGACGAACAGGTCACACATACCTTTCAGGAACAGCATAATGACATACATATTGCGTGATTCCCTATCGGGAAACTCCCTAACAGCGATGCTAGCGTGTTTGGCGCTCACCCAAAAAAATATTCACGTAAATATCTTTCTCGAATCCCGAATTTAAATTCACCGAATTTTCTGTTTTTCACGCGTTATAAGTTAACCATCCCCCATCCAGACATCGTATCGAATGTCAAATTTTCCCCAGGAAACCTTAAGCACTTGCAAATTCGCGCAACGTGTAGCCTGTATCTGCACCGAAGCCACTATAAATGAGGAAATCGATCCCCAAAAGGAGATACTGTTTCTGCGTCGGGAAGTTGACGAACTTCGTCGCCAGTTGATCAATCTCAAGGGTATAAACGTAAAGGAAATTTCCCTTAGCTTTCGCTGAGAGCAACGTCGTCTCCTTCGTTTTCAGGGTTGTGAAAAATTAAGCGACAAGCAAGAGGAAAGTTGCAGGAAAATCGTTAGAGATTATATTAAGGGCTCAGCCGAATTACCAGCAGAACTAAGTGTGGCGCAGATGCGGCACTGTTTGAAGCTAATGCGGGATAACTTGGATTATCGTAAACGGAACGAACTAACGCGCAGATCAGAAAGTGCTAATTCGAGTTTAGCTTCGAAGTATAATGAGATTGTTGCCGAAAAGGACGAAGAAATAGGTTAAATTCTGAAAATAACCCTCCCAAATATTTTTAAATTCATAAAAAAAATATTTTTATTTAGCTACATTAAAAGAACTTCTAAATTCTACTGCCCAAACCACAGAAACAAACTCTTTATCGACAGATTTCACTCCATACGAAAATGAACTTTTTAGTAAATTTAAAAAAGACAATAGCAAGGATTTAGATCAAATTAAAGCTATTTTGAGCAAAAAATACGAACTGGCCAAAAATATCGCAGCCACCATCCAAAGGTGCCAAGATAATATTATCAATATAAGGCGAAAATTGGCTTGCAAAACCAATGCTGATGAAATAAATAAAAAATTACGTTCATATCTATTGTCCCAGCAGAATCTCTATAGGGAATCCTTAAGGAGTTTGGAGAAATTGAAAAACGAAACCGATTTCTTAAATGAAAGATTGAAGCAGTTGGAAAGTAAACTGTTACACAATTTCAATCAGGAAAAAGATGTTCTCGCAGAAAAAAGATTTGCTATTTAGCGAGGGTTTTTCGTTAATATCCAAAGATTTTGATTATATTTTCGATGCCTGCCCAGCAGATTATAGTAAAGTAAATTTTGACGTTGAGCCATTGCAGAAGAATGTAACGGAAGCATATCCAAGAATTACTACATCAACATTGAATGCCAGTCAAGAAGGGATTTCAACTAATTTTTTAAATGTTGGGAAATGCAGATTTGATCTACAAACCTTTAATGACTTAGATTACAACGATTATGCTGCAATGGGGGATTACAATTTAAATAACCATAGCTTGCATCCAACAAACTTGCAATTCAACAGCTCAACCCACCAACCTGAAAGACTCCCAAAAGCTAAGACAAACAGAGAACTTTTAGATGAATTATTAGATACAGAATGTTATGGTGATTATCAGTATATTAGTAAAAGCAACAGCGATTCTACTAACAAAACTAATAACCGGATAAAAGATGAGGAATTAAGCAATGAATCCAAGAATTTAGATGTGTTAAAGAAAGATAAAGACACGCTAGAATTTTTAGATTTCATGAAGACGATCCCTTTAACTGGAGATATTGAAGTCGATGAGGAAATATTTAATTTCTACAGGACCAAATTCACCAAGAACCTGATCTTTTTTTGAGAGTTGTTATAGACAATTGTGTGTTATAAGTTGCACTCTATTCTACTAATCATATTTATTTGTTTTACACATAAATAACTTACATGTTTAATAATAAACAATATTTATAATAATTATTGTAACGAACACTTTAAATAATCTTCATCAATAAAACTACCCTCCATTATTGATTGTATTAGTGTTAATTTATTGCGGTTTAACACTGCTAACGCATTTCTTCTTTTGTTATGGGGAGGAAATGGTAGTGATATTGGAAATAATTTCTGTGCTTCCATTTTTATTGACGAACGTAGCTTGAAACCCTCCAGACCTGTTGGCGAAGTTTATAGCATTAACAATTAATTAATTAAATTCAAAATTATGATTAATCAATTTGGAAGTAATAATTTACCTTTATATTCAAATATTTGCAAGACCTTCTCATCTTCAATAAAAATGAGAAGCGTTTCTCCATTCCTATTGAAGTCCATTGACACTAGTGAGGATGGTTTATAGGTTGTGATTTTATGGAATATTTTACCAGATAGAATGTCTTCATATATCTACAATTACATATATTGATAGTTATAAAACTCAATTGAAAGAAATCAACTTACTTTGATAACATCAAAACTGCCTCTTATTGTAGTCTCCTCTCTTTCTATAACAGCTGTCATTGTTCTGATCCTGTATTTCCCCACTTTAAACACTATGAATTCACCATCATTGCGAACTGGTACGAAACTATTGGCTTCTACACGTGTATCTTCTACCGAAACTTCTTCTGTGTTGTGATCTTGAATGCCATCTGATATCGTACCTTCTTTCAATAATCTAAAGATGAAGTGGCCGTCCCTTAATGATAATCCTGTACCCAGATTCTGTGGCATGAATGATAGGTTCCCAGCTATGCAAATGAAAACAAAATATTACGTTGTTAAAGGAGTTTTAGAAGAGGAATTTCTCACTTCTAACATCGCTATCTAGAACCCATTTCCGTACGGTTCTCACGTGGAAATTTGAATGGGGCATTATCTTGAATTCGTAAGTAAATTCTGTTGTAAATCCGTAAAACGTGCCAGGTATTTTTGATTCCTGTATAAGTGAAAGGTCTTCCATTTTTCGGTACAGCTAAAAGTCGTAAAATTTTAAAACTTCATTGCTAAATTTTGGTGTGTCCTGAATTTACCAATATTTCCCATTGATTATCGAATTTCCAAACATTCGTGCCTTCAATTGGGCAAGTTGTGGCGTATGGTTCGCTTCTACCGACCAAGTATAATGCGTTCCTTATATCCTTTACAGTTACAAATTGTAACACAATTCCAGTATCAATATCTTTTCTGATTAGAGTATAACCGGATGGAGACCAGCTGAATAAACTAGACTTGCAGGATCTAATTTCGTTAACCAGCATATAGTGAGTATTCTCGTGCTGCAAGATATCAATAAATAGGTGTAGGATGTAGGAGAAAACACATGTTTGGATGTGCCGTTAAATAATAAAAAAATCGTTAATTTTTACATATCCAAATACAAGCAAAAATGTATTTAATAAATTGAAGATATAAACAAACTTTGGACATTGATCGTTTAGTATTTTTATTTTATTTATTCGAAATTCGATTTCATTGCATAAAAATATTTTTATAAATTCAATACTTACGTGGAAATGATGAATTGTACCTATATCATTTGCAAATTCCAGAATTTGAAAATAATCAAAATACTTAAATCTGTATCCCTGTGACTTAGCTTTGTGTAGTAATTCATTGACGCCATCACAAGTTGCACCGTATTCATCCTGAAATAAATATTTTTTTATCACTTTAATTCATTCTATTCTACAGTGTCCCACAGTTAAGTGGCCAAACAGAAGCTAGAAGTACCTCATGCAATTCTGAACAAAATATCTTAATGAACCTTGGTCTGCAAATAACTGGTTTCGCATATAGAGGGTGGCTTTCATAAGCACACTATTGCTATCTTGAATAGTATGGGAATAAATTAGAAAAAAGTTGGTTATTTCAGATACTCTTAAGATGCATTAAAAAAAGAACATTCCAAACACTTAGATAGTGATGTTTTAGCACCTACACAGTACCTTGAGTTTTGAAAATATGAAGAAAATTTATTGAGATTTTTTTATTTTAACATAACTTTGCTATAAGTTTCTGTGATCAGATTTACAATACAACATTTCGGCTCTGAAGAACCATGTATGTATGTATATGGCGAGGGTGATGTTACACTGCGACCATACCACCATTTTCATATTTTTTACCGTAAGAAAGGTATCAATCGCAGTTCATTTTGAAATACAATGGTTATTCATTTGCGTGCGATGACATCCTAGAATAGTACTACACTTTGTTACTGTAATTAATAAATATTAAATATTCCTAAATACAATTTTTATTGCGTAGAAGTTACAGCCATCTACATATGTTTCCACTTTCAATAGCCGATCTTCGATGGTCGTCTGACTCACACGCTTGCTTTAGACTTCCCTACAGTAATAGTGGAAGACTCGCTTCCCCTAGTGTGCCGAGCATTGCCTTAAATGCCTACTCTCCCTATGGTAAAAAATTAACTTTACACTTCGGAATTATAAAGAAAACAACAGAACGCCTTCTACATTTGTTAATGAACTGGAAATAACTGATTTATTACTAGACAAAGAATGAACAAAATGGGAATTTATAAAAAAAAATCACTGTGTCCACCACCATTTTGAAGTAAATATAGTTGAAGACGCCTTGTTAAAGCATCAGACATATTGAATCTTTGTAAATTATTTCGAAATATTTCGGCAGCTTCACAAATTCACTTAATCAGTTGTTCACGAGTGTTGATTTTTCTAGCGTATACCTGCATGACTTTTCACAAATTCCACACATAAAAGCTCACCAAGGCATTAGGTCTAGAGATCTTGGTAGCAAACCAACTAAGCAATGAGTTGAATACGAATTGTTGTTTTTATTTGTTAGTTGCTCGAAAAGGTTTCTTTTTGCGGACTTTAATGTGTTAGATTAGGTTGTTGAGAATTGCATGTTGCTCTGGAATAATATGCAAAAAATACAGAGTTGGTGAGATAGAGAAAAAAAAATTGTATTTTAAAGAGACAATATACTAAAAATGAATAAATGTTATGTTTAAAATAACCCGTGAAACATTCGTTTTATCCTAAATCGTATTATTAATTGTTATATACGCAGCGTAAAATAAAATTAAAAAACATATTGTTGTCATCTTATCTAGTGTAGAAAAATATAGCAAAAACGTAAACAAAAAATATAGAGGAATCTTATTTTAACAAGGAAGGTTGATCATAGCTCTTCAGAGCCGAAACGTTGTACTGTAAATCTGATTACAGAAACTGGGCCAACTTTTTTTATATTTTCAATACTCAAAGCCCTATGTCAAAAACATAAAAATATCATTTTTTCAGTTGTTTTCGTGTATCTTCGGAACCGTTCGGAAACTTATATTTTTCAAATGTATTTTATTACTCTCTAAAGTATACAACTTTTAACCTATTTAGCCGACTTTGTATCTCCTTTATTTTCCGAGATAGCAAGAGTATCCTTATCAGAGCCAGCCTATATATTCGAAACAAGTCATTTGCGAATCAAAGTTCATTAGGATATTTTATTCAGAATTATGTCGGGAATATCTACCATAAGTTTGGCCACTTGACTACAGGACACACTGTCTAGGTAGTCTAGTGATTTTCAGTTGTCTGGAAACAGATACTACTGCAAAATGCTTGTTACTGATTATTAAAAATTAGAAGAAGAAATGTACGGTGAGATTCAAAAAGATTGTCGTTTGAACTAAGTCAATGTTACTATACTATTGTTGGTGATATTAGATGTAAATATACACGGTTTGAAAAAAAATATAATATAAATAAACGAAGGAAATTGCAACAACGAACGCCAATGTCACTAAATTTCAAGAAAATTGATTTATTGTATGAAATTTGTATGTAGCTAATTTATCTATACTTATTACCGATTTAATGAGTCATTAAATCGATAATAAGTATAGATAAGTATAGATGGATTTAATCACGCATTAAATCGGTAATAAGTATAGATAATTTTTTCCGGAAAACAGTTTTTTTATTACGACAAATCATTTTGGATCTCATAGTATAATACTTTTTGCTAAATATTATTTTGAAATTTACAAGTGGCACATGATACATAACCAATATTTGCCTACTATCAGTTTAATATAATGTGATATAATTTTTTAATATTCATATAGGAAAGCAAAATTATTTTAATGTTTTATTTTAAATATTTTAATCATTCTTGCTTGAGATGAGATCCACAAGATACCGTTTATCATCTCATTCAGAGCATGCTTTCGCAGAGTTAGACAATGCATAAACAATCGAGCAGACGCGACATTTTGTTGATAAATTGTTGCTGATTATTAGTATTTTTTCCAATTGTTATGATTTACTACTGAAAACTAGGAGTTATGATTTACTGCTTGAAACTTTCAAAGTTTTAGCTTTGTGACTCAGCCCTTCAAGGTGTAGCAATTTTTTTTGGCACTTAGTTTATTATAAAATTAGATATGCCATTGTAGCACGTTTTTTATTATTATTTTTTTAATAATACACTCTACTAATGTATTTATGCGAACCATTCAAATTTGTGTAAAAAGTTAAAAGTTCGCAAGGTATTATGGTTTTTGAATATTTAACTCATCTGAAATATTAGGAGTGTCGTGAAAAATTTCCTTTATATATTTTTTTTTCTTTCAATTTTACAGCAACAACTAAAGTACTTATATTAAATAGTCAAATGCATAAATCGGAAATTTTCCTGTTAGTCATAGATTTGAGTGATGGAATTAAAAAACAGGCGATTTCTGCAGGATACTATCGGCAAGTAAAAGAATATTATGTATACAAGCAGAGTAATTCTGGCTGCATAACCTATACGCGTTATGTAGTTATACGCTTTCGAGTTGTAACAAGCTAAACGTGCCAACGACTGTCAACTGCATATTGTTCCTTCCTGAATGTGAAATGTGCAATTACCAATTGGTACATGGTTTCAGATAAATGAAGCTTTACCGATTACGCAATAGAAATACGATAAACAAAGCTAATTTTGAATTCCTCCAAATATGAATCTGACAGAAGAGTGCAATCTTAGGACACAATGAATTGTATTGAACTGGAAATATTGAAAATTCCGGAGTTTCTAGACAGTTATCCATGATTATCCACTCACCCTAAGTTGCTTTTCCTGAGTCTCTTTAAACTGTTTTCTTATTTCTACCGTCCTAGCCACATCTTCTAAATTCAAACCAGATATATTCCCTTTTCCTGCTACGTTATTTAGAAACGTAACGTTTTGTTTAATAATCATGGGACCGTCGATGTTTTGAACATCAGATTTTTTCTTTAAAGCGTTAACATTCCAATCGGATACGTTGATATTATTAACTTTACCAGATATTTGCAAATTGGAATGCATCAAGACAGGTCCTTGAAAATGATATGTTGCGCTTAAATTTTGATCAGTGTTCGTAGTAACAATTTGGCTTAAGTTTACTGTATTGACGAGGCCTATTGCGTCAAAATTCTTATACACTACCACGTTATTGGTAAATTCGATGTCGGAAAATATTTCTTGCTTGCCATCATTCTAGAAAAAAAAAGTTCTTAACAAGGATAAATTATAAAGCAATTCCTTCTTACCAAAAGGGTATTGGAATATTCCAAATCCAATCGAATACCGTTCACTAAATTGTCGATGATGATTTCACGATTGATTGACATTTCGTCAATGTACAAACCCTCCGGAAGATATTGGTTGGTTCTAAGCGGTATCAAGGCAGACATGTTGATAGAGTTGACAAATTCCACATTTAACGATTCCATAATGGTTACAGAGTCAAATGTTAGTTCACCTAAAATTAATAAACATGGGATACATGGTAACAACTTTTGATAGTTAATGTCTGGGACCTGCAATGAATCCCTTGTTTATGAAAACTGCTTTCTCTAACCATTCCTTGACATTTATGCCCATGATCGTCTCAGACCATAGATCGGTTTCAACGAGACTCCTTTTTAACCTTCACTGGGTGCGCAAAAGTTACCAATCCTTGGATGTAGGTATCGTATGTTGTCAGTACTACATCGTCGAAAAATTTAGACATATCTATGCCATTAATTCTGTTCATAACACCAATATCGCCGTTGATTTGCACCTGAAAATATTAATTTATGTTGAATTACATTACTTCTACTTCTGTTACAAAAATGGATACTTTATTACTAAACTGGGTAACTCCTGGAATGACGGCATCATCATTAACCCGGATAACATATCCAGGAATTTAGCTAAATTTTTATTATTGACGGAATGTTGAATAAATAAGTGATCAATATGGGTCTGCTCTTCAAATACAACGTCACCTACGAAGTATTTTTAAATGATATTTCATTCAACATTCATTATTGATTCGTGTGTACCAGTGATTTTGTAAGTATCATCATCGACAACTTCAAATACTTCCGACAAATATCGCATTGAAACTCCGTTTAAATCTCCCCCTATTGAAGTATCATCTGCTACAGAAATATTTCCTTTAATTATAATTGGCCCGGATATCTTTTGATTCCCACTCTTTCGTAAAACATCTCTTATTGCAACACCATTGACGATTTCCGTTTCAATGAAGCCATCTACATCGAAACCTCTTTCAAATACTGAATCGTCATAAAGGGTCACGTTGGTTTGGTTTTTGAAAACTAATTTGCTATAAATCGATCGAAAGGAAGTGAATTAAGATTCTCTATGGTGATCTTTGTAAATTCTACATCGTCCTGAAAAAGTTGAGTGTTTGGTCTTGATGATACGTTGTTACATTTAAACCTACACCAAATGACATTGTTGTTGGGCGAATTGGTTGCCTCCTTTGTAAAGACTGGCTTGCAATATGGCTTCCATATTGATGTATGTTTGCGCCTTGTATTGAATATTCCCAAGTATATCTAAAACTGATGACAAAATAAAATCGTTAGGATTATTAATGATACAGTAAATGAGAGAATTTGTACCTCTTATTTTAATTTTATTTGCCAAAATCATATCTACAACCAATGCTTTGTGTTTCTCTGGTTCCATAAGTTCCTTGAAATCATAATTATTAACTTTATCTGCTTCCAAATCCCCCAAGTCAAGATTCTCAATGAAATATTTCCCAGTTATTGTCTGATTCTTCGTCAAACTTAACCTATTTTCGTTGAAATACACAACATCAAAGTTATCGACCTTGCCATTCAAGTCTCCTTCTACAGTTAGAGTATCCACTTGAACGCGTCCCAGTTTATTCACCGAAGGTAACAAACGATCGCCCGTAGTAAAAACGTAAGAATCTGGAGCCACGTCGTTCAATAAATCTTCTATTTCGAAATCTCTTGAAACACGTAACTCATCGAGGAAGTTTAATGTCGAAGATATAAATTGATTTCCGCTGACTTTAACCGTCTCTGCATTGAGTTGAGTGATATTAATCCCTCCAAAGTGTCCTGAGACATGCAGATTTTCGAAAGTCACATTGCCGTGGAGAATATCAACATTCAAGGTTTGCTCTGATGTTTTATCAACGAATGAACTCAAGGAAACTCCATTGATTGTGTTAGATTCCAGTCGGAGATCTCCGTCGATGGTCAAACCTTTTTGAAAATCTTTAATTGAAGTTATGATAACCTTGTCTTCGTCCTGAAATCAATCATCATTAATTTATTGCTTCTTGAAGGACGATGTCATGCCTTTAACACAACGTCTTCTAATATTTGCTCCAAATTCGTCCCATTTACCAGATTCCCGATTATCAAGGTGCCTTCGACTTCTAAATTCTCAAAACTGACATCAGATTTTAAAACATTAGCTTCGCGTATTGTCGGATGCGGCGAGATGTCTGGTATACCAATTATGTTTCCCCGCACCTAAAAATAGTTTTCAATTAACAAACTGTTCCCGCGATTTAACAAATTTTTGTATTGTACCTACATCGAACTTTTCAATGGGGTTGAAATCTGTAAAGGTTATCAACCCAGGGATGCTTTGACTGTCCGATAGCGTTATTAAAGTGCTGGTGTCCACTCCGTTGATCCCTGCCCTTGCTGTAACCTCATCTGCGCTTATAAGATTCTCAAAATGTTTGTCTCCTGTTAAAAATAGTATTGTAATGGCTTTCAGTCAACTTACGCAAAAAAAAAGAATTTACCTAGGAATTCTATATAATCCAATCTCGAGTCCCAATCTCGGAATATGTATTCCTCAGGAAACTTATTATCGTTGAGGTAATCAACAACAACGTTTCCAGTTACATTAATATCCTATAAAAATTATTAAAAAGCAAAACTTAAGAAATATAAGACTTACTCCATGAACCACTATGTTTCCTGGAATAACAACATGTTCATTTCTCGTCACAACACTATCTAGAATATCTTGCAAATTTTCTCCATTGATGTACTGAACATTTGTATCTCCGGGAATATACAAGTGATCGTGTGTCTTACTGCTATCACTCTCAAAATCAATTTGAACGTTGTCTATGTAATTATTGTGAATCTGCAATTTATTAACATAATTTGCTTCAATAGCATTTGCTTCTATATTCTCAAATATAATTTCATCTGGAACGAAACGTATTTAAAATTATAAAAAATAAAAGAAGATTTTTGAATTTACCTTCATCATTATTAACATCTATTGTTAAAGCTTTAGATAAATCTATTTCATCGTTAATTTTACCAGAGGTAGTTTTAACATCGTGCAGCACCTCCACCATATTTTCAATCATAAAAGTACCTTTTAGTTTTAGATTTTCCAGGTTATTTTTAAAGACCATGTTACTGACCTTTACATCATTAATTGTTGCAGCATCAAGCTTATTTACGGTCATTTCGGTGAAGGTTTTCTCACCTGTAATAAGATTCTTATCGCCGGATCTGAAACATTTCCTTTATTGATTCATGCCGAATAAAATTTGCAGAGGAAAACCTGACAAAATCCTTGAACAACGCATCAGCCTTAACGTCATTGACCTGTGTAACTTCCAAAGCCTTTATTTTGGACTCGCCCTTAACTGAAGCTATATCGTTAAGCACCAATGTTTTCAAATTTATCGTCTTTGCATCACGACGTACTGCGTTTCTCAAAATATCTTTAATGTCATTCAGATTTTGTTGCAGTCCATCAATTTTGCGTCCCATATCGTCAAAGATTTCCTGATCTTCACTGCTCCTGGCCGTGGAAGGTTTTCCGCGCTCAAAAGATGGACGCTTATCCTCCTCGTCTATATATTTCTCTTTAGGGTAGTTTTCTAATTGTTTTTGAATGGCTGTGATCGATTCTTTACGTTTTGCCATCATATTCTAAAAAAAAAATGTAATCAAAATTGTGGTAAAACATGACAAATGCCTTACTTACTTCTAGTTTAGTTTTTAAAGCTGCCAAGTCTTTCATTTGTTGTTGTATTGGATTGGGTACTCGTCTCGTTTTTATGCTTAATAAAAATCAGCCAGATGGCGCCTTTCTTCGTGGCATGACAATTCCCAAAGCGCGATCAAATAATAATGCGGAAGATCCATTAATGCTATGATTGTGGTTTTCCTCTTCGACTAGACAATCAATGCCACTTAATAAATCTCCATAATACCTGCAGGGTATTTCTTCGTGCGTGTAAAATTTACCACCAGAAGATAAAATTAGTTCTAACTTCTTTGATTTGTGATTTCCGTGATCTAAGACTCTCTGTCCCAGCAGGACGACTTCATCTTTGTACGTTGTTAGCTTGATCGGTAACCAGAAATTAACACCGTCCATTCCAGTATTCTCCACACGTTTGCTTATAACTCCTTGGTTATTGAATTCGTAGATTCCAGCATTGGCACCGTTTAGCAAGAGGTAAGATCTTGATTCTAGTGTGAAGGAATCCACTAAGTCCACGCCTGGACTTTCCACCTTGGTAAAGGGTTTAAAACGGTGTTGTTTTCATATTTAAAAATATGGACATTGTCATTCTGGGGAATTGAAAGGAAGCTGGTAGATTGGCCAACAGTAAACGTTGATGATTTAGCGATATATCGCAAAGGTAATGTTTGCGTAAACCTAAAAATGATTGTTCATTAACTTTGGAGTGCGTGATTTTAATACAACATACCAAAATTGGTTGCTATGTGATTTGCTTAAGGTGATTCTATAGATATCTGCTGTAAAGTGTTTTTGCTTCTTCAAAATTAGTAGGTGGTAAGTGGTTTCGATTTGGAATATATTTATGTGAGTAATGTTCTTTTGGGTATCCCAAACCCAGATTTCCATCTGTAAATATTAGTCGGTCAAAACATTTGTTGAAGCAGAAAAATTATGTAGTGTTACCAAATCGAGATTGTCGGTAACTTGATACCATTCCAAAGTGGAGTTTTCGACAGCTAAGACCACTATGACTTCGTAAGATTTTGCGGAACTGTTCCAATGCTTAAGCAATTCTACATCGATAATTTTCTTGGACGACAGATCTTTAAGAGCAAACAAACAGAAACATTTTTTTTTAATTGATAACGTTAGCCGACGAGATTTTTATAAAAACTGACTTAAAAATCTAAAATTTTAGTATTTTACATTGTTTTAAACATAAAACATATCACTTCATATTTTCAAAATAATATTTTTATCTGTTTTCACTAAGATTAGCGTAAAATTTAAAATTAAAAAAAATAATAAGCTGCTAATCGCGGCTGAATCATGAAGGCCAGCGTCAACCACAAAGGATACGACGTCACGCATTCCAGAGAGAAGCAGAGAATTTTAATAAATTAGTCAACGCAGAATATACTAAAATGGAACCTTTTGGAATCGATACGTGCACCTGCACGTTGCAGTTGGCGGAGTGATTCGTTTATTATTTAGTTGTCGATGCGGTCTGGTTAAAGAAACACGAAATGGTACAGAACTGGCCCTTAGTTAAGAAAGTTTGAAGTAGTAGTGTGATTTGTAGTGCTCCACAAGTTATGTTGCGTGTGTTTTTCAAGAATGGAAAACCGTGCAAGAGGCTGTAAAAATTCTCTGGGCAGTTTTTGTTATGTTTGTGGATTATATGTCAAAAATTGCAAAAAAAACCGTTAGGCGAGTTAATTCAAAGATGTTTGGATTAATTCAAAGATTTTGGTTTCCAAATTAAAAGGCATAAGAAAATATGGATACTACATATATACTATATTTCGTATTATTGCAACAACACTCAGCAAAACAAAAACAATAATTCTTCTGAAGTTCTGTCAAAAAGGCCGATGATTTAGCGTGAACCAACAACACACACAGTTGCCTCTGTTTTGTAAAAATTGATAGAAAAAGTTTGTGTTTTCAAAAAGAAATAAACACAAAGTAACGTATCCAGTCATTCCATCTGTAAGCAAATCGTTCAAAAGAACTGATTACGAGGTTCCAAACCCAATGCATTGAAATTCTTTTGCAAATTCTACGGACGAGGAAGATATAAATGATGCTTTGAATGTGTCATTTTCAAGTGATCTGACATATGTTCCTTCTAACGAACCACGTCTTATTACTCGAATCAGGTCTCAATGACTTGATACGGGATTCGGGATTAACCAAAGAAAAGTTACAAATCTTGATGAAAGGAATAGAATCTTTTACATTCTACTACAGGAATTCCTGTACTGAAGAATCGTCACGAAAAATGCAGTTACTTAAATTCTGTTACTGCACTGATGTAAATAATTTTTTTGCGGAGTATCTAGAAATCCTCAATTCCATCGGCTCCTTCTACAAACACAAGAGAAGCCTATGATAGCATGTCAACTATATTAAATCTCATTCAATATTCAAGTCATCTTTGGCTAATCTGTGGTGACCTTAAGGTTATTTCCTTATTACTTGGACTGCAAGCAGGGTTTACCAAATATTGTTGTTTTTTGTGTCTGTGGGATAACCGAGCAGTTTAGCAGCATTATCAAATAAAAGAATGGTAGGCACGGGCTAACATTGTTCTTGGAAAATTTATATAAAATTTGGTGATTCTACTTTCTCTACATATTAAATGAGGATTGATTAAACAATTTGCGAAAGCACTATAGAAAAACAAATCAACTGTTTTAAATACTTAAAGGGTAAGTTTCCAAAGCTGTGTGATCCGAAAGTGTGGGAAGGAATATTTGTTCGTCTACAAGTTTGGAAGCTGTTCAAAATTAAAAATTTTGATCGTACCATGAAAGATTTAGAGTCGGCAGTATGGACTTCTTTTAAAAAATATTTGTAAACATTTTCTGGAAACTCAAAAGAGTGAAAACTACCAAGATATCGTGGCTAAAATTCAATTTTTAATATCAATATCATATTTTTGCTTTTGCTGGTTTCACATTAAAGAAGGCACCGGCCAACGTAAAAGGAAGAAACAACTTTACACTCAGAGAAGTACCTGCATTGAGCTAACCAAAATTTAGTTAATTTAACAATGCTGTTTGGTTGTATATGCCGAACCAAATTTTTTTGTTGCAGGAACGGAAAAAGAATTATTAGGTATTTGTTGTACAACAAATTTATATTATTATAGTAATCCTAGCAAGAGTTCAATCCAACTCTTTGAAATTTATCACGTGAAAAATAATTGTTGAAATAATTTAGTTATAATAAAAATGTAAGTGAAATTAACCAAATCATGACTGAAAAAACTGAAAAAATGGAGCAGAGAAAATCTAATTATTGGGAGAATCTCCAGGAAATGAGACAAAGTCTTCTGGGAACCTATAACCAGAAGAGGTTTACAGAATGTATCAACCTAAGTAAGAACAATGTTCGCATATTAACAGGAACACTTTTAGGCCATTGTAAACTGAAAGGACACTGAGTAAGCTTGGATTCGCAAAGAAATCTGAATGTGGATTTTGTGGGGAACAAGATGAAACACCCATTCTGCGTAGCACTGTGCAGCCCAAGGGCGTTGCACCTGGAAGCATGTAAAATCGAAGAGGGAGACTTACCTAACTTGAAGCCTTTTGATATCCTACATTTTCTGAAAGGAATAGGATTGGAAGACCGGCTGTAAAACAGGAAGAATAGGGGACACAATAGATCCCTTAGGTCGCAGTGTAACATCACCCCCTTCGCATACATATATGCAACCAAATAATCTTCAAGTTAGTTCAAATTTATATTGTGCCTCAATTTATCAAATTTAGAATATTCCATTTAAATAAATATTTAATTGAAAAAACTATAATCTTTAATCTTGTTTTAACAACGGATTTATTTGAGGGAGGCATGCGGTCGATATTGTAAACACGCTAAGTGTTTGTTCCACATATTGGGGGTTGATCACGAAGATCACTCCGCCGCTGTAGTATGTATAATATGTTATAAACGTACTTATCATCCTAGTTGTGCTAAACATGTTCTGTTACTGGAGTGCAATACACTGTTGAAAATATTACGGTGTTGGCGTTAATTTTGCGCTAGTCAAAATAATATTAGTGTTGATTTTCCAACTTTGCCAGACGAGTTGACTACGCGTATTTAAATAGAACAGAAATGACTAGAATTTCGTGTGAAGTCTTTGTTCAGATATGAGGATTGACAATTTTTCTAGACATTCAGAAGCGTCAACCAATCAGAATTTTTCCCTCGGATAGAAATATAGAAACCCCACCTATTCTAATACAGTATTGCATTATACGCACCACCTGCATTACACGTGTTTCTGTTTTCGTTTGATTCTCCGTATTAACATATCCAACAAACCACCAAATGTGACTGACTGCAAAGTGTAACCTCGTGTTATTAAACGTTAATTCCAGTGGGCATAAAAAAATTCAACATCTTAAAGATGTATTGGGAACATCTATTTACGCAATTAGTTTAGACTTGAATCAAATAGCATAAACATTCACTTAATTTATAATGTTCTCAAAAAATCATTTTAAAAATGGTACGTTTAGTTGAAACCAAAACTTGTGAATGAGTGGTTTTGCATATTTATAATTGAGAAAACGTCTTAAAGAGAGAATATTATAGCACTAAGAAATAGGACTTGCATATTAAAAAGACGTTGTGTTTAGAAAATATTGTTAAAACACCCAATAGATCGCATTCATTTAGTTAAACAGCTAGTAAATTTGTCTAGCCTAGATCAAATAAAATGTGACTAGAAGTATTTTATAATTCCACCTGTCAGTTGGACAAAATAACCCCTTAGCAATAGACAATACTTGACTATCTTTGCTCGTCAAATTTAAACTTCTATAGTTCTCGACAAAATAACACGAAAAGAGTGTGGACCTCTCCTGACTATTAAATTAGTCAAAAAAGTGTTAAAATTTTCAACAGTGTAGGAGAAACGCCATCTACGGAACAATTTTTGTAATACATGTAAATATTTAACGTATTTGCTGTGCTATATTGAGAGAAAATTGTTACAAAATAGATGTGCTACTATATTCTTCAATTTCTACAACCCAAAACGTCATTTGATTTAATGCTTCAGATTTGTCTATCGAAGCGCGTTTTTAGTTGAATGGAAGAAAAAATGTGTTAACTTTCTAGTAATATTAAAGGAACCATTTTCATTGTTAATTGAAACAAGTTCAAACTGTAATTTAACTAAACCGATTCAAGCTAATTTTTTTCTTATAGAATCCGAGAAATTGCTTTGGTTTACAGTTCCTTTGTGTACAGTTGAGTGTTTTTGTATTTTTGATACTAATAAAACATTCTAGTATTTGCTATGTCAAGATTTTTGTACTTATCTATTTTTTATAACTTCTGCTTAACAAAATTTGTAAATATGTATAATTATTATTTATACCTACTAATGGAGTACGATTATAACTACTCTAAAACTAGACATGGTGGAAAGATTTGGTGACTTCAGTTAAAGACTGTAAGAATTTTTCACCAAGTTATTCAAAAAAATTAAAATTGTCGGCTGGAGTAATCTTCTTTAAGTCATAAGAAATTACAGTATTCTAGTACAGAAAATCACTTGATATTTCAAAGGCCTAAAACTGCTTACTTTATATTATTTAATTAATCAATTCTCATGCTAAGTACAATGTCGCTCTAAATTTCGTAGTAAATCTAAACTCAAACGCCTAGAAATTTTTCACTACTGACCGATAATAGCATCCACAAAACCTACCTGTCTTAATTCTAACGTTTACGCTTCCGTTAGAACCAATTTCCGCAGCAAATATGGTTATGCCTCTCTCCATTAAGCCGACAGCATAATTTTCGTTACCTATCGTAACACTTTCCCATTGAAAAACGCCTCGACCCGACTCAAAACGGTCGTCGGAAGTCACATCACCTATCGCCAACTCTAAAAACAGATATAATTACATTCCTGTGACCCAACTATTAATTATTTAAGCTTCAATTACCTTCTCTACTTTCGTATCCGTATTCGTTCGCTCGTTGTTGGGAATATCGTGCGTAATATTGATGCGGGAATGTCAGGAAAACTATTGTTAGACACGCGAGAAACATGATTTAGTATGCAGGAAAAGGAGACTGAGGGAATTTCTTGGTTCGTGCGGAGTATTCGTGTTTTTTTGGATTTAGAGAAAAAGTTGCGATTGTTTTTTGTAGATATGGTTTTTGATATATCTTGTTGTAGGTGCTTGTTCCTTTAATATACCGTGCTGGCAGCAACGTTGCAGCGTCAAGAAAATCTAATAGATTTCATGAAGAATAGTTACTGTATGTATGGAAGAAGCGAATATATTATACATATGCGTACGAGAATATAATTTGACAACTCTTCATATGTTATATACAGGTGTGGCGTCGTTAGTACTAATATTAGAAATAATTACTATATAGTTGAACGCTCCAAAGACTTTGGTGGCTTTTGGTAATGATCTGTCAAATAAAAATATTTGCAATAGTGAACTATTTCTAACTATACCAAAAGCGAATATCAACTTGTTCATTGTAAGTAGAATATATACCTTATACAGACTGTCCAGTAAAGGTGTTCTGATTTTGAGGGGACTTATAGAGGATGTCATTATGATGAAAAAGGTCTATATACACTTTTAACTTTCAATGCTTCCTCTAAACGTTACAAATGAAAACGGACTGGATTCATTTATTTAGCAAAAACAAAAATAAAGAACACAAATAACAAAAAAATAATTTGCAATTATAAATACTGTTCCAAATATAACCCTTCCATTTGAATGCGCAATTCAGCACGTCTTCTCAAACCCTGCTGGACTCTTGGGACAAGGTCAAGTATTTTGCGAATGTGATTCCAAGCGTCATTTATTTGGTGTAGTATTCATTTTAGTATCAATCCTGCGTCCATAAACTAAATTCTTTAGATGACTCCACAAATAATAATCCAGAGGATTTAAGGCTGGGGATTGTGGTGGTCACGCCACAGGGTGAGGTATTCTCGTACCAAAAGAGCGAAATGTAGAGGAACCCCGTCATGAATAAACCATGAATTCATACGCAAATAGTTTGGAATATTGCGTAATTTTGGGAGAGAGTTTCGTATAAATTTGCAGTAATTCTCACCATCTATCCGAGCAGGTAATTCAAATGGACCGAACGATTCGTTACCAATTATTCCACCATCAGATTGATTTTAATGTGACCGTGAAAAAACTGCATGCAAGTTTTCAACAGAACAAATAGATGAATTGTGGAGGTTAATAATCCCATATCTATTAGAGGTGGTTTTCTTCTCGGCTTGAATATTACTTTTTTCTGCAAACCTATCATCTCTTTCCAATTTTCTTAGAAACCACTGACAGAAGTGGACCCGCGCATCGTAGGCATAGGGCTGTAATCCTTGCACTCGCTGATAATGAAAAGGACGAAGTATAGAGATACTTTATTTATGAAAACTAAATTATTACAGATCATCCCAACCCCGTGCTCCACCTAAAAAAGGTACTACACGAGGCTACCTATTCTAAGTCCCTACTCTAACTAAATAATTTCCCTATGATTCTTAATAACAAAAATATAATACAGTAGCCTCGCGACCATATGAATACTACTTTTGAGAAATGATAAAATATGTGAAATGTGATTAGTTCACATAATCGCGAGTCTACTGTAAATCAGTCAGCTATCAGTTATTATTAAATGAGCCCATGGAACGACTTTTGTTATCTCCCAGCATTCGCCAAGGACACTGATTATATATAATATACTTATATAAAATCAATGGCCACGGAGTAAGGGAAAACCATGGCAAAAACCTTACTCTGGGAGGATCTGGGAAGAAGTCCCAGACCTTACTACTGAAAGCCGCAGTATAGAGGTACTGATGGTCAGTGTTGCCATAAAGTATTTCGTAACATTATACTGTCTGGAAAGTTTATGAAAACTGTGTGAGGATTATTGTCTATTTTGTTTAAAATTTGAAGATTCTTGCGAACAGAAGCACCCCAACTTACAGTCACCATTTTTACATTACTATTGTCACGTAATTGAGGATCCACCGATAAAAATATTTCTTACACCTCCGTCCAGAAACACTCATTTTGCAGTACTTCAAAGCGGCAGGAAAACGGTAGTTTTCACTAAAGGTTGGCCATACTAGATTCCACATGATAGACGTGTAATAAATTGTCATTAAGCTACTATTCAACCATGCTAAGATGAGCTGGTGTCTTCATTGCACTTATTATTGATAAATAGATATTAAACTAGAAAGAACATTACAGAAAAAGATTCATTCTCGGAAACGTCAAAATACTAAGGTATGTAACATGTGAGCTAACTTGTACTGTCAACTCTCTAGTGTCAAAATTTCTTTTCTATTTTCAATTCAAAATTAAGATTTGTCGGCCCAAAAAACATTGTGTATCACACGGCCAGAAACTCTTTTGCGAGTATTCGAACTCGGCTACCGCCTCGGCCCACAAACCGTACTCATACTCGCAAAACTGTAGTTTCGGGCCTAGTGATACAAATAACTATTAACGCACGGTATTTTTGTTGGTAAATTTTGACAGCGCTTGCAGTATTCCTACCAACCTTCCCAATGCTAAGTACTTGTATGCGTATTATTGGTAGGAATATATAATTATGTAGCTGATTTATGAACCTGTTTCTAATTTACAGACTTTCTTTATATGGTACTGTCAAAAGTGACAGTTCGTGACATTAAATCAAGCCAATTGCTTGATTAATTTTTGTTTGTTAATTCAAAAAACAGCTGTTGTATCTTTTAAAGGAAACGTTAGAATTCAAAAGACGTACCTAACCTTGGCAGTTATTGAGAAATTTTAATGAATTTTGACATTTTATTGACAACGAAACGAAAAATCAATAGAAGAGCAAATGCTTTAGGTACTATGAGATTCAAAATGATTGTCGTAATAAAAAAATTGTTTTCCGGAAAAATGTATCTATACTTATTACCAATTTAATGAGCGAAGTTAGCTACATACAAATTTCATAAATTAAATGAATTTTCTTGACATTTAGCGACATTGGCGTTCGTATTGTAGTATCTTTCGATTATTTATCTTATAATTTTTTCAAACCGTTTATAGTTACATCTAATATCACCAACAATAGTATTTCTGAATACTGTAAGAAAATAAGGGAACCTATCTGTGGTAATTAGCTCAACAAACAGGTAAATCAATATTAACATTAAGTGAAATAGTTTATTACATTTTATAATTTTATAGGCTTATCATACACTTCAGCGCAACGAGCTGTCAAAAGAAAGTTACATTTTTCATCCCTATAAAGTTTCTACGATACAGGAATTATTACCATTAGATCACGATAGGCGATTGGAATATTGTCATTGGTTTAATAACAATTTAAGGGACGATGACTTGTTAGACAAATCATTTTTCTCGGATGAAGTCTGGTTTTATCGAACAGGCTAGATCAATTCACAAAACTATCGTATCTCATATAATCGTAGTATCGTCACTTAATAATTATACTAATTGTATGTTATAATTTAAAGTAATAAATAAATTTAGTTAAACACCAGTTAGTACTGAATTATAAAATCATAATTTAGTAAAGTTAAATTAATTACATTTCATTTTTACAAGCAGAAACACCAATCCATAGTCGTTTATATAATGCGAGTTCAAATATAGGTTACGTTTTCCTTATTTATAACAGATCCGTTTACTTTCTTGTGTTCCAACACTGACTTAGTTCAAACCTTCATTACAAACACGCGGCATATACCTACACCCTGTTACTATCTATAGGAGCGGAATTGACAATCTTTTTGAATCTCACAGTATATGTGGTTGAAATTTATTTTGCGTAGTCAGTGCGTTGTAGCATTAAATTTAAAATAATTGTAAAATTAAGAATACACGGTGATACAGAAAGTTATTGACTTACATATATTAAATAATAAAACGGAATAATTCACTTATTCTAAATGAAACTGCCTATATATTATTAATGCATGTGATTTGTTTGATTATTCTATATAAGATATAATTAACATTTCCTGTACAAGGAGTCCCACCGAACCGGCTTATTAGATTTTTTCGAACTTCTGGTAGCAATTTGATTTTTAAACTTTCAGAGTAGCCATGGCCCTCAAATTTGCACCATTGAACTTGTAATCATTTCCAATATTCCAGTACTTGACAGTTTAATAAAGGTTATAATGTTAAATAAAGCTCCACTACAGCTTTCTTTTTGCGAGCACGGTATACACTGATTGATTTATTTAAAATTATTTAGAAATATTTGAATTTCTCTTTTTAAGATAAATTATTCTTAGTTTCAATTTTGTAATATTCGAAATCATTTCAGCTTTGTTTAGTAGTTAGGGAATTTAATTTTCCAGCATTAAATAGCGCTGATATACTAAAACACTTAATTTGGTTTTATCTACATTTCAATTTATTACCTCCGCAGCACTTAAGTCCTGCCTTCGTGTGGCATGCAATAATTAAGATAAAGATAGATTTATCGTTAGTTCGCAAATTATATGTATTTTTTTTATTTATTACATTTGTTCTTATTACAACACACTCATATATTTTTCTTAAATTCAAACGCATTGTTTTGTTTATCATATTTATTAAAATAAAAACATAAGAAATAAATAAATACTATGTACAAACGCTATAATATCAGTACGTATATATACTATATGGACACGAATCTTAACCAGTCTACAATTTACACACTTCTAAGTCCCTGTTATTTCGTAATCACAATCAGACAAAATTTAAATTGTACAAACCCCGGCCATATTACCTAACGCCCTTTCTACACGCTAAATGGACTATCTGAGAATGAGCTTTAGTATGCAATTAGGTACTATTTTAATAAATCTAAGGCACATTTATTGGTACAAAAACACTTGGATCGCCAGAGTGTGGTTGGAACCTCAGGTTAAGCCTTCTACCTTCCTGATTATCTAACTCTAAGAAGCTGTTCCAATCTAACAGGTAAAAGAATCCCGTTCTTGGCGTAGTTGTCGTTGGTTCAGTCGTAGTTGTTGTAGATCCCGTCGTGGTATCTGCTTGATTCCCGAAAGAAGCTTCTAAATCCATCAAATTTGGTCCGTCAGTAGCTGATTCTGTCGTAGGTTCAGATGTTGTGGTGGAAGTAGTCGTTGAGTTTTCCTGTCGTTTAACTCCATTTCTTTGTTGCGTATCGTCGTAACTTAGAGGATTGGGAGCTTCTTGTTCGTTCAGCGGAACAAATTTATGCCCGTTAAAGTCTCCAATTAACTCCTTTAAAGATTTAACATCGATGTTCTTCAGATTTTCTTCAGTAATGCTTCCATTCATTTTTCCCAAATCTTTAATCATATCGATGAGTTTACCTAATTTCTCCAGCTCTGCCTCATTTGCTGTTTGCACACTGGGATTAAAGACGTGCTGGGGTTGATAACTGATCTGATTTAAAGACTGGATTTTTTGAATATCAGTTTTAAACCCGATATTTTTCATGACATGCCTCATGCTGGCAGGTACAACATCCATGTTAATTTCAGAAATTTTACCAAAATCCTTATTCGGTTTGTCCATGGATACGGATTTTTGCGCTCTAAACGAAGACCTTCCTAATCCAAATCGTGCCAAAAATTCTTCCATATCACTTCTAGAAGGTGCACTATCCGGGAGTGGCTTGAAGCTTACATAGGATTCAGGTTTAATTTCAGCGTTTTGTTGACTAGGATATGGTATACTTTCTGTTGGGCTTTGAACTTTATATTTTTCTTATTAGGATCCTCTAGCAATCCAAAATTCCTCAATAGATCTTTCATGTCGGGCGATAGGTTTTCTGCTACATTCGCGATGTTTGGTATGCTAGTAGATGTGGCAAAATTTCTTTGTGATGTCACCACGTCTTTGACGGTCGTCAATTTTTGAACGATTGGGACATTTACATGACCGTTATCATTTGTATCTACCAGCAAATTTAAACCTTTCACCACGTGTTTGTAATTTTCAGGGATTGGGATATCATCGATGATGTTCCTCTGAGTGGTTGTGGATAGTGTAGTAGTAAATTCCGTTGCTGGTGTTTGTAATTTATTCAAACTGATCGTAAAAGGTGCGGAAAAGTGACTATCGTAATGCATGGGAGATAATTGTGGAGGCTTTACAACGTGAATCCCCCCTGGGAGTTGGTAGGTATATCGTCTGGGTATCTGTGATTAGGGTACTTCCTTTGTGGTTTGGGTTTCTGAGGTACTTTTGGTCGGAATTGTATGGACGGTGGCTAGTCGTTGTAATTGTAGTTGTTGGTTTAGATGTAATTTTTTCTATTTTAGTGGTTTTAGCCGAAATCGTTGTGGGTGCATTCACTAAATATTTCGTCACTCTAGTTAAGGTAATAGGAGACAAAGTGGTACTAGGCACTTCAGCTGTTTTATACAAATTCCCAATTTCTTTCTCGGTAAAGGCGATGATGGTGGAATAGTAGGTCGTCTCCTATTCTTCTTTTGACCCTTCTTCATTTGCGCAACTTGTCCTCCTATAATATGCGTCACAGGCGTTCTGGTGTACAACTCCTTAATATCATCCCCTTGAGCGCTGCCAGCAGTGAAGGGCATCACCACCATCAGAGCCCGTTTTCCTTCCTCTCTAGTATTAACTCCGTTGGAATCTGCCGTGGTGATATTCTCTATTATATCGATGATTTCTCCTCTGGTTAATTTTGGCAGCGACGGATCTGCTTTGATCAGATCTTGGACTTCTTTCACCGTGTCTTCGATGGTGGCTTTCGTGGGAGTGACACTTTCCGGATTGGCGTAGAAATCGTTTAGTGCAACTGGATGCAGCGCGAAGGCATTATGGATAGCTTTGATTGGCTGGTCATTGGAGAGAGCGGACTGTAAGGAGAGTAGCATTAGGATGGTGGATCTCAGGAACATCTGAAAATTAGAAAATTGTAATTTAGTTAATAAATAATAAATGAAATCGATACGAAATCCACGAAAATTAGTACCAGTATGATTGTCCTCAAAATTTACTTGCAAAAATACGTATACCTGCGAAAATACGTATGACTTAATATTTGT
This sequence comes from Protaetia brevitarsis, assembly GCA_004143645.1. Taxonomy (NCBI): domain Eukaryota; kingdom Metazoa; phylum Arthropoda; class Insecta; order Coleoptera; family Scarabaeidae; genus Protaetia; species Protaetia brevitarsis. The sequence goes on from RXPK01000103.1 coordinate 3,372,537, forward strand.
TTATTATCTAATGTATGCGTATATGTAATATTAGTAATACTTTCTACCGGCCAATATCACATAAGCAGCATGAGTGTGCATAACGACGAAGCCTTTACAAGATATACATGGTTGAGCAAAACTATGGATCCATTCAAATATATGTTTAATATGGCTACTTTGATTTTAATAACACTTTTTCACATTCAATTAAATGCAAATCGGGAATTCGATGAGATTATTTATATCCAAATCAGACTTCCGGTTTCCTTGTGTATTTTTACGAATTTCAGTGTAATCCTGCTTCAGAAGTACAGTATTAAAGTTTAGCACCCCTATGTTTAATAACGACAAAGATATATTTTTTTTTAATTCCATGTTTATGTTGATTTATCCGTGGAATTGAAATTTAGTACTTGACCTAAGCTGTCAAAATTAATTTTGCAAATGTATTCTTACTGGATATAAAAGTTTCCGAGCTGATATTCGTGGTCTAATTCTTATAGATGTCGACGTTTCGCTAAACTCTGCGGCTGGCATCTTCAGGACGGTGATCTAGAAGTTTCACTAGTTGTCTGATGACTGGTGGCTCAAAACAACTAGTGAAACTGCTAGATCACCGTCTTAAAGATGCCACCCGTAAACTTTGCAGAAACGTCGACATCTACATGAATTAGAGCGCGGCATGTCAGCCCGGAAACTTCTATATCCAGTAAGGATTATGGCACCGGCCGTGGAAACCTACATTAATTAATTTGTAAATGTAATTAATATTAATAATGGTTCAAAATTAACTGAAAAGCAACGTATTTGAAATTCGAATGATGATTGGGCTTGGTAACCGCCTTAGAATGCATGAAGAAGTATGTGGTTTATTTAATAATTTGCATCAAGATAGACATCCAATAATAATAAATGTTAGAAATTTACCGAAAATTGGACGACCAAAAGTCGCAACTAATGAAGTTATTGCTCAAGACATTGCATTGGAAGTATTTCCTTCTACATCCCTCTCAGTGAACTATGATATAGGTTGCCGATCAGTAGCCAGAATATTGAATCGCGCAAAATATCATCCATATATAAAACACAATTAATGCAAGAATTATTGGACAGGAATTCTGACCGTATAGAATATAATTTTGCAAAAGAGTGAGGAAGATTTGCAATAATGACCAATGTTTTCATACAATTTGCTGTTTTCCGACGAGGGTACGTTTTATTTGAATGATACTCTTAATCGCCACAATTGTCGATATGGGTCAATAGATAACCTTCACTGAATGCTAGAAACCCATACGCAAAAATCAAACGTTTGGGCTGGTATCATTGTCCTTTTTTCATTCATGGTACATTAACTGGACAAATATATGAGATAATGAGGAAGGTGGAAAATCACCTGTAACTCTTTGGCTTCAACAAGCTATGCCCTTTTTTTTTTTAAAGGAACATCGCTAAACAGTCTCCAGTTTTAAATCCCCTAGATTTTTTCCTTTGCGGTCATTTAAAATCTGGGTTTGTACTAAGTGACTGCATAATCTGGACGAGTTACGGCAAAAAATAATTAAGGAAGTACAATTAATTCGTGAGGAAACTTTGGTACATGTTATTCAAGAATTTGTTCATAGACTTGCACCTCGAAAACTTCCTTAACTGAAATTCATTTTGTTTATACATTTTTTTATGTTAATTTTTCTTGTTTTCAATAAACTTTGCATGATCAGTCCCAATAAAATATTTTTGCCGTTATTAAACATAGGAGTTGTAAACCTTAATACCCCTGAAGTGGGGTTCTATTGAAATTCATAAAAATCTGCAGGATGTTTTCTTTAAAATAAAAAGGTTAACATCATTTCCAATTGAAGTCTGATTCGCATATAAATATTTTCATTGAATCCCCAATTTTCATTTAATTAAATGTGAAAAGACTTATTAAAATCAATGAAGGCATATTAAGGATATTGGAATGGATCCATGCATTTGCCTACCCTGGATAAGACCATTGGGAGAGGCATTTTTAAGTTTTTTTTTTTTTATATACTAACACCACAAAATATTATTTTTTAAACTAGAAATTATATTCAATAACAATAATTTCTGTTTATTTATTATACACAATGTAAAATACTTATTTACATATTAAGAATTCTTAGATTACCTACCAAATTATTTTTATTCATTCCGATAATAAACACGAAACTAATGCAGCTAAACATTCTCACAACTCATCGATTGAATTAAACTCACATAGTTTAATGTCAAAACTATCAATGCGCTCCTAAATCTTTGAGAATCTCACGCTTACCTAGATCTTATTGAAAAACACCTCGGCAGCTTTCATTTACTTTCTATTTCTTTGCGTTGGTGTGGGACATTTTTTATTAGGATGTATATATGTATATACATACATAGCGCTGAGTAAGCCTGCGTACTGTCTATGCATTACATAGTTAACTCTCGCCTTTAAAATTGTGCATACATGTACATGCAAGTAATTATTAATCCTTTTCCGTGTAAAGTTGCGTTTTGCTTTGCTTCACGTGGAAAGTAAAAGTAATAGCTTTACGTTGCAATAGTAAAAGATGAATGATGAATATATGTTTCTTGTGCTTAGATTAATTTGTTTATTTGCGCAAGGTATTGTAAAATTTTGCCGTATTACTGGAGGAACTAAGGAGTCTAGGAGGTTTTGTAAATAGACACTACTTAGAACCAACACATAATCAAAAAAGTTTAACATGGTTCGTATAAATGAGAGTAGTTCTCTGTAAAATATCTGAGTATGGCAAATACAACACACACATTAATCTATTCAACACCAAACGAAATTCTGTGAAGTTTGCCCCACATGTATAAAATTTGGAAAAAAATATAGTTCCAGTTTTTGGCATTTTATACGTTATCGGAATATTATTTTAAATAATTCGGACCAAAACTCGGTACTTTCATAAGCTAGAACTTTTTTATATTTCCACTTAAATTACCGCCTTCCAATCGTAAGAATAATTTATAAAATTCGTTGGAGGTTTATAGAAACCCTAAAGAAAATAACTGATTTGTTAACAATAAATTATTTATCTAAAAAATTTTGTTTAAAAATTGTTTAGAATTTCTCGTAACATCTTAAGAGTTCTATCAATAATATATAATCACTACACCCAAATGAATAAGATAAAAAATTGAAAAGTTCTAGCAAGTTTATGTACCATATTTGATTGGACACCTTAATGCTCGGAATTCAGGATTTTGTAAGTAGAAATTTTCGTAAATGCATTGGTATCCATGGAAGAGTGAAATAATCACCCTGGATGTAGCTAATTATTTTTCATGCAACATTTTAAAAGTTAAAATATATTGCGATAATGTGGACGATGTAAATCGACTAAGACCAAGAAGCTTTAAAATCCTTGTAGCCGAATTTCACCGCAGACAATTACCAGAGCCGCAAAATAAATATGTCTGGAAACTCAACGTTGAATAGGAAATAATGGCGAACATTTTCAACAAGCTCGGTGTATAAATTTAGTTTCTATAATTATTTTTATTTTATTTTTGTTTTAATCGATATTCCTTCTGTTTATATCCCTAAATCCTAAATATGTATTTCATAATTCCTTAATGTGTAAATCTGAAGTCAATTTTAAAAAACTTGGTTTATGACACAAATAAAAAATAGTTAAACGAAGGTTCTAGTTCAGACGTCAAAAATTCAATTCATTCATTTCCGAAATAGACAACTTTTTCTTCCTGACTCCGTATTTCTTACATTTTCCGAGATAGCAATAATGTCTTTTGTTATTTTGTTCATTCACTGTATTTTGAACATTATCTATTAGATATTTGTAACAGTTTGGTGAAACTTTGATTATATTTATTTTGTTCACAGTATAGGCTGTATTTAATCCACAGTATTTCTTTGTCACATGATTGTCTACTACTCTGTTTTATTTTTTATTTAATTTTCCTTAACTTTTAGCAGCTATTAGGAAAATATTATAAAAGCATGTGCACCTGCGGATTGCGTAGTGTTCATCCGATGGGAGGGAAGTTGTTTCGAAATTATACTGCATTTTGAGATATAAAAATATCATGTTTTATTGCAATTGTATTGTGTAATTTTTATGTTTTCTAGTTTTCTGTAGAATAAGGATTTTATTATTATTATTATTATTATTATTATTATTATTATTATTATTATTATTATTATTATTATTATTATTATATTATTATTATTATTATTGCGTCTCCTTTGACAGTAATTAACATCTCATTTAAAGGGTTTTGGTTTACCTGCTTACAACGTATGAATTCGGGAGGCGTATTGACTAAAAATTACAGCTCCATAAAATACTATGAAAGGGTAATTATAATTTTAAATTGCTTCTAATACATGGATAAAATTATTTTAGTTAATCAGCTGTAATTAATAATTATATAATCAACATATTTTAATGTAGCATTTATGGTTTATTAAAGTTCTTAGTAGTGATTAACACAAAAGAGTATTTAAAAGATTATTATGTGGACAACAAGGCAAAGAAGCAGGATAGACAATTTTACGTCTACCGTCATACCAATGCATTTTCAATCCCCAAAGGAGTTGCGCCACTTCAGAAAAGCTTTCTAGATCTGTAAATTGGGGTGAATCAATCCTCGTGTCTCTTTTTAAGTTTATTTTTTAAATCATCTTACGAGCCTCCGTCCATAATTTTCTTTTCTCACGAACATTACTATAAGGTGAACAAATCAAATATGAAAGTACTATAACACTCATAAAAAATGCTATGGAACACCGCTATTTTTAAATTGCAATACGATTCAGACAGACGATGATTTATGAAATACGGTGTAGGTATAAGTACTGCCTAATTTTGTACGAAGCTGACTTGCAATTTTAATGTGCTTTATACGTATATGTGTTCATGTAGAAGCGCAGTTAATAGTCAGTACAGTCCCTATATTCACATGCTAGCAGGTGAACTGTGCTCCTTAAATAAGGAGACAAATAGGTAATTGATGCCACAGCAAGTACAATAAAACCACTACAGATGAAAATACGATTTCGTTTGATCTTGAAAGACGTTATAATTCCAAGAACTTTATTGTTCCTATCTTTAAGCTTTCAATTCTAAATTTTTTATTTATTCTGCTGAATTTTCTGAAGATTCAAGCTGGAGTATTTTATGTGCGTTACAAAATTTGCTCAAAGAAATATTTAATATATAATGTAAGTGGCAATGATTTTTTTTGTACCGAATTCCAACTACAACTAAGCGCACTATCTACATAATGTTGAATCTTCAATCAAATCAGCTCTTACATTAATTAAACAAAGTTAATTTGTAAAAATATACATTGAGAAAAGAGATTCTTTAAATGAGAGAAATATGTATTAGCTTAAAAAATAGTTATTGTAAATAACGGAAAAAAAATATTTCTTTGATTTAAAGTCTTTTTTTCTCAGTTCATATGCAATACAGGCGATATGTGTATCGACTATAACTGTATTCGGAGAGATGTCATGCTTACAGACGATATGATTACAGTTATGTCTCAATTCAGGTAATTTCACATCTGCTTAAACGATCTGTGTTAATATTTCAAAATTTCCGAAAGGTTACGGCACATTTTCAATAAAATGTTATATAATGATACGATGTGGAAATGATGTATCTTATCTGCTGGGAACGGAGGCGAGGTAAGTATTTAATTAATTACGCAGTTGCGCTTTCTAATATTATCTCTTCAATTGATTTTTGTAAGAGCTGCAATTAATGCGATTAAAAATCCATTAACGATGGGCTTTTGCTTCGCACACGAAACTATCAATACTATATCATATATACATCGTAACTTTAATATTCATTCTAGGATTTATGTAGTACAAGGTTGAATGATACTTTTCAAGGTTTAACATAAAAGTCAAATAACCTACTGCCCGATTTTATTAATATTGTATAGATCAGTAAACTTTTACTTTTTCGTTAAGCAAATCATGCATATGAAATATATTATTAAAAATGTCATTCTAAGTTTCTATATCCAGCCAATAAGCCAGAATTTCGAGAGAAAGTTAATAAATATTTATAAGAAACGATAATTTTGTGAAGAATTAAGTGGCAGTGGTAGTAAATACAATTTGATCACCTACATGCATTTTTTTTTATTTACTTATATTGATTATAATAATATCATCTTTCTAAAAAAAATATTTAATTTCACTTGTATAGTTCTTATTAATTAACTTTTAACATAAAAATTGGCAAGAAATTAATATTATCTATATCTAACCTGTAGCCTTATGATTTAAACTAGTACAAATTCACGGTCAATGTGTCAATTTTAATAACATTTATTAACTTTGCATGCGAGTATATAATAAAACTCAAAATGTGTGCTTTAGTTTATTTTTATTGTTTACTTTATTTATAGTTCTAGAGCATTGTTAAAGGTAAGTTGGATAATCTTAGTAAGTAATTATACGCATAAATTTGCATGCAAACAGTATATATTTTTAGATTTTAGATTTGTGTTCCGTGACAATTTAATTACTTTATATCCTTTGGTTTTCTTCTAGTATTAACAAAAACATATAAACTGGATTCATTGTTATATTATTAGCACTTACACAGCCTAAATCTGGTAGTAAACCTAGGAGGTGCATAGTCTGTTTTTATCAAACGTGTTGGAATGATTTCGTCCTTAATATTAATGCAGTCAAGTAATATAGAATGGTAGATTTTCAAAAAAAAGGTTTGAATATGAATCTAACCGTCGTCAATTATCGTGGTGTTTTACAAATAATAATCCGATTATTATTCAACCCAATTAACCAAAATCAATTTAAATGTTACTAATTACTGATATTTACTTTGACATATACCTAATTAAGTAACATCACCAACAGTCTGTGTAAAATTAAAGCTTACGGTGGGATTCTATGCATATTTGTAGCGCCTGTAAGATTAATCTGTCAGTCGATAAACATATATGCTTACATATTTACTGATACCCTTACAGGCATAACAGATATGCATAAAATCTCGGCATAAATTTTCTATAAACACTTTGCAAAAGTTTTCGTAAATTGATTTTGTGCATTTGGAAAAAATGTTTTGTAGGAGTTACCTTCTCAAAATGATAAGCGCACCAGATACAATATTTTTGAATTTGTCTTTCTCGAAGATCAAACATAGACAACAAAATAAATAACGCTCTAATTCCTCACAAATTCTTTCTTTAATTTCATCCTTCAAAAGGACATCATCATTCTCTTAGCTGCCTAGCTCAGAAACCAGCAAATAATTAAGAATTGTACGCTCATATAGTAATTAAATTAATATGCAGGTTGTCCCACCAAATGCATTTAATGCTGCACTGAAAAACACCATCTTCCATATTGGACATGAGTTTCTGAACACTCAGTATAGGATATTGCAGTTATCGCTGTTGCAGTCAATACCAATGACCGGGTACTTGCATCCACATAAGTTGAGTATCTTAAAGTGTAATAACCTATGAAATATTTAATTTTATTGGAAAGAGTCAAAATTTTGACAAAATTGCATATATCTCAAAAACTATTAGCTTTAGGAAGAGGAAACGTTGATACAAACTCATTAAACTCATAGTCGGCCATGACTACTCTGTAAGTTTTAAACTTCTAGATCGAAAAATTTTAATGACCCGGTTCGGTGGGACAGCCTGTATATAGAATTAAAGAAGCAAACGATGAATTTTTGTTAATATTAAAAGTTATCCAAATTAACAACTATTTCAAATAGTTCTTAAAAATCAAGAAATTCATTCAATTTAAAACATTTGAAATCAACAAATTAAATAAAATTTTAAAAAAATATGTTACCTACTACTTATAGCAATATATAAAATTAAATTGAATTGTGCAATTACTTTCAAATAATATTAGAACTTTATTAAATATTTTATTAATTAATATTTATTATTAAACACAAAAATTGAAAAAATTAGAAATATCTGATAACAATTCTCTAAAAGCTCCCAACATTGTAATTACAAACAATTTTTTCAAAAGGTTTCTTTTTAAATATGTTTAAAAATATTTTTGGTTTATATGTTATTTGTATATAGTTTTTGTATGACTTTGTTTAATCATCCTCTAGCTGTTATAAATTGTAAGTATAATATTTTTTTAATATTCTATAACAACCTTAAATTCTTTACTACATATGTGAGGTAATTTGTTGATTTAAAATGATGAATATTGAATGGTTTTAATATTTTTAAATTTTTAATTGCTTCTTTAATTTTATATTATATTCATTTAATTTACGATTATTATATTCCACATTATTTGATGGTTTCTTAGCTAACCTGATGATGTCTCTTTTGAAGGTCGAGATCGGTCCGCTGAGTATTAAAGAATTTATGAGAAAAAATATCACTTAAGTTTTCTCCTCCATCTGTTCTTCAAATATGTACTCACACACAGACACAGCAATTTATAAGAAGAACAATTCATTATCGTTTTCCTTATAAATAAATTATAATAATTCGCATTCATGCTTCGACGTCAGAAATAAGAATATATATAAAAAACTTTTTCTAGTCTAATAATTACACATGTAACCACCATTTATCTCATCGATATGAAAGTAAAATCTGACCCAGCGTGCACTGCAACAGATTCTTACTTTCATACCGATTTAAATCGACTTTACCACAACAGCGTGCTTATTCGATCCGTGTCACAAACCTTCGAAAGTGTCGCCTATACAGCACGAGGCAAAATTATTGGATAAGACTGCGGTGTATTCACTAATATCCCAGTATTATTCACCACTTCGTGCCAGCGAAATCGTTCCTACCTCGATTAGATGAATACCGAATCTTTCGAACGAAAGGTGCCCGTATGCCATCGGTGTCTTAAGCGGCCGTTACTCTGGTGCTACCGCTGTGTTACTGTTTGACCCGAAGCCGTTCGATTTCGTTCACGGTATTCCCCACCGGAGGCTCATCGACTTATTCGGATCGAGATGTTGGAATCCCTCACTCCGCTATTTGAAAGAAGTCGGAAGAGGGAGACAGGTGTAAAGGTGTATCCGTGACATGAGTAGTATTGCTATCAACTGGGTCACTGATGTGGATGGTATACAGGGCATTCCAATTGAAACGAGCCACCTCAAATAACCTGCTGTGATAAATCCTGTGATTTATATAAAATTCCGAAACCTATCAATTGTTATATCAAGGAGGACAACGTTTAATGAGAGATCTGGCGATTTAAAATCATTCCTGACGACATAATGATATTGAAAACTTCGTGCTTGTCGGTTGATTGCAAATATATTGTCCTATCGTGATAATTTAATTTATAATTATACTGAATATTACTTCGTTGAATAAGTAAGCTGTAGATCTTGCACACTTCCCATTCTCATAATACAAAATCACTAATTCCACGAGTTCTTGTATAGTATGAACCATATTAATTTCCCAGTGAACAGAGCTGAAACGTATTCGTATTATTCACGTTCTATTCTGGTCTATTTATAACCAATTTTTGAGAGACGTGAATAAGACGTCTGTAGAGAACATATTTCCAACAAGTTTTTACACAACTAATTTTTAAAGAGAATTAATGTTTTTTTAAACCTAAAATGAGACTAAAAATCATAACACGTTTGACACCAGCGCTTAATAAGATAACTAAGGTGCGTACATTGTGATTTTGGACAAACATATATGAGCTTGAACAAGCTTATTATACCAGGTGTCCAGCCTAAGATGCAACGGTCCATAGCCGACTTATTATTGTTTTTTTGGAAAAACGTTTCAAATAAATGTTGCCTGGACTCATATTCTACACATTTTACAATTAGTTTTAGTAATGGCGGACTTCCGGTTGTACCGGAAGTAGATACTAACTTTATTATTTTAAATGGAACACCCTGTATATTATTGTATTTTTGGATTCCTTGTTAAATTTAAACAACAATACGTTAGGCATACATTGGGGCTAAGTTGTACTGTTTCCGAATTACATGACGTTTTTCGAAAAAAAAATGACATTTGCAATGTCTGCGGTGTTTGGAAATATCTCCGGAAATACGAAAGTTAGAAAGATGCGGTTTTCAGTTTTCGCTTAATCATGAAACAGCACACGTCTTTTATTTGAAAATTGTTGCGTTTACATTACAAAATTATTAAATAGGGCTCTGTAATTTTCGAACTCTAAAATCATGGATAACTTGATTTAAATTGAATGGTATAGCAATTTTTAAATAAATGGATGTGAAATTTTATTTTCTTTCGATTTTATACGAGTGTTATTGTGTCTATCTCCAATGGTTTTGGAGATATTCGCGATTTTTCAGTTTTTCATGATAGATACGTATTCCGAAGCGCCGGCCACCTTCCCCTCGCATTTCACCAGGCTTGCGACTGGCAGCAATAATACTGGCATGCTTAGAAAATGGCCAACAGAATACAACAAGACAACTGGAAACAAACAAAATTATTTAAAATAATAAAGTTAGTATCTACTTCCGGTATAACCGGAAGTCCGCCATTACTGAAACTAATTTTAAAATGTGTAAAATTCGAGGCAACATTTATTTGAAACATTTTTCTAAAAAAACAATAATAAATCGGCTATGGACCGTTGCATCTTAGGCTGGACACCGCGGTATAAGCTCTTCTGGAATATCGGAAGCATAATAACGAACTTCGAGTTGGCATTGTACATAAAAGCTGGCTAACGTCAAAGAAAAAAGAAGTTTATTGGCCCCCTTATAAAAACCAATCTGTTTTTGATAAAGCCATATTACAGGGGGAGCTTGTAGGAAATAAATAGGAACTATGTACTGTGGAACGTATTTTTAATGCGTATGGTAGGTATTTTTGGTGTTGGTCTACTGTATATGCAAATTTTATCTGTTTCTTTTATCTAAATATACTTAATGCAATTTTAGATAACTACAAAGAGGCCCAACGCAAAGCCATAATTGCTGAGTACACGTCAGATCTTCAAACAGAACCCGATGAACAAGTCGATCCTCCTCTTAATAAACGTCGACGAGTAAACAGACAGGTGTTTAAACTTTAAACAAAATCAGCCATTTTCAAAAAGCTGTCAACTCCATCACCACGCTGTCTATTATTTAATTTTTTAAAAAACTATCGTTTAATAAATGTATACTTTATTACCATGTATACAGTTAAAATCTGCTATTGTCCTGCCCATGTTTAAAAAGGGTGATCTATCTGACGTAGAGAACTACAGACCTATTGCTTTACTTAGTATATTTTCTAAGATAATTGAAAAAATGGTTGCCTCTAGAATCTATGATTTTTTGGTTAAAAAGAACCTAATCACTAATAGTCAACACGGTTATAGACCTAACTACTCTACTGAAACGGGAACAACAGAATGTGTACAGTTTATACAAGATAAAATGGATAAGGGGGAATACGTGGTAGGGATTTTATTTAATTTGACTAAAGCTTTTGATAGTATCCAGACATCTTTTGTATCTGACAAAATATCCGCTTTGGGTATACGTGGATTTCTGAATGACTGGATAGTATCTTTCTTGGAACATAGAAATATTACTGTTAAAATCGGTAATGTAAAATCAAGCGAATTTAACATGGATATAACCCCGCAAGAAAGTGTATTGGGACCACTGATTTTTCTTATGTTTATCAACGACTTGCCTAGCTCCATTCTACAAGGTAAAGTATTTCTCTATGCTGACGACACCTGTATCATCATATCTGATAGTAATAAGGATAGTTTACTAAAGAAGATAAATTCTGCTTTGGAAAACTTTGACAATTGGTGTACAACCAATAGACTTATGATTAATCACAGTAAAACTGTCTTTATTGAATTCTTTAATAAACACAGATCACCTTCTAATTTGTCCTTTACCTTCAAAAATACAAGCTTTAAAACTGAGTCCTGTTGTAGGTTTTTGGGTACTATTTTAGATTGCTGTTTGTCATGGAATAATCAAGTAGATGGAATATGTGTAAAACTCCAGAAAGGGTATTATGCTATCTTAGGGATGTTCTTGACACGGCCTCCCTACTTAATGTATATTTTGCCTACATATATTCAATTATTTCTTTCAACATTATGGTATGGGGTCAAGCTACAGAAATTCATAGGATATTTGTAGAACAAAAGCGTATTATTAGATTAATATTTCACCTACCTTACAATACTTCATGTAGAGATACCTTTAGAAATAATAATATCCTTACTGTCACTTCCATCTATTTATACAAACTTTTAGTATATGTTCATAATAATAGAGATAAATTTGCCGGACGTGGTATTAAAAGGTTGCTTTTACAGTCTTGCTGAATTTGAGACTTTTCTCAAAACCAAATGAGGGAGAGGGAATTATCCACCTGTAGCTTATTCTAGAAATTTTTTTTATTTTGTTTGTTTTGTTAATGTGGTGCTGCTCGACTGCCTGCCGGATGGGCTTGCTATGTTTTGCGCATTTTTTTTATTTACATTTCAGTGTATTCTTGTCGTCTCATGTTCAGTGCTTGCTTTTAATTTTGTACTATTGTATTGATTGTTTTTTACACACTTTTTTTCTTTTGTATTTAATGACGTACCCCTATTTCTTTGTAAATGTAGTTGGGTTAATAAATTATATTATTATTATTATATTATTATTTTATTATTATTATTTATTCAAGCAACAGTAAGTTTTTGGTCTTGCGATACGCTCTATTCATGTGCTCAAAAGATGTCCTAAAGAACGCGCAAAATACGTCTTTTGGTTAAAATATTACCGAAATATTACGCGTTTTTCACGCTTTCCTGTTTGTTGGGTTATTGTGAATTCTCAATTAAACTAAAAGTAAACTTCACTAAACAATGCAAACGTAAATTAATACCGTGCAAAATAAGTATCTGAAGCTCAAAAGAAAAGCAACAAAAGTGGAGTAAAAGGAGACTAAAAATGATAAGTGAATATGACAAAAACAAGTAAAAGTTACCTTGGTAAATAAGAACCAAAATAAGAAATGCGTCATCAGGCACGTCATTAAAAGTTGTCCCCTTTGATATGACAAATGACAGTTTTCGTAATTTTATATGAACCACAGCACGTAAAGAGTTATTTCAGATGGCTCGTTTCATATGAAATGCACTGTATATTTACACTACAAGAACTAAAAATCCGTCTGCCAGTTATATACGATGTCGGATGACGCGTTTCGTAAGGTGATCAAATAGCCGTAAGCGATATCTTCTTTAAGAATTCAGGCCAAACTTTGTTTTAAACCAATCCAACTCTAAGACGTATTCTGGTAGTTTCTTAAAGTTCTGTCAATATTAGTGAGCATAAATTTACTGTTATTTTGTTTAATTTTCAAAGAAAAAAATCACACTAGACGACAATTTACTAATATTATTCAAATATCCATGCAGTTTTGAAAGCATGTCAACCGTAACTCAACCCAATTTGAATTAATTTGATAACTGGATTGTCTACATATTACGGCCGAAAGATATGTTGCGGGTTACAAGTTATAACTGTAAAGAAGAAATTGGGAGTAGATTATCGGCCATTAGCATTTAATGAGAGGTCAAAGTGTTTTAATCATCATGAAAAAATAAAATTATTTTGTACTTATTATTGCATTATTATCTATTTATTACTACTCAAATATTACAAGAATCTTTTCTGTACTTATGGTAGTAGAGATTTAATGATCCTCCAATTATTTTGTTTTAAAATGGCAAAATTTCGACATTTTCTCCATTTCAAGGGCTGATTCCGAATCCGCAAATAAAAAAGATATTTTTGAAACATCCCATTCTTTTTCCGCGGAAAAAAGTGAAAAATTTAGGACAAAATTGTTTGGTTGAAAGAGTTTTCCTAAACAGACAAGAAAAAAAGTTCAATATATCCGTATTTTTACATATATTTTTTATTAGTCATCTGATTGATTGTTAACTGCAAAGATATAAATGAAAATATATAATTGTTCGCCTGAAGATGTTCGAATTTGATCGAAACAGGTTGTGAAGAGATATTTACTAAATATTAAATATAGTATAATAATAATAATTTATTTATAATACTTTATGTATGTTCATTTATATCTTTGCAACATCTTTTTAGGTTGAAATGGAGAGTTTAATAGTGTCAAGTTTCCTTATTCAGTGCGAATGTAGTGTTTTGTAGTAATGTAAAAGTGGTTTATTGTATTGGTTTCTAAATTTTTTTAAACTTTGATTCAAAAACGAGCCATTAAAACTTTATTAAGCATTGACTCACGCGCCTCTTGTAGAAGTGCTTTTAAGGAACACAACATCTTAACTTTGTGCGATGTTTATGTCTATGAAGTTTTGTGTTTTGTTCACAAGCATTGTGAGGAATTCACCGACAGTGTGCGTATAATTACAACACCAAAATATTTAATTATTTGTTACCACCAAGACATAACTACAGTTTTTTAAAGGAATTTAATATACATGGGATGCAAGCTATATAATAAACTGCCTTGGAATTTAAAAGCAGTTGATAACCTGAAAAGACTTCAAAAGCAAGTTAAATGCTATCTTTTGAATTTGAGCTGTTATTCAATTGCCAATTTTCTTAATAATAATATTTAGTTTAATTTAAGTATTTCATTATTTTTGTTTGTATTTTGTTGACATATTTCATCATTGTCTTTTTTTGTTTGAAATAAATATCTATCTATCTACTTGAATCCCAAAAACGTTACATTGTGTTTTAAATCTATACATAATACGCTGTTAGCAAAATTTAAATTTCTCACAATTATTCTCAGTAACTTCAACAGAAATACATCAAAGTGACTAGTAATCTAATACAAAATCATTGGTAATGTCATGTTTAATGTTGAAGTTACTAAAAATAATTGCGGGAAATTTAAATTTTGCTACTAGGGCAGCATTGGTACAGCTATTTCGGCTTTTAGTTTAAGTAAGCCAATTCATACTTTAATTTTGATTACAGATGCGCGTATTTAATTAATATTGTTTGTAAATCGAAAGTATGTAACGTGTAGTATTTATATATGTTGTCTATCTTTTTTTTGGTGAAATATTTAACATACTCTTAAAGTTTGTATCTTTAGTTCTTGTTATTTAATCCTTCAAAACTTCTGCCATTTAAGCCACATTTAAAATTAATTACAAACTGTTCTTCTTTCATTTCATTTAATTGCCAGGCACGCTTGCATCTCAAAATATGTTAATTTTAGTCAATTTCCACAGGATATAAAGAGCTTTGCCATCAGAGATAAGTCAAACTCAAAAAGGCAGCTAAAAAGATTTGCTTTTGATGAAGAAAAATTATTCTACATAAAGTACCTATCTGCTTTTGTTACTTACATGAAACCTTAAAATGAATTCATGTAACGATTAACTTTAACCTATTTGAAATTACATAAGAATGATATTCATGATTATCCATTTTTGTTTGTCTATTTGCATCTTTGACGATTGTGTAATATAAATCTTGAATCGTTCACTGTCGCATAACACGACTTTCCCTTGATCTTCTTCCCGTTTACAGTTGTATTTGATTTTAATTGCTTATATAATAAAAGCACTTCTCACTTAACGATAATTCGAATTTACAGCCATGTTCAAAAACTTACCTAAAATTCGATCACTAAAGATCGTAAGATAATTAAAAATTCTCATAATATGTCCATGCAGTGGTAGTATAAAGCGAAGTCATCTTAGCTGTTTTTTTTTTTTTCATTATACATCAGTTTATTCTGCTTAAGCATGCAGAAAAGCGTTTGTAGGTACTTTCACACAACATATTTATGAAATGAAGTTATTTTATTAAAGTCGATTTGTATTTGTATACACAATCTTACATTGAAGAAAATACAAATATATTGTACACCCTACATAATATGTTTTGTTAAACATAAGAGAAATCAGTGGCAACAATAGTGTATTATTATTACGAAGAATAGTAGTGACAAACTTTACATTAATGCACTTTCTATTTTATTTTTGTGTTTAACACATATTATAAAAGCAAAAAAAGTGATTCAATGCATGAAACTACGTGCAAATTATTAAGAAACACAGAAGTGTTTTTAATATAGTTATGTAATCTGAATTATATTACTCATTAAAACAAATGAAAAAAAAAAAAATAAATAGAATTTTGCTACATACTTAATTATTTTAATTACATTATATGTGCTATAAAACACTTAAATAAATAACTTTACAAATCGCATAATATATTTAATTTATTTTTCACGCTTTTAAAAACGTAATAGCAATGAATACTTGCAGTATAAAAAGCAACAAAACATACTTGATTGTTCGAAAATCCCACTTTAATCTATAATATACATTCCTTGCTAATGTAAACAATAATCAATTCACCTTCTAATGGGATCAAGTTCAATACTTTCACAATTCAAACATCGTTAAACCCAGCCACGCACTCCACTGCATTACTGCATAAAAACACAACTTCTTAGTAAATCCAGATCTTATCTTATGGTACAGTAATAGGAATGAATCTAGAAGGATCGCCAACTTTTGGTCTAAATTGCAAGCTGACTCTCCTTCGATCTTTCCCTTCTTCCATGTTATCCAGTTCCAAGAAAGAATTCCAATCCAGCAGGAAATAAAATCCGGTCCTGGGTGTTGTCGGCGCATCTTGCTTAATCTCAGCATCGTGCGAATTTCCTCCGAAAGATTCTTCCAAATCTTTTATCGATGGCCCTTCTGTTGTAGCGTTTTCGCCCTCTTGTCGTTTTAAACGAATTTTGTTCTTCGCGTCACCAGTTTCCAAAATTTGAAACTTATCAGTTTCTTCTGTCGGTAGCGCATGATTAGAATATGTATTTGGGAAGCACTGCACAAGGCAGATTGAAATTGTCAAAGCAATAGAAAATTGACAGAACATCACTGCATTCAACCACAAATTAACTCTGACTTAATTCCTTTGTTTCTTCCAAGCAACTGAATTAAATATCTACAACTGTAACCTTGTTGCTAATATACTATTACGCATTTATGGTAATGCGTTTTACATTTACTTTTCATTGCGGAATTACTTGCACTAGATTCTGTGAAAATGCCCGTGTGAGGTTAATTGTATATGCAAGAGAAAACGTTTAGAAAAACTTATTTTAATTAAAGTTGCATTTTGGTATTTGCGAATTGCAATAATGCGTTAGTAGAAGTATATGTTAGAGAGAAAGTGCTGTAGTACATATAAAGATATTGCTAAACAAGCATCTGAAATATTTCGTAAGTTTAACCTCAAAAAAAAAAAGAGCATATTTGGGTTAAACCATCATCGTTTTTATTAATTAGTCTAGTCTTTCTGGTACACCATTAACATTCAAATTAAATATTTTTGAAAGTATTAAGATGTTTAAAAATAAAATATGCAATTGCTCTTCGAGGATATGGTTACTTTCCAAATGGGTTCGTGAATGAGTTAACCTTTGGGTACTCGCGTAGGCGGCATTTGCACCGCTTTTATTTTTTATTTATTTTTGTTTTAAAACTGCAAATAGAATATAAGGTGATATTTAAGCCGCCACGCGCAGACTTACTCTCACTCTATATTAATTAGCGGAAGTGCCGGAAGGTTAAATGTATTATGACGATGAGAAACATCAGAAAATTTAAGAAGGAATATGCTTAGGTTATATAAAGCAAAATAAACACGTAGGTTGAACACTAGGAAGAAATGACAATATTTCAAAAAATTCTTAAATCTGGAGCAAGAGTGTAATCTAACTCTTTTTTTACAGTAGTGATGCAGGAAGTAATAAAAGATACGAGAAATGAAGGTAAAGCTATTCACAATTGAAAGATATTTGTGTCGGAATTAGATGAGAAAAAAAAAAATAGAGTGGATCAAAAAGCAAATCGATGAAGAAATGACAAAAACCATTTATGTCAAACAGAGAACAACATATGAGGCAAATGGAGAGAGAAAATCTGAATAAATTCATAAATTTAAATATTTAGGATCGATGTTAGCAGGGGAAGCAAAAATAGATAAAGAAATAAAGGACAGAGGTAAAAGTAAGATAACATTCATAGATGTTTTCTTTTTCCTTTTTTTTCCATACATCCATATATAAAAGCGGTCAAAATCAGAAATCAAGCGCCCATTATTGGGGCAGCACTTATGATATTTTGAATACTGGTTTGATGGTTGGCAAATCCGTAGTTGCTGTTTATGTGAGAATCAAAGCGTTGCTGCTGTGCTATTACTGGGTTATTTATTTCGAAATTTGTATAAGAGTAAGGGGCGAATAACTTGGGTTACCTATATGATTTAATCAGCATTGGACTTAAAAGGGATCAACATTTCTCATGCCTATATTAGTAGAAGGGCGCACTTCACACAATAATGGTTTGTATACATAGAGTTCATCGCAATAGAGAATGGTACATGACGTCACATGCGCAATGAACGGATATTGGTAGCCGATGCCTCATTACTAAGTTAACAGGCAGTGGTAGCAAGCAGCGGAGCGTAATTGACGTCAGACTTCGCGCAGCTTTTGGTGACGATATGTACCATTCCCTATTGCAACGGACTCTACATTAATTAATGCTTTTTGAGAAAAATCATAAAACCTGTCGATTAATGTTCTAAAAAAGATATCTTTTGATAATAGTAGTGTAGTTTTTGTGATTACCTTGAAAAAGTTATGATGTCATGTATTTCTTTTTCTAAATGGCAATATTGGTTCATTTTTCGATAGACGCTGTCAATGTCTAAATGACACTTAATACTTATACCTTACATAAGAAACTTTTTGAAAAAAAAAACTGCCAAAATATTATTCCAAAAATTGAAAACTTCATCACTGATCCCTATCCAAAACCTAGTACCTAAGATGAGTTTTCTTTGTATTAGCCATAGTAGTACCATTAAACTAGTGGGTTAGTGTTTTTGAAGGTTTTAGTTATTTGTAACGTTCTGTCAAATATGTACATTAAAATTCAATTGAGCTTATTTGAAAATTATGAACAACGGATTTAATAGAAAAAAAAACGTATCGAAATATTATTATGGTGCTGAAAAAGTTTTATTTATCACACAAAAAAAGTTGACATAGAAAACATGAAAAATGTGTTTTCTTGTTTTTTATCTGATTATTGCGTCATACACTTGTCATACATTGCTTCACTGGCTTCTTCATGAAAAATGAACAACGAGCGTAGCTGCAAAATGGTTATTACAGCACCCAAGTTAAAACTGGCTTTGATTGCATTATGTTTAATCAAAATTTGAAAATATAGTTATAAATAGAGTTGGGCATTTGTCCGGCGGAGCAGATACGTATTGCGACGCGGGCTTCAAATAATGTAATATAAATAAACCAGATCAATCGTATTATTGTAATTTAGTATGTATTTATAAAACATGTCTTATTAATAGAGTTTTCCAAATTTTCCTTGGGGACAAAATCGGATAAATCGGGCGAACAAACGGGCCACCTTGCGATGCATTCGCATTTTATATCACTACATATTTAGATAAAATAAAAAAAATTACATTTTATAAGAAAAACAGGCACTGTTGTTACTCTCCTGCAACTCTACAGTTCATCTGCTTTATTGAAGTACATGAGTTGGAGCACACGTTTGAATACGTACCTGCCGCGCCGGAAAATTTGCCCAACTCTAGTTATAAACGTATCAAATTCAAAGCATTTTGACGCACTAGGATAATATTCCAGACCCGTTTGGCGTAAAAAAAACAAACATTGTTCCATTTAATTGTAAGGTGTTTCGCTCGATGTAACGTTTCTTATGTGATCGCAACAATTTTGAAGGAGCAGAAAACGCGTGTCGATACTTTTTTTGACCCAAGAATCGGCAGATTGGCATGTGCATTATCGGCTGAAAAATGAACATACATATACAAAATAATACAACCCATTATTGTGTACTTCAATAAATATTTTTTTTCTATTTTTCTTTTATTATTTTTTGTTTTCTTAATTAACATATTATATGCACGAGATTCATGAAATAATCAGCATTTCGTACTAACAGAGACACTTTAAACAGTCAAGATTCACTATAGCTGAATAAATATGAAGGTGGATACTGAAAACGGTATAAAAGATAAAATCCAAATAAAAAAGAAACAGGCTTCATGGAAATATCACTATCCTAAACACTTTACCTTGCAAACATTATCCTTTTCCTCTTTCAACACTAATTAAATCCAAGCTTCCTTTTTTTGCGGGAAATGACTCATGCTAAATAATTACTTGATTCACACCATCGTATTGTACTTATTTAGAAAGATGAGTAGCTCCTCGTTGCTAGCTAGACAATTCCAATACTGCGACGTATAAATGTTTGCCTACATTCAAGGGGTATGTGGCTGTTGTTTAAGGCGGTCCATGGTCATTGTTATTTACTAGGAAAAATTGTATTCTTTATGTTCCTTTCTTTTAGAAACCGCTCGATCAAATCGATTCAAATTTTCGGTACTTCTTATTTGATATCAAAAGATAATTTATAGATGAGAATTAAAAAAAAAACTCTTGACAAAGAGAAGTTATAAAACTTTAAAGATAGATTATTTCTTTCTCACATTAGATTTTTTTTTTCTGGCCCTACCGAATAAAATTTCGGAAAGCTGTCAGTCTTAATTAAACTTGATGCGCTCATGTACATATTAAAAAAAGAAAAATTACAATACGTTAATTAACAGCTGAGAAAAAGGATCATAAAGAACACAATTTTCCTAGTAAGTAACAATGAACACCGATCCCCTAAATCAATTACAAAAAGAAAATTATATTAGTTAAGAATTTGATCGTTTATTGTCAGAAGCCTTAACTTTAAATATATAACACTTACGTATACAAAATGATTGTCGTAAAAATATCAGTTTTCAATTTTTTGTAGATCTTTCAGTCAAGGCAAGCATTAAGGCACTACGATAAAGTCCATGGTGCAGATATATATATTAGGTAAAAACTAAATAATATCGGAACTAGAATAAATATTTACAAGTAAATTCTTTCAGTGTGTCTTGAAGAAATATTCACAACCTCGTTATTAAATACAGTCTGATTAATTGAAGGATTGTCATACAATTGATATTACGATAATAAGTACTGTTAAACGTTTAAGTGGGATTAAAAAGGACATTCACAATCAAAAATCAGTTCAAACATTTTTTTTGTCAACGTCTAAACCAATCAATATATGTGTCTTAGGACATGGATTTAATCAATTAGTATTCATTAGTAATTTAAAATAATCATTTCTGTAGGTTTTATTTATACTACTAATAGGTGTTCATTCTTACCTAGTTTGAATTTTATCGAAATCTGAAACACATCAATCCAAGTACAAAATAAATTGGTTTAAAGTTGCAAAATGTCTCCAAACATACTTATAGAGTAATACAGTTTTTGCTTATTGCATTTATATATCAAATAAATAAAGCTGAAATTATTTATTGCTAAAAATACACGTCTGTTTGCTTTTTAAACCTATCGTGTCACCTGCCATACTTAGATTCGTTCTCTGTGACGTCTAAAGTTAAACGTTGCTTCGTAAAGGCTATAGCGTTATAAATAAATTACTTTTATCGATATTATAAAATGAATTTACACCACATTCATTAAATATCCTGTATATTACAGCTTCAGATAAATGTTCTACGTTTTTTTTTAATATATTAACAGGTACATGTTAATCGCTAAATTAAATATTGAAATTCGTACGTATATATAATATATATAGCCTTCACAAAAGCCAGTTTGTAAAGTACCTTATCCTATTTCTATGTACAGATTAAATAAAGTATCTACAATTTTCACTTAGGCAAGATATAATACTACTTCATCGATTCGTCTAAGGCACAAGTATTCATCAATGTATTATTATCAGAGTATGGGAGATTCAATATTTCGATAATATACGTCAGTCAATAGTCATTTCGAATCACGCGAGCGTGGGAGTTCCCCGAATGTCTCTTCTTAGTTAGAATCACGGAACGCTGCACTAGCGAGAGTCTCGAAAAATTACACATAATTTTCTCCGGGATTATCGCTGCCATTCTTTTGCTTTTTACTCTTAGCACTCTTATCCGTGATCTCTTGACTGCTGGCCGAGGGTTGCGTCGTGGAACAGTTGTTGTTCTGTGAAGATAAACATGACATTTCTATCATGTTCTGATTCTGGAAAAAATCCGAGCTAGAATTTTCTGGAAATAAGATGAAATTAACCTAGTTTTAGTTATGAGTTATAAAGTTCGTATGTTAAAGCAAATAATCAGCAAATTAGTGGTTAGTTCGAAGCGAAGAGGTATATTTGCTTGCTTGCTTGCTCGCTACTGCTACTTGCAGTAAATACAGATCGCGCATGCGCTGGTCTCAACAAATCTTTTAACTTACGCGAGATCTGTTCGGCATCTATTGCGCTAGCACATGCAATTTTAACCCTTTTGTAATCATTCTTTCTATTTCAACGCGCAAACTTATTGGCGCTTTATTAAGAATGGTTACAAGAGAGTCGAGTAACATTACCCTGTAATAATGTTCGTGTATTGGATAATGTGATGAAGTAGTTTGATGATAGGAAATATAAATAATATTTGTAGTTAAAATCAATAGATCTCACCTTATTATCCGCATCCGCTAGTGGATTTGACCTTATAGTTATGTGGTTCGGTGTAATGCAACCGTTGGTTTTCGGGTTCTTCTGCGGCATCGTCACGTACCCATATTCATTTTCTTCGGCTTGAATATGATGATTTAAATCGTCAGTAGGTTGCTTGTCGTTTGTACCTAATATAATTTTAAAAAAAAGTAGTTTTAAAAAATTCTCATAGATGGCGTCATGGAAAGATCTTTAATAAGAAAGTGGTAGAAATGGATTATGTTGAAATGAAGAACCTACTCACCATTTCGATTGGCATTCTTTTTCTTCTTCAAGTTACGGCCGACTACTATTACGACTATGACTATTATAAGTAGAACTACACCAATCACTGCTCCGGCAGCTATGACGTATACATTCATACTGGCTGCTTGTTCTGGTTCGGATTTCTTCGCTTGGGGTGCTGGTGTTGTTTCAATAACTACTTCTGAAACACAATTAATTTTTCTTAATTCATACTATTCAAAAATTCTTTTGAACAGGACAACAATAGCTTATTTAACAACAATATATATTAAACAATGTTCTCATCTGAGCTTCATATATGACATTTATTTCAATGATTTGCCTAACAAAACATTTATTTGTTCTTCGCTATGACACATTCTGTAATTTATTCTCCAAAATGTATTCAAAGATATGTCAATAGACGAATTAATGTTTTCTTATATCTAAGTGGGTATGACACCATATAATTAACATAAAGAGATTAATAAACACGTTCACTACAACAGAAACAGGTCATTTATAGCATATAAATTGGTCAAATAAACAAAAAAGCTTGTTTCAGCAATATAGTTTTCAAGTTGTGACGGAATGTAGTTAAAGTTTATTCAGTATAACAGACGAGTTACGTAATTACTTGCAATTTCACAGGTCATGCAATACCATATTATTAAAATAACCAACTAACATACAACTTTTTCATATTCAATTAAAGATACTATGTTGGTGCCTACTGTCTTTTAAATTGCATACTTGTCACGTCTTCCCAATATAAGTAGCGTTCATTTTACAGGAAATCTCAGATAATCTCAACTCACTAGAGATATTTTACTAAAAACCCCGTTCTTTTCAAACGACTCACTTCGAGATTTATCTGAGATTTTTACCTCCTACCCTCCTAGTAGTTGAGTGGCCGCGTTCAGAGTACGAATATGATACATATCAGCAGTGTTGCCAACTTGGTGAATTTTCCACTAAATCTGGTGTATTGAAAGCACGTCTGGTGTACAGAAGTCATATTCTAGTGGCTAGTGAAAGTTTAGTGGATTTTCTATTAATTACTATTCTATTATACTTATGAAAACGTGAGTGACGCTACTTGATTTTCCTGTACTTTGATTGCATATATACATGTATAATGTAAATAAATAAATAAAAGTACAAAATAAAATAAATAAAGATATACATTATGATTTTAAATAAATGTTGTATTAAATTCATAAAAAATATAATAAAAAATTAAATAAAAGGGGATGTATAGTAAAAAACTATTAATTACATAGATATATAAAATATTTCTTTTTGCTTTTCTCAAAATACTTTATAAAATAATTCCTTTCCCAATTCTAGGGATTTTCTGGTGGAATTATAACGCCGATCTAGTGAAATATGTCTTCTATCAATTGGCAACACTGCATATCAGTAGCGATTTCCGCTACACAAAATGGCGACTACTCCATTGTATGTTATTGATGTAGCGCAAATGTAGCGTTCCGTTTTCGAGACGAATTGTCAACAGTTTACAAACCGTTTGAGAACAGCTACGTACTCTGAACGCGGCCAGTGTAAAAACTCAGTTGGTTGGAGAGCATACCAACAACAAGTATACACCTACTTTTTTTTTCTATAACCCTTTATTTGTGTGCGTTTTTGGTTTGTCAATTCTATCAGCTTGAGTTTACATATTACAAAGTTTGAGCTTTTTATGTCCCTTGCGTATAGTACAGGTCAATTTACCATTTGCAATTTTGTCACACTTCTCTATTGCACTCTTTTAATATGGATTGAAAATTTGAGGTTAACTTTGACTGAGGGTCTTTGACAATCTAAACATAAACATATTTTACCACGCCACACAGTGACTATTTTACGAACTATAAGATATTGAGTACGATGCAGTGTTGCCAATTGACAGAAGACATATTTCACTAGATCGGGATTATAATTCCACCAGAAACTCACTAGAACTGAGAAAGGAACTACTTTATAAAGTATTTTTAAGAAAAGCAAAAAAAAATATTTTGTATGTTTATGTAATTAATAGTTTTTTAATATAAATCCCCTTTTATTTCATTTTTTATTATAAGTTTATGTTACTTTTAAAAACCTATTAGGTACACAAAGTACATTTTATTTGGTCTATTATATATGAATTTAATATAACTCTTATTAGGTAGTCGCTAAATATTAAGTAATAATCTGCAACTATACAACTGTAACCGTGTTTTATAAAATTATAATATATATCCTTATTTTTTTTATTATTTTATTTTGTACTTTTATTTATTTATTTATTTACATATATATGTTATCAAAGTATTGGAAAACCAACTAGCGTCACTTACTTTTTTATAAGTAGATTTTTAAGGAGTTTTTGATGACCTTCTACCATTTTGTTTTGTACATAGTGCGCGAAATTTTAAAATGTATGTGTATGTAGAATTAAAATTGAAATCATTCCTATATAAACGAAAATACATTAACATTCGAGAAGAAGACTAAAAGCTAAATTTCAAAAGACTTATCTAGATTCCATATCATAGAATAGAAATAGTAGACTTACATAACATGGATTATACGGTACAAAATAAAATGGCGACTGAAATTTATCTTGGTGAGAGTAACGCTACTTGGTTTTTCTAGACTTTGACGTAATTTAGCCTTCGTATTTCATAAATTCACTAGATTTATTACTAAAATTAAAAAAAATCCACTAAACTTTTCACTAGCCATTAGAATGTGATTTGTGTACACCAGATGTGCTTTCAATACACCAGATTTAGTGGAAAATTCACCAACTTGGCAACACTGGTACGATGTAACGCGTTCTTTTAAGTCGAGATCATCTCTGATAAATATCAATTCCCTAGAGAGATAAATGAAGTTGCGAAATGAAGACACGTTGTAAAAAGAACGCTACTATTACCATTAATTTCGTTATTGCTATCAACTATCAAAGGGGTTATATTGTGCGTTTTCAGTAATGTGTGGAAATTTGTGTTTATACTTGGTATACTGGGTGAGTTTTTTATCTTGAGACAACGGAATATCTCTAAAACTCTACATCAAATCAAAAAAAGATCTTAATAAGATTTGTTATAGTATAGGGGGCTCACTGAATGGTGCCCAACTCACCCTGTATACTTGGAAGGTTAATAATGAGTAAAAAAAAAGGGTAATATTACCTTTTGTTTTCTGGTGCATCTTTTGGCTAAGATCGCTGGCATGCTTAGAGTCAAACGTTTGCATTCTAATTTCATATATCGTATCCGGATCCAAGTGTGATATTACATACGACCTTATATGTTCCCCATCTACAGTAGCTTTGATGTAATCACCAGAAACGCTAGCCGACATATAATTTACAAAGAATCCGTTGATGGTAATATTCGGTACAGGAGTGTACTGCAATCCGTAACGGAAATAAATAAAAGCACATTACATAATAAATTCAGAATAACTCACCTCCCAATAAACTTTAATCGATGTCGAATTTATGGGTTCCGTGGAAGTGATCGTTGGAATGGGCAAGGGGTTTCTAGTTTCGAAATCTAATCGTTTCAAATGGAAAGCGTCCGATTTCGGACTCGGTTTATTGTCATCGTTACTGTAAACTGCGGCTATACGAAACCTATACGTGTGATCCGGTTTTAAAGACGTCACGTCGAAGCTGGTGATGTGAGGTGATATGTCTCTGTTGGCGGTCAACCAGGTAGAAGCCGTATCTTTCTCCCGGCTGATATCACGATATTGCACTTTGAAGAATTTTATGGCGAGCGCGTTATCCGACGTTGGCACTTTCCACCGCACCATCACTGATTCGTCGTTCAATCTCGTCACGTTGGGTTTACTGGGGGGAATCATGTGCGGAGCTCCGTGATCCCTCTCGCGATTCTTGTGCTTCCTGTTTTTATGCTTAGGTGTCACCGTGACGTAACCCGGTAAGCCGGAAATCTGTTTGGGGAAGATCGGCATCGAGAAATTGCCACAATCGGTCGAAACTATATTACTGGCGAAACACTGCACCATGCCCGCGTGGCTTTTCTTCACTTCACTGATCCGTAAAATACTGCCTTCGACTACGGTGTTAGAATCGTTTTTTATAGTCCTACCGTTCAAGAACCAGCTCACCGCTGGTGGAGGTACACCAGATACGTCACATTCTAATTCCAAATCTTGCCCTTCCTCTATTATACCAGCGGTATTGTCTCTGTTGAATGGCCCGCGATTAACTTTCGGTTTTTCGTTGTATTCCAATTCTATCTCTGCGGAAACTGATCCTAAACGATTGGAATACTCGCAAACATAGACACCCCTGTCAGATTGCCTCACGTGAGTTATATAGAGACCTCCGATTTCTTCTCTTGCTCTTCTCTTTGAAATTTCACCATTGCGTTTGTACCAACGCACTGTAGGTACTGGTTCACCTACGGCTGCGCATTCTAAGAACACATTTGAATCTGCAAAACAACATTTAAATAAGTCTTTGCACGTGCATTTTCAAAATACTTACCTTTGAGCACCACATAATTTCGCTTGGGTTCGATGATAAACTTTGGCTTTTCACTACGAGCTCCCTGGGCTTTTATCACATTTAAATTAAGAAAACTGTTACCGGGAGCTGCTGCGTATTGGTTAAAAGCTGCGCATGAATAGGTATTTTTGTTATCAACCGTCACATTCGGCAATATTAGTGAATATATTGAAAATTTCGAGATCATCTTCTTTTTCTTCGCATTAAAATAACTCATTGTCGAAGGAGGGTTGCTTATCGGTTCGGGACAGCTCCATTGCACTACGTTTCCTTCAGTCACTGTTACTGTAAAATTCTTTTGCTCAGGTATCGTCCCGATAATAGGAATTGATATCCGTCCTGGTTTCGATGCTATAACTTGAGCGCCGTAATGTGCTAAACATTGGTAGAAACCCCGCTACAGATGCGTTGGTATTCTGTAAAAAAAAATAAAGTAGAAATAAAAGTAGGTACCTATGTTTTGGAAAAAAATATCGAAATTAACCATAAACCTTTAGAACAGGTTAACAGCTGCAAGTCTATGCGACTTTATACTGTAATCGTCAAAATTTAACTAGAGTATAGGAAAGCAAAGGGTAGGAAAGAGCGGGCCGCTTTACAATAGAAACAGACATATAGCCGTGTCTGTCACTACATGCCTAACACCCAATATCGTTTCAACATTGGCATCGGTGGTTATTAAAGGTCATTTTATGTATAGTATTATAGATATTCCCGAGGTCCCTATCTCATCCGTTAAACTCCAGCTCAAAGTAACAGAGAAAACATTTATTCGTTGAACTATTGTGAATACTAAAAAAACGATAGTCAAACCTAATTAAGTACAGATTTTTTGTGTGGAGGAAGAAATTTTGACCAACTATATTAAAAAAAAAATGGTTTCATTTTAATATAAAATAAATATCCTTCAAGAACGCTATTTATTTGTTAATTATTCATATACAATGACAGTTGCTTATTGTTAACGTTTTGTTTTACATATTTTAATAAATAGAACATGTTTAACTGTTATTGAAGTGCACAATTTCTGATTTATTACCTACTTATCCATCAAATATACTTGTCCCTTGTTTCTTAAACCTTAATAAATTGATATAAGAATATCTTGTTTAAATTGACATGATTATTGAGAGCATACATTTTTTTTTTTTTGAGATAGATAAAGCCTAAGCAATCTCTTGCTTATCAAGTCACCCCTCTTCAGACTCAAACTTCTCTCCTAATCATCATTACGGTCCCAGCAAAAAAAAAGTAGTTATCGTAATAGACTAGAGTGAGTTTCGAACTCACTGAGAGGAACCTTACTAGTCGAAACCTCGTAAGTCGATCGGCTAATACACAATATTACAGGATAAATAAGGATGAAGACTGATCAGTTTAAATATGAATTATACTAAATACAAAAATAGTTTAATAACTAAAAAAATATATAGGGTGTCACAAAAGTAGTTGATAATTTAAATAATTAATATTTCCGTTAATATTCGTAATATTGTAAAAATAATACTAGTACCCGACCACATGGATGATAATGGGATTTATTTGTTCTCTTTTGGTCGTCATAGCAACAAACTCGTTTACAAACAAGTACGTGTTATGACGTTGTATGTATCGTATTACACCGTTTTCTTTCGTGTTGGAAGAGGATTTATTTGTCGAAAGGAATGGTTTTGTCTCAGCAAACTCACATTGGACTCACTCTTATAATGTGGACGGGTGTGGACGTGTTATGCCGGGCTTAAGACGATTTCGTACATTAAATGGTTTAAGAGCTGGCCCATGTTGTTTGAGTGCTTTTTAAAAACTCATAGCACAATTGGACGCAGTTGGTTCTGGGATGGATAGAAAGAAATTAGGAAGACCTTTTGTCATCACTGATATTGTAGTTGCGGAAGTTTTACAAGAAACGCAAGACTTAGCACATGAAAACGAATATGGAACATCTCGTGTCAATAAAATATGGGGAATTCTTAGAAGGCAACTTAAAATGTATCCACATAAGATGCCGGTTCTATTTGAACTAAAACTAGATAGAATCAAAAAAAAAAATGATTTCGCCTCACAAACAATAGCGGAAATTCAAATGAATCCACAGTGGCTTGACAACGTTTTTTGGATTGATGAAGCACACTTTGAACTTAATGGTGGTGTGAACACGCACAATTGTCGAATTTCGTCAATAAATAACCAACAAGTGAATATTCAACAAGGATTTCACGATTTAAAAGTGGGCTAAAAAGTCTGGTGTGGCTTTACATCACGTTTTATCATAAGCCCGTGTTTTTTTTGAACAGATTGAGAATGGGAAGAACAAGCCCAGTTACGGTAACTGACCAGCATTATTTGAATATGCTTCGTGATTATGCAATACCGTTTTCGCAAGAACACGACATTGAAAACATCATATTTATGCAGGATGGTGCACCCCGCATATCTTCAATCCAGTAAAACAATTTTTAAGAAACACTTTTGGCGACCACGTACGTAGTAGACACTTTCCTAAAACTTGGTCCCCCAGATGACCAGATATTAATCCAGCCGATTTTTAGTTATGGGGATACCTAAATGAAAGAGTGTTTTTAACAAAACCAAATACCATCGATGAATTGAAGGAATCCATCACACAAAACAGCAGCTATACCAGCAGAGATGCTCAGAACTTCGATTTATATTAGTATTAAAGAGAGGTTGCTGCTTGTTCAAGAAGAAAATGGCGGCCACATTCAATATTTACAATAAATGTAATATTTTTAATAAATCTCATTTCTGTTTACACAAACAAGTATTTTTAATTTTGAAATTACTCAAGGATTGATAAAAATATCAAGATTTCAAAATACCACTTACTTTAAAAAATATATATTAGTTTAGACGTTCACATACCTCAATTGTCAGATAAGTCGACGAATTTTCGCTTTTGTACTTGTGCGGTGAAACGTTTTCGTAATGTGCTTCAGATAACACTAAATGATACTTCGGCGCGTAAGCTTCTTTCAGATGTACCGGGTAGTGCCTCCATTGGAATCTATCTGGTGTAGTGTCCATTCTACAATTCAAGGTGGTCTCAAAGTTTTCTTCTAGGACCACTGAGCTGGGAATTTCTAATATGGTCACTTGAGCTTGAGCTAAAATAAATTAAATAAACAACTGAAGAAATTGAGAGAGGAAAATTTATTTTTCAAAACTTCGAGAGGCAAGAGAAGTTTGGTTTTAAAGAGAAGTTAATGAAAGACAAAACCATCAAGAAGGTATTTATAGGGAAGATGGTGGTAAGAATAAAGCAAGATGGTAGAAAAAGAAAGTTGATTTATTTAAGTTAAATTGTCATCACAAATAGAATAACTTTTACCTCGTTTACCCGATGGGGAAAATACTAATAAAAGAGGCACTATTAAACATAGAAGTGAATTAATTTTATTTTGGGCGCCCAAATGGACGTATTAAAAACTTTCTTTTTAGGAAAAAATAAAGGATTATAAGGATATACTCACCTGAGCGAATAATCGTGAAGATGGTCGCTATAATGGCAAGCGTGCTCAAGGCAAATTCCATGTTGACGCATCCCTGCAAGAGAAACAAATGGCGTTAGCGAATCTTCGTCGGTGATTTTTATAATAGAAGAGACCACACGCAAAACTGCATGCGCACGCTGCACTTGACAAATAATAATAGTAAAAGATCAGAGATAGCACGAACTTATCCTGGAAAATCCCGAATAATGCGAGTACTTAATATCAAGTAACAACCACTTTAAAATTACCTATCGATAGCTATATATGTTGATCGCGCTTATCTTCCTGATGATTAAAAAAAAAGGTCTGTGGATATCGAATATTCGCTACAATATGCAATTGAGGTAAAAAAAAAACAGGAAATTATATTTGTGGCTTCTCGTTAAAATGTGTATGTATGGTTTGGTGGAGAGTTCAATTCTAGATGTGGACAGGCTTGTCTGAAAGAGGAGCAGTGCATTCAGAATGGGGGCCGACATAAGGGATTTAAGTTTCACCCTATATGAAGAATATCGTATTTCGTAGTTGAATTACTTGGTGTATAAAGGGAACAGCAGTTTTATTATTTTTAGTGTTGTACATGCATGTGTAGTGTGAATATGGTTTATATAGGTAACGCATAAAGAATTATATAGAGCTATGTTATGTAAAATGGTTTTTTTTTTTTTTTAATAAACATGCAAATGTATTAAGCTCTCTTTATCTTGAAATCGTTAGCAACGACGAGAATCAAATGATTTGAGGATTCGAGTGGAAAATAGCGATTTATTTAATTTTATTTTAACAGTAGCTAAGTACATTGAACCAAAAATAAGTCCTGAAACAATGAAAGAAAGCACTATTCACATGAAATAATGCATTGAAATTGGACCAAAGAACGAGTTCTTCAAATCAATGAAAAAGATTTTATTAAATGACAATATGAGTGATAAATTATTCACGGTAATAATGAAAACAAAATCACCAAAAATGGTATATACATACGGTTAATACATTTTGTGAAAGAAAGAACATGTTTTTTCTTTTTCGCCTCTAAAATATGTTATTGTTGTAACGAACACCAGTTTTGTTTTAAGAACTTTATTTGAGTTACTGAATGACCGTGAATTATCAATTTTATGTATGAACTCTAGTAGAAGAATGAGGAAAGGCATCAATACAATGAATATTACTTGATGACATGCTAATCGGAAGTAGTTTGACTTTATGTATGTTATTCATAATGTTAATAAATTTTAGTTATTGTTATAGTGTAAACTTCTAATTAAAATAATGAACTTAATTCATTGATGCCATAATCGCAATTCATTCACTAAATTCACTGTTGAGTAAGCGCTGCAGCTAGTTGGATTGCAGTAAAAGTAATATTAAAAATTAATAAGACAGATATCGAGCGTTGACGATTACCAAAAAAACAATCATAACAATTAACCATAAGAATGCCACCATGGCAGAGGTTCATGGTCCATCGTGGAGAAATACCATACAAGCAGAAAAGACAATAGAAATGTGAGTTTCTATTGTCTGCCGTACACCTTTAATGAAGGTATGTTATCTGTTCGTTCTTGCAATAAATTGCAATCCATTGAACTAACGAAGACGGTATCATTTAATACTTTATTGCGTTCATATCGTGAATAATTTTACGAAAATTGTACGTGTAAATAGCAATGTATATTCGTTCATATTCATAATATTAACAAAATTACTTACTGAACGTATGAAAATATAGTCACCTTAACAAATATTATCCACGGACTAATGTACAATGATTTGTTATAATAATGAAAACTAATTTATGTCACTAATGAATATTGTTATTAATCAGGGTTCCCGTCCCCATAGTCCCCGCCGTGGGTGGCCCAGCCATTGGGGGGGAGGGGGACCCTCACATATTATTATTAGCAATATTTTACAAATATATAGCAGTAGGCTAAGGGGACCCCAGATAAACGGAGGGAGCCTGGCGCTACGCCACTGTAATATTACTTAATCAAAGGTTATAAATGATATTTTATCATAACAATGACACACTTGGTTCTATCGATGAAAATTCACTCAATGATTATGAATTATTAATATCACGTCCAGTATGTTTCTCAATATAGGAAAACAAGATTTTAAGAACATTGTAGTCCTAATGTTTTCTGATTTTATAATTTTGCTCGAATTGTTATTAATTTATCATGATAATAATAATAATAATAATAATAATATTTGTTTATTGCCCAACAGTAAGTACCAATAACAGGACAACAATGAGTGCAAGAATATATACATACAAATAACTAAATGTAAAAGGAAAGTTTATAGTAAGTGGCATAGTAATAGCACATAAAATAACTACAATAACTTAATAACTACAGAGGGTTGTGAAAAATATCCACATAGTGATTGTCTGCTAATTTGCACATATTGAAAATAGGAGAATTCACCAGCAAATTAGTGTTTGGTATAGGAAGCGAGAAAGTTGTTGCAAATCGAGTCGAGCGAGAAGGTACGTGAAAATTCAATTGAGATAAGAGTTCACCAGAATCAATGAATCCGTTCACCAGCTTCCACACGAAACTCGAGGAGTGCTTCTGCCTGCGTTCGGTCAGACTTTCGAAGTGATGCCGGTCCAACATAGTCCTGTAGTCAATGCCCCTCAAGGGATATTCACCATCGATCTTGAAAGATAAGTATTTTAAAAAACGACGTTGGATACGTTCAATAGTCAGTTGATGAGAGATATAATACGGCGACCACACCGCAGAGCAGTACTCCAAACAGCTCACAACGAAAGAATAGTAAAGGGTCTTCAAAGTTTTTAAATTGTCAAAATGTTTGCAGCTTCTTATAATGAATCCCAGACGTTTAGAAGTATATGATGATAGGTAGTCAATATGGTTTCTAAAACTCAGACATTTATCGAAGACTATGCCCAAGTCTTTTATAGTGTCGGTTTTACACAAGACATTACCATTGATAGAATAAGTAGCGTTGATTACGTTAGTTCTGCGTGAGTAGGAGACTACCTGGCATTTTAGCGACATTCAGCTTTAACATATTAGCGAGCACCATTGCGACAATAAATCAATACTATCCTGCAGAAATTCCGCATCTTCCTGGGCAGTAATGGTATGGTAAATCTTTACATCATCAGCGTAGGCCAATACAGAGCACTGGAGACTGCAAAGAAGGTCATCAAGATAGAGTATAAAGAGCAAGGGACCGAGACTGGAGCCCTGAGGTACGCCAGAAGTTGAAATGAATTGTGTAGAGTAGAATCCGTTATAGAACGCTTGATTTGATCTGTTCGATAAGTAATTCTTCATGAAGTACTGAAAGCTAGTTGACATACCAAATAAGCCAAGTTTTCCCAACAAGATATTATGGTCAATCGTGTCAAACGCTTTAGATAGATCTGTGTAAATTATGTCTACCTGACTTTGATTATCAAGAGCTTCGCTTATATATTGTGTGATGGTAATTAGATTTGTCTCAGTGGATCTCCCCGACATAAATCCGTGCTGAAACCCAGAGAGGTGAGACTTCACGTTATGATAAATCTGGGAATAGATAACAATTCCAAATACTTTTGCAAAGTTTGAGAGTATCGAAATTGGTCGGTAGTTGTCTAAGAGAGAAACGTCTCCTTTTTTATATACTGGTATTACGCGTGCTTTTTTCCATACTTCAGGAAATATTCCAGTTCGAATTGAGATATTAATTATTTTGGCTATAATAAAGCCAAAAGCATTTTTTCTGATATTTATATTTATATTTATGGATATTTTATTCTTGTATTTTATCCTGACACTGTCGGAGTTTAAAGTTGGCGTTTAAAACGAAAATTCTGCCAAAAAAAAAGCATTTATACAGAACATCTGCTTAAGTCAATCCCAAACTGTTCGTGTTCTGTGTAGTAGTTCTGTTCCGTGTATATAGTGCAATACTAATATACACACTTAAAAGATACGCTTCCAGTTACCTATTATGTAAATTATTTTTCTTTTTAACTGAAACAGAATTTTCGTACAATTCCTCCGAGTTAACTCTGTGTGAGCACATGATAATTGGGAAAATGTAATAACAAAAAATGGGTGTTTGTTTTACAAACTCTTTATTAAAAGCAATAAATTGTAAAGGCTACTAGTTTCTAGTGTGTACACTCATCTTCAGGTCAAGAGTGAAAAAAAGGATTAAATCCAACTGTACAAGTAGTAAAAACAGTTCGAAATACTGTATGATGAGATTTTTAAAATTGTAAAGATAAAATAATTAAATTAAAATGGACAAAGCACAAACATATTAATATGAAGTCGATGAAGTTAGACAATGTACTGAACAGTACATTGTTAATTATACAAATTTGTTTATTCCCAACAGAGCCCTTTTATGAAAAACAAAAAAGGCAAATAACTGCAGATTCGAAAGCTTATTTTTTAAGCTTACTGCATAACTATTGTGTTCTGAAATAAAAGTTTGTTTGCTGCATTAAACGAATAATTTTATTGAATGAAGTCAAATTTGATTGACGCAGCCAAATTTTTCCGTGTACAGTGGAAAGTTGTGTTAAAAAAAATATTTTTCATGTGATACGTTTCAAAGGGTTCGATTAACAACAACAAATAGCTAACAATTTTGTTTGTTCCTGCAAAAGAAAGTTTTGGTTCGCCATATGCAACCAAACAGTATTGTCAGATTAACTAATGCTTGGTTACCTCATTGCACGTACTTTTCTGAGTATAAGTGTGTAGTAGTGATATCACTATAAACATTTCGTTTTTTTTTTTTTTTCAAACATATCTGTAACATGACAGTTATTTTATCTTCTTTTTCGTGTAAAATAAACAATAATGTAGTAGTATAAGATGTTTTGCAGAATCTTTTACGTTCATTCGTTTTCTCTAGATTTATAATTTTCTCATATAATCTCTACAATAAAAATAAGAATTCTGGATTATTTGAACAAAAAAAAAAAATAAAATTATCATTTGTCAACCTCAAGGGGTAAATAAACGGCCCATTTATATCCGACAACTAATATGGAGCGAAGTAGAGTAGGTTAAATATTTGCGTAGCAAACATACTTGAAAAGGTCCACTGTATTTTTTACATCTACAGATAGGCATCTGTTATTTGCTTAAATCATTGTCGAACACGTATTATAATTTTAGTGCAAATTAGGTTAAAGTATCTGCCATTATTTTTTTTTACGTGATGTACATTTGAAACAAATCCATACCTACAATGGAATTTTTTATAAAATTACGCGGAAAGATTATATTGCAATATAATTGCATGTAATTTGCATATATTTGCTCTTCCCATACGCGTTAAGTCAACACCTACAACAAGATTTATGTGTGTATATCAGTCTCCTGCGATACCAACTGCAAACAGTCGAATAAGCTCGCTTAAAAGCATATTCAAATATAAAACGTGTCTAACATCCTAACATAAATTCTGCAGTGAGTGCATGTCATATTTCATTCTTCCTCGTATTTAAATATAGTTATTTTTTTGGGTAATTTCTTCTATTGTCTTCCCACTTACAATAACATTTATATAATAATAATAATAGAATTTATTGACAACTACAATTCAAGTATATTTTCATCAGCGTAGTTAACAAATTGAAAATAATATTATGTAAATATGTTAGTAGATCATTAATGTACACAATGTATAAGGTGGGTTCCTATGGAATTCCAAATTGCAACTCAATTTTCTGAGAATACATATCACAATAACGCGTTTCGTGGTATCTATTTAATAAAGCGACATATTAATAAGTAGAAATATTTTGTAGAAGCTACTGGCTTGCCAAGGATTCTGAAAACTGTTTGTTACATGTATGTATAAAGAGGAGATCTTTACATCCAAATCTGAGCGACAAATTATACTCCTATTATCTAAGTATGCACAGCCAAAAACCGTATACGAAGGGGAATTACTGAAGTAATGCTTAAAAAGCGGTTGCTCTTGTTTAAATAATATTCTCTGCAGATGCATAGTTGATTGCCTATTGCAAGAATTGCCAAAGAACAAGTTCAGCTTAATTGCGATGATAAAACAAACAACGTTGGAAAAAAATCAATACAATAAAACTACAGTGTCGGGTACAAAAAACTCATCTGGTTTATAAATAGATCAAATACCGAGAATTGGATCTGAAACACCATGATCACCCTTCCATTAGGAAAATATAGCACATTCTTTCAAGCAGAGCCATGTGCAGTGTTCTACTGTGCAACGTAATAAGTAAATTTTGATTAGGATTTAGTTATTGTTCTTGTTAATTACTAGAATAGGTACTATTATTGTTTTATTTGGTACCCCTTTTCCAAACTCAGAAGGATAATAATAATTTGCTGGTTATCAGTAATAAGGTCTGGCTTTACTTCCCATGTGCTGCTCCCAGACCAAGGGTTTTCATGTATTTCCCTTACTCCTTGGCGAATCCTGGGAGATCTAAAAATCTAAAATCGTTCCATGTGCGCAAAAATAATAACAACTGATAGCTGACCGATTTATTATATTTTTGTTATTATTATTAATAATCATAGGGGAATTATTTAGTTAGAGTAGGAACATTTCAATTGTTATAGAACTCATATAGTACTTAGAATAGGTAGCCTTGTGTGGTACCTTTAGGTGGAGCACAGGGCTTAGTACGAATTGTAATTATTTAGCTTTTCATAAATAAAGTGTGCAACAGAAGATGTTAGTGAACCCTAAGATACAATCATGACAATATTGTCGAAGAAAATGAAAGAACCGATGAGTTGGTAAGAAATGGATCAATTGCTTCGTATATAGGCCCAGAACCTGTACTATGAGTGTCTAAAAATACAGCATGCGAGTAGGTAAGCAATTGTGTCAAAGAAAAAACGCAAAGAATACTGGATAAATACAATCAGGCAAATTCATGAAGGCATTTATTAAGAGACCATCAAAGAAGAAGGTTGAAGAACTACTGTGGCTTGGTAGAAATCATATTCACAACGTAGCAGGTTTCTTAATAGGACACTACCCTCTGAAAAGATACCTACAGAAAATTGCGGTCAACACTGGTGGCATAACTAGTAACTGTCGACTGTGTAAAAGGATGTCAGAGATCGTTTACTACATTCCCTGTGAATCTGTGGCTCTGGGCTCAAAAAGACAGACAATTTTTGGTGAGTCAAACATGAACCCGTAGGATCAACCAGCTAAAAACCTGTACGGATTACTACATGGTACCAGGATACTGAAATCGCTGATATAATTTAATTTAATGGTTAAAAGAAATTAGAAATTAAATATAAAAAGATAAGAAAGAAGTTCAGTATTTACGAAGACTCTATGTCAGGCAGCTCCCATAATAGAAAAAAACCATTGATTTAATTTTTATCAGATAGAAAGATTATAATATATGCCGTAAACCGAATCACGCATTAAACTTTAAAAATTGAAACCCTACTTAGGAAGCAAGTAAGTGGATCAGTTATGGGGTGATAATTGAATCGGTTATCTATTGAAATTACACAATGAATAAGTGGTAATATATGAGCGCACTTCAACGAAGTTTCAGAAAAACTGAGTATTCTAAAAAGTTTCCGTCTTATGACGATTCAAAAGCGGTGTTAGATGTTAGATGCTTGAATACAATTGATCATTTATAGCTTTCATTGGAAAAAGATGTTAAAGCACAATACTTGATAAAATGATTTGAAATTTATTCGGACACCTTTACATTACATACTATAGTATAGTAGCTATCTATATGCAGCAATAACCAGTACACAGATAGTTAAAGACCTGGCAACCGCGAATCGTGCAAGATTCCAAGTATTTATTTTTCATGGAGGAATAGGTGATGGTAGGGCAGGATGGGGTAACACGAGCGTGGGAGGCAAGACGGGCTACCCGATTTAACTGCCGAATCGACACAACTTCGACAATTAATATTTGCCCGCGGCCTGCAATAGAGCACTTTCCTCCCTTGGTTTGAAATATACTATTCTTTTGGTATACGACTATGTAAATGAGAGATCATGCGCTGGAGCGATATTATTCATATTTTGTTTGTCGCAACATAGACGCGAAACAGCTAATATAACATAATAATAATGTCTTTATTTGATTTTCAAATCAAAAATACAAGAAAATAAAAAATTAACTGAAAGAAGAAGAAAAAAAATTAAAATCAACCAACGGGGCGAAGTTGATTCACCAAACCCTCTCGACTGCTCCCCATTTATGGAGGGAATTTTACCACTAAAGGTATTAATCCATGATTATTTTTTGTTTTTTCAATAACACTGGTTTATTTATGTTGCATTTTATTCATTACTCATTTAAAAAATAATAAAAAAAGAATTATTTTATCCATTTTTTTTTTTTATATAAATAGGCAACTGACGATGCACTATCCAGCCACAGATTATCCAGATAGTTCACTTGCAATCGGCACCTTTGATGTTCGTGGCACAAACGGTACTTCGCGCATTTCGACAGGCCCGCATTAATAAAAATGTCAGGAACGGATCTAATATAATTGAACAAAATTAAAGTTCAATGTGTCTTTCATTTTGTTTATGTTATGAATTTAATGTTGGCAATATATCATTACAGAACTATAGGGAAGTAATTTTTAAGAAAATATAAACAAACATAATCTAGAAAAGATTGTAAGATTGCCTTCGATAATAATTTATCCAAGATTAATAAAAACTAAGTGTAAGAAAATTATAAACGATTCGTATGTGTAAAGTGGTGTAACAACAAAGTGAATGCTATTACATATAAAAAATATATCAAATAAGAAATTGTAATGTAGCAAAATCAAAACAAAAAAAGTATCGTCATTATTTTATCGTTTTAGCATTTAGCTTATAAAAATAAGCAATTGAAGTTTTGAAACATTTACTAGTTAGTGGGTTAAGAAATAAAAAGTAAAATGAAATAAATATGAATTTATTTCCAATTTTCAACGTTTTCAAAAATTGTCACATTTGTCAAAACTAATAACAATAAACATAAATGAGTAAAAATATGTAATATGAGACATTACAATAAAAAAAAACTTATATATAAATAATTATAAAAATACAAATACATATTACAAATGTTGCAAATTTGTTAATTTATAATTTTTATATGGGCTTTGAGAACAACTCATGTCTTTATTTAAAAATTTCAAGGAATAAAAAATCCTTAATCTCACATATAGAGATAAAAGATAATTCGTGGCAAAAGAAGAGCATGGATGATGTAGTGGAACTTCTTCTAAATTCTTTTTAATTGATACACCAACATTAGCACATGTTGCGTACTTAGGGAATGAATGACAAAATCGATTTTCTATTTCAGAAACATATTTAACAAATTCTTCTGGTGGCACTATTAATTTGCCAAAAGTTTCATCTTCGCCCCCGTGTGCTTTAAAATATATAAACAAATTTGACGGTGTTAAATCTTGTTGTGAGGACATATATTTGGCGCATATATCGCACGAGTGTTTTGCAAACACTTCTGCCGCTAAACTAACTTTCATTTTTTTAAAAGAGCTAGGGTTTAAATGATCGTTCGTTAATTTAGGTACCATCCGTAAATTCTTATCTTTTTCATAAAATTCTTCGAGAAATTCTTTATTTGTTACACCCTCCTCTATCTCAAATTTATGCTTAAAGAAGTTATTTCTGGTTGATTTAAGCAGATGTGGAACATCGAACACATAAAAACTTTTTCGTTGTCCACTAGAAAGTACGGATTCTCAACAGAAATATTATTTGATTTTGTAAATTTAACAAAATTGGATCCTTGGTCAGATATTAGCGCATTCACAATAAGTCCAGCTCCCCTCAGTCGTTTTATAGTTTCATAAATTATGAATTGTAAATCAGTTCCACCACAACTACTTACGAAGAAATATGCCACAGGCTGTTTCCAGTTTGCAGTAATACCCCTTGCCATCAGCATGAGGACATTTCGAGCTGGCTCGTACGTATTTGTAATTGTGTCATGGAAACCAATAATTTCATCCCGAGATCTGTTGTAAAATAGAAATCTTTTCAGTGCCATTTCATCAACACACAATACACAATGTTTTGCTAGATCCTGCACCATGGAAATTTTTGACTGGATAACTTGAAAAGAAAATGAATTGAATTTTGGTTGAATATTCCATTTTGCAGTAATTCTTAATAAAGTTGTCCGGGAAGGTAAACAGAACGTCTTTTGTAAAAACTTGTACGTTTTAGGGCTTAAAAAGTAAATAGTCAAAGCAAACTGTTTATATTCTGATGAATATCTTGAACCCTTAGATTTACTCTTGCAAAGGGATAAGTTTGCGCTAATAAAATTAAATAGCCCTGGAGCAAAACGTTTTTTGCAAAATTGGAGGACATCGATTTTCCTTTGAACAGCTATATCGCCTTTTAAAGTTTCTTTCTGCAAATGTCTCTTCAATCTTCTTACTTCTGTTTTCAAAGCGTGCTTTCGTGGTGTGTCCGCAGTTAATGCAGTCGAAGTTTGTGCAGCCACATGTATAAAAAAGCAATGAAAAAATACTATTACTTACAAGCTTCTTTAAAACATCGTTAAGATTTATAATCCTAAGTATGTGTTTCAAATTTACATATGTATGGAAGATATATGTACTTACTTTCAAAAAATTTTATAGGAACTGCATTTTTCTTTAACCGACTCTTTGCTAGACCTGCGAACATACTATCTTCAAAATGTTCCGCACAAATCCTAAAAGATTGGTGAAGATGTTCTGGTGAAATTGTATCTAAATCCCCACGACCAATATTCTTCACCCACAATGCACATCTTAAAAAATATACATAAAATACATATTAAAATATATATATACTTATTTGTAATGTATTCTACATATGAAAACTTAATAGCTTACCTTTCTGGTTCTATTGGAAACCTGAAGAAACTTATTCCCTGAATATTAAAGTTATATTTATTGCGACAATCAGGAACACAACAATACCACATTATCACACACTGTATAAATAATATGAAAATATTGAGAATTAACACAATAATCTTTGCTACAAGGCGTATATCAATCAATCAATGACAACTGCTTGCTGCTTTATAACCTATAAACGACAACTCATGAGCAAGATATAAACAAAGCTGGAGTGAGTACGCATGCGCAAGCATGGGTGCGCACTGCAAACCAGAAACGGTGACTACCTCGCGTACGTTAAAAAAAAAAATCCGACCAAGAAATTTAACAAGTGAACTATCTGGATAATCTGTGATCCAGCACTCTTAACTTATTTAAATAAGTAATAAAAAATAATTGGTGTATGAGATTATGGGTGTGATATACAAAATTGTATGATGGGATTACTTTGTCCATTACAATAAAATTTATTTTAACTACAGTTGTACAAATTTCGCTATGGATCCCTGACGTGTTGATAGTCAAATGTGAAACATAAAAAATATAGACAGACTTACATTAGATAACATTAAACAATTACAGTTTATTTCTAACAAAACAAAAAACCAGTTCAAATCACGTACTACATCACTATAAGTATGCAAACTGTAAGTATATAAAAAACATCATCGTACAACGTCGATTATTTTAACAGTTGTCACCAACGTAAAGTCGATAAATCCACAGCGTTTATTTTGACGGCAAACACTTCGACCAGGATATTATTCACGTTTGTACGTACGCAACGCTAGCGTCTGTCTATGGTAACGCAATTTCGTAACATTCACCGGTTGTAAATTGGTCGTGGAATTTAAACAAGAAACCGAATACCTCGACTGTTGAAATTAAACGGATAATTAACGAACATGCAGTACATCGCTTTCTAGCAGTGGCGTAGAATAAACTGTGGCTACATAGTATACACTGTTATGCGCTGTCTATACGCAGGTGGAATGCTCGTAAATAAAGCTGCAATCTCGTTAAAGTTGAAATGGTCCGGCGCGTTCCGAGTCGATATGGACTTATATAGCTAATAAATTAATTCCTTATATTTACGGGAGAATTGATGATGTATCGTAGCGTAGTAATGGTTTGAATGGTGGATATAGATTAGTTTTTAAAATTATAATTTCTTGCATTGGCCTCAATGTATGTCAGCTTAATAGCGAATAAATGAGATAAATGATAGGTTTAGGTGCTATAAATTTAAGGGTTATACTTTGTTATGTTCTTACATTGTATAATAATTGGCACCGTTAAAATACGGTTATTTATTAAGGAGTGTTTAAAATGTTCCTTATTAATTTTGTGCGTTTGTATTAAACCATTAATGACGAAGTACAAATATTATAATTAAAACTTTGTTAAAAAATTATGTTTGCTTTATTTACGATAGAATTAAGAGAAAAATAGGGAATAATAATAATACTTTTCATTGTTTACATGAAAAATAATGATACTTTGGCAGAATATATGAATTAAAACTAATTTAAAACAACTTCGCGCCAGAAAAATTATTTAAGAAATAAGTAATCAAAAAAAAATATTCTGTTAATGGTTCGTTTCGGATACTTTCGCCATTAATGGGTTAATAACTCAACATCAACTGGTCTTGATGATTTGAATATATTTATAATTAGAGTGTAATTTTCATGCGTTGCCATTTGTCACCGACATTATAAGTACCTGTACCTAAATAAAGTTAGAGCATCGGCTAGAATCACGTGGCGTTTAAAAGACAACACGAGGAGTACTATTTACAGAAGCGCTGTAGCACCGGGAATGTTATACGCGGAGGCGATATAAGTGGGCGCGTATAATATTAAGGCAACAAAAGCAAAATAATTATCGGGGCGCAATGATTGTTGACGGTTAGGGCCGCAAACACGTAGTCTTCTATTTCTACCAACGCGGCGTGCGTGATTTCGGAGTATATTTCGGTTTATATTACCAGTAGATT
The DNA here is from genome assembly GCA_004143645.1 of Protaetia brevitarsis. NCBI lineage: Eukaryota > Metazoa > Arthropoda > Insecta > Coleoptera > Scarabaeidae > Protaetia > Protaetia brevitarsis. The sequence continues at coordinate 3,416,364 of RXPK01000103.1, forward strand.
TACGATTGAAGGAACTTAAAAGTTCGTAGGGACGCAAATAAAATAGGGTTCGAGAGTTTCATTAGGAGATCATTGCGAAAATTTTCCAGCAGAATTAATTTCAATAAATGGGGCAATTGCGAATTATGACTGATAGTTTGTCGCCATCAGAGGCCTTAGAAAATTTAAAAAATAGATCGAGTTGTTATTAGATACTTGGGATACGTTACGGGTTACGCGAGGAGGGGTAAAACATTTTTGGATTAGGACTCACATGGGTACAATTAATAATGAGAGGGCGGATCTATTAGCGAAAGACACGATGTTTAGGGGGGATAGCGCGATAATAATAATAATAATAATAGTGGGAAATGAGGGTTAATTTGTCGTAAAATTAATAACGTCGCGGTAATTTTATATCTTATTTATGTAAAATTGGGAAGGTTAATGATTCGCATTGTGAGTGTGGTGGATACAGCGAGATATATTTTATTTATGAATTAACTAACGGGATTAAATTGGCCTTGACGCGAAACCCATATTAAAAATGAGTGAGTCAAATGGTGGGAATTGTATCTTTAATTTAATTATTATTGGTTAGAATAATTAGGATTAAGTTATTGTTAAAATATTAGAATAGGTACTGCTGTTGTTGAAATGAGGGTTAATTTATCATATCAGGCAATAAATTTAATAACGGGCCACGATATTTATTGGGAGGGTTAATGATTCGCATTGCGAATGTGGTGGGTTAGATAGAGCGGAGCCTGTTTTATTTGAATGTCCACTCACTGATGAATGGTGGTCGCGTACGGAAACTAGGACATTAGTTAACGAGTCGGTCGAATAGTGGATTTCTTTTAGTAATGCTACTAAAGAATTAGATACGTTATGGGATGATATTTAGATAGTAGGGTAGTATGTTTCATAAACCAATATTTCATACTGCTGTGGTTTGGCACCCCGGGGTTTGTAAATTCAGTGTTATTTCATTTTTAGAGATTAATCTTTATCAATGTGTCGGGCAAATTCTCTCAGAAATTAATGTTTTATTTTTGGATAGGATTTTGTTAATTGATTTGATTGTTGAATTTATTTTAATTGTTCAGTTGTTGATTATTTAATTATTCATATTGCGTTCATCAGTATTGTATTTTTGTAGTTATATTCTAGAATTTTCTTAGACGAATTCTGCGTTGCGAGCGCACGCAATTGTAAATTTTATATATATGCGACCGTGTTTATCCAGAGGCACTCAGTTACTTGAACGATGTCGTGTAAGTACAGTTAAATTTTATTTTCTTTGCTGCCTTTTTATAAATTCATTTGATTTTAAAAATGTTGTTCGTTTAATTTGATCATCCTTCAAGGAACTCTTTAAATAATAATGGTTATTGTAATTTTTGTGTACGCAAGTTTGTTATAAGATCTGTTATTAATATATTTTGTTCTAGAAGCTGTTTTTTTTTGTTTAAAGAGTTTAAATTTTCCGTTTTCTAGTTTTCTGATTTGATCTTAATAGTTAATCACCTCGATTTAGGTAAAAAGAAGCATTGTGCTTAAAATTAAATTTCAATTTTATTAATATACTTGTTTTGTCCACGTTTAAATTAATTTAGGTTGTTTTAAATTTTATAACCACGTGGATTTTTTTGTGAATAGGATTTTCTTCTAGAACAAATTTACCTCTTTGCTTTGTTAAAGGATTTGAATTGTCCTTTAGTAAATTAGATTCAAGCAGGTTTTGATTTTGGCCAGGACTCTCAGTCCAAGGTTTGATTTTTCTTGTGTTAATTGTAATTAAATGGGTTTTTTTTTCTTTTTTTTAAATAAATTTAATGATTGTTAACGTCATTCAAAGTTTCTGTTCTTTTATTTTTGAATCAACCTTTTTCAATTTTTGTAATCAAAGTAAGTCAAAATGTTCAAACGCCCACCTTTTTATTTTCCATGATTAGTTCAATTGTGAGAATAACCCTGAGGTTAGGTACTCTTTTGCGCCCTTTATTTTTATCCGCTGAGCTAGTAAATTTAAATTTTCATTTTTTTTTACTTTTCATTTTACATTTATGCTGGTACCATCAGTACACAGCAATACGTTTATACACATCATTTAATCTCATTGAATGGCACCGATATAATATGCAACCTCCGTAAATAATATAACTTACATATAAACCCATCAAAGTATCAGGTTATTTTGATCGTAAACCAAAAATATGCAATAAACTAAAGAAATTTTTAACTATCTAAATTCGTAAGTCGATTTCATCTGTGGTGGATAGCACGAGTGACTTGGGCCTTACTTTGGATAACTCTTTTAAATGCCGCATTCAGATCAAAAGTGCACAAAAAAGGCTACTTGAGTTTAAAGATGCTTTACCCGCATCGCGCTATATTGAATTCTAAACATAAAATTTCGCTTTGTGAGTTTTTGGTACTTTCCCATTCTTCCTCAGCATATAATTCACCAATAAATAAAACTCTTTTTGTCATACATTAGATTTCCTGTCATTCTGACGAACGAGGACGAAAATCCAACGTCTGTGCAGAGTGCAATTATTGCAATAATGCAAAGAAAAAAGATAAAAATGCAAAGAATTCGGCCTTCCTAGTTTCCGGCGAAGGATTAAATGTAAAAAGAATCGCATGATATTTCTTATATTCAATAAAGCGAGGTGCTTACAGTATATCCCTTAAAATTATAATAACGTTCATTTTTTACTACAAGCACCCCACTTATTTTATTCACTTGGTGTATTGTACCCTAAGTTTTCAAAAGTTTCATCATTCCATTATAAATCTAACAAAACGATTTTGTCATCAGTAAATCTTTTATTATAAAAGAGAAAGGTTTTGATTGGCGCATTTCCACAATTGACTGACCATTTCTTCTTTCTTACAATTCCAATAATCCACTAAAAAAATGCCCAGCGCTAATTTGATTTAAAACGAACTAATTAGTAGTCATTGGTTCCGCTAGGCACGTTACGGTTGACCCTGAACTTGAATAAACATTTTCTTTTTTGTATCAAGCACTATGCTACTGTTGTTACGTCTCTGCTTTATGGCCGGCTTTGTCGAGACGAACCGTGCGCCAGACGACGCATTGAAATCTTTATTAACTGAACGAGGTTTGTTCGACACGGTAGTACGGTCGTATATCACCAAGTAACGACGCGTATTGCACCACTTTCCCGTAAAGGTAAGGGCGTATCGAATGTAGAGCTACGGTCAAAGCTTAGACAAAACAGAGTGCCATGTGCACGCAAGGCAGGCACATATATGTAGGCACGAATTGTTCTGGAATAATAATAATAAGTAATAAACGGTAAAGTAAGCGGTAACGAGCTGTGTACTAATCGCCAACAGTCACCCAGGGTATAATTTGTAAACCGCACTCGCCCACCAGATATGATGGAAAACGAATACATTGGATCGCTTTCGACGTTGTAAGCGTTTATTATATCACTGTTGGGGCATCATTTGCGGTAATTGGATGTGTCGGAGCTGTAATAGTCGTGTTTCTTTTTATTTATGCAGTGTATTATTAGAGAGCGCGTCTTACAATGTTTCAACGTCCCTCGAGGACGTAGATAAAGTTATTTCTTTAAAATTGAAACTGCATCACTTTTGATATTTTATAAAATTCACAACCTTTCTTATTTAATGTAAACAAACATTTGTTTAGTTATTTTTATTACTAAAAAAAAAAAAGTTTATAATAAATACGGGACGCAAAATTTATGATTGCAACGTAATCAAAGTTTTCACTCAACTCGGAGTAAAAATAGTGAAAATAACCCAGACATTTTTTTTATTTAATTCCACCAAACATTCCTAACTAAAGAAAAATTTATATCATTGTGTGCATTTACCAAAGTAAATCTTTGTACCTTTTATTATTGTGAATGTAAATAAGGTCAGGCTTAAAGTGTGAAATGTCAATTTAAAAAAAAAAATGAGCTTTGAAGTAATAACAAAATAGAGTCCATTAAACAATTGAAACAATTGTCTCAAATAAATAAAATTGTGTAGCATGTAGTAATTTGATTATTGGTAAGAAATAGCATCCCGTTCGCTGCAGCCAACAGGATCTATTGTAAATGTTACAAGTTTAAATCTTCAAGGTAGCTCAGAATCTTGTTGAATGAGATTTTTGACATGCCTTCTAGGGATAGGTTATCCTTCCCAAAGATGGCAGTGACAGAAAATGTGTTCAATCGCATTCAGTCTCATCTGACTGTGTTCTACTTCAAAACAAGTTAAACATCGTATATCAGTGGTGTAATCAAAATCACTTGCATCTTAATGTTGACAAATGCGCCATAGTGTCTTATGTGAAAAAGTAATACTTTTATAACGTATCCTTACGGTATTAATGGGCTACTAATTCTTCGGCATTCCACTTACAAGGATCTAGGGGTTCCTTTTGATTCAGCGTTAACGTTTAAGAATCATATTAATGAAATTGTAAATTCTGCTTCCAAAAGTTTGGGATTTTTTATTCGTTCCTGCAGATTGTTTACTGAGCCTACTGTTTTAAAAACTTTATTTAATCTATTCTTAGACTTAAGCTTTAATATGTCTCTCTGGTCTGGTATATCCACACTACACCGTTCAGAAATTGGCAATTGAAAAAATCCAAAGGAGATTCCTTAAATATTTATCATTTAAAATTGATCGTGTTTATCCACCACGTGGAATGGATTATACTGGTCTACTTATAGATATAATTTCTTTTCTTTGGAGAGCAGAAGGACAAGTGCTTGTGTTAGTTTTTTGGAACGGTTGATTTGTAATGATGTTGATTGCCCTGCTGTGCTTTCGCAGATTAATTTTGTCTTACCTACGCATAATACTCGTTGTTTTGATGTCGTTAAGATACCTTTTGCAAGGTCCAATATACTCAGGCGAGCACCACTTACACACATGGCAATTAACGGCAATAGACTGTCTCAGACTTTGTTTATTTAATGTTTTTGAACAATTCGTATTTTCTTTACATTTACTAAAATAATTTAAGTTTAGTTGATAGTTATTATAGCACTATATATGGTACTTATTATATTATTTTGTCCTGTTATTGGTATGTTCTGTTGGACAAATATACGTATTATTATTATAATCAGAAAGGATGTAATGAATTGTCATTTCATAGAGCAACTTTACGTAGTGCCTTGGTTATGACATGAATGGATCCACATGAGGACAATTATTCCAATATTCAATCACCTTCTAATTTGAAAATGAAATGCGGTCTCTATGCCTCAAATAGCATATGTTCAGTCATTCCCATTAATGGGTGAGTGCTCAGTGTAGTAACACGCAAACTACAATACCCTAAAACACTGGAACTCGAGATCCCATGGGAAAAAGGGGACATACATGATATACCATTTTCTTATAAATATACAAATTAAAATGCAACAAATTAAGAAATTATCAAAAAATTAAGAATCAATTTACTTCATCAACCCCTTCTGCGCCACGCGCCTCCCAAAGTCATCAAGACGATCTAAATACCTCTATATGACAAAATTTGCACGCTCGAGAGCGCGCGACTCCGATCCAAACCGACACACGATACTCCCCTTTACCCATCCTATTTAGAAACATTTACAGAAGCAGGTTGTAGCTGCTAACGTAAAGAAGTAGTTTTATTCATCACTACATTTTATATACAGCTACGAATATACATGTATGTTTCACAACATTTGCACTTGTCTACTATATTAGGAAACTGTTACAGAACGGTTGTTAGCTGCTACAAAATAACAGTTTGCTTCGTAGCAAGCAATCGTAGTCTCGAAGATCTTGGCGTACGGCATGCTGAATCGCTTAACTTCATTTCTAAATAAATACGATATTATTGTCAAAAACCAACACGGCTTCCGAAAAGGTAGATCTACCTCTACTGCATTATTAGAATTTGAACATATTGAGTACCATTGATCAACATAGAATGGGAATTGGTGTTTTTTGTGACCTACAGAAAGCATTTGATTGTGTACAATATTCGGAACTATTAAGTAAACTTGATGCGTATGGAATCAGAGGCAATGTGGCAAAATGGTTTGCGTCATACTTTGATAACAGGATCCAAATGGTGAAAATAAAATTTAAAGCCAATAATAGAACTACAGCAACGGCATCATCCGGCTGGTTACCTGTTGATAGCGGCATACCACAGGGATCAGTTTTAGGGCCCATATTATTTAGCATATATATTAATGATATTGTATTATTCTTATCAGATGCATATGTTACCGTCTACGCTGATGATATTGCAATGCTGATAGCACCCGAAGCAGATATAGCAACATCCACAGTCGCAGCGAATGCCATTTTGGATGTTTTGAACAAATGGTTTCAGCAACATGTTATCTTTAAGCATCGAGAAAACAAAGTATATGGTATTTCATGCTAGGCAGAAAAGTGTATCAGATATGAATTTAAGCATTGATGGAAAGACTTTAGATAGATGTCAACAAACCAATTTCTTGGGGATCAGCATTGATGAGACGCTATCGTGGAAGGTACACTGTGATAACTTAGTGAGGAAACTGCATTCTAAAGCTTACGCCTTCCGTTGTTTAAGATCTGAAATCTCTATTTCCTGCTTGGTTTCGTTGTATTACGCAGAAGTATACTCCAGAATCCAATATGGAACATTACTGTGAGGCAGTTCAGCAGCAGCACAACATGTATTTTTAGCACAAAAAGCTATATTAAGGTGCATTGTAGGAGCGCATTTTAAGGATTCTTGTTGTCCGATCTTTCAGAAACTTCAACTCCTTCCTGTGCCATGCATATACATTCTCGAGGCCGCCAGTTATATACACAAGGAAAAGAACAATATTGCCATTAACGCTACCTATCATGAATATTATACTAGAAGAAGGGACGATTTCCATTTGCCAGCATGCTCCATGGTTCTTGTTAGTTAAAGTGTACACATTAAAGGAATCAAAATATATAACCGCCTACCACAAGCAATAAAGAACTCTAAATCCTACTGCGTATTTAGAACCAGGTTAAAATCCTACCTCTCAGAGCGTCTTCGTTATTCTTTAAATGATTTCTTTTTATAAATACTTTTTTTTATGTATATATACTATATACTATATGTAATACTACTTACTTTGCACAAGAGAATTATGTTATTTTGTTAATGTTATTATGTAATTCAGTAGGTTTATTTATTTTATATTAATATTATTTTTTTTTGAAAATATGTTTTTGACATATTATATACACTTTTGTGTCATTAATAATAAAGATTCTATTCTATTCTATTCTCAATCATCCCTATCCATCACATAGTATTATCAACAAATGAATATCATGAAAAAAGTGAAATTTCGATGCGAAAAGTGTAACCTCGCACTTCATCCCAAGTTTTACTTCAAGAATTATCACACGCTGATGTTATTCATTAGTGTTATTACACTTCCATTTATACACAAATAAAGAAAATAATAAGTAATTTCTGAGTAGTTGATTTTACTACAGTCTTTTTAAAAGACTGTAGTAAAATCACCACTTATTACAATAAGGTAATTTGCTTTATTTCAGTATATTAAGGTACTTTTGTGTACAATAACTCATAATGATTATAAACATTTGAAAAGTGTCACTAATATCACGGCTATTTTAACCGAAAACACACGCCGATTGATTCTACTGACGATTTCCCAAATAACTTCAATTCATCACATTATTTGATCGGAACGAATCTTTACGTATTAATAATAATAATACTACTAATAAAAAAAAACGATAGTATCTTTTCTAAAGATAATTACATTTTCGTACGTCCGACGAAGGCATCCAATTTCATCAACTCTTCTTTCAAGTATAAATAAACCGATTTCGATTACGCGGCAAAACAGAAAAGGGAGTGAAGCTGATGCGGCAAGATTCACGAAATAAATTGAAAGAATCTCCCAACTCGACGAACCTGCGGTAACTGACCGCGCGTCTTCTCTAAGTATATACACGCATTGTGCGAGAGCGACTGGAAGCCTTAACCTTCGAGGAAACTCATTTCACGAGAGGAATTCGAATCATTATTCATCGTGAGACGTAACCGGAGGAATGAGCGCGGTTTCTCCGCGATGCAACGAGAAGAACAAATAGAGGACTTCGGATTTATAATTGACGCAGAGAGGAAGATGGAAAGAGCCCATTCTTTCTTCTCTATACCGATGACGGGTAACAATTACGGCCGACATATTGATGGGCCTGTGAAATTTCGGGACTGCGAGAGTTCCAAAAAGAGACTAGTACTTAGATTATTGTTGTCATCAGTTGTTGATGGCGATATTAAATTAAACATCTAATTAAAAGCGCTTGTTTATTTTTTAATGAGGAGTTACCATGTACGTCTCGATTTAATTTTCTAATTAATTACGGTTAGAAATTTGATTTTGGTGTATAATAAGGAGAGTTGATAACAACTGGTGGGAAGACAAAATAGTATTTTTAACTACTACATTCAGTCTATCAGGGTCTTAAAAAAATTATTACCTAATTAAAATACTGTAATGGGAAGATGTTTGAACTCCTACGAAATTCTACCTCATAAATGATGACAAATTACTCGTTATCTCTAATGGATTGAATTCCTTTTCTCCTTTTTAATATGCTTTATTTACGACAGTGTCTGGCAGTAGTATCTCATTTTCATTTAGTAATCTTTAGCGCTTACACTAAAAACCAATTTGTTCGGGACAAAATTTTATCAGGAAAAATTGGTTAATTCAACAAAATATTTCAAATAATTTGGTTCAACTAATCAAATATTTGTTTGCCCCAATATTTAGTAACTACCTAAATATTAACCAAAATTTGGTATCATCAAACAAATCGGTTTTCAGTGTAAATTTTGATATTTCGGTGAGAATTTTTGGATTATAATAAGTATTTTGAAAATACAGAATCGGTACGAAGCCTGAAAGACATGAATGTGCTCGGATACATCACTAAAGCCTTCAATCGTTCGCTGATAGATGATAGTAACACACCGACTTTTCCTTACGATTCTCTACTGTTATATGTAAATAGTGTGTCCATCCAGGTTCAATGAGTTAAGTTAATTTTCAAACACATCCACAAACTTTTTCGGGTTAATTGATTATGCGTAAAGATCAATGCCACGATATTAGTCAGATAGGCGTGTGGCAATTGAAAAATATCAGGATACTGATTGCATTTTGTAACTTTTTCTATATAAAGAGGGTGGTACAGTAAAATCTGAATTGCACGCCATTTTGGCTGTTGATTTAACAAGTTGATTATTGCAAAATCGATAAGAGACGCATAGAAATGAGTAAACATGGAGTGCTACATGATTAGATTAGATTAGGATTGGGGTGCCTATGAACCTGCTTCACCGCGACCTTTTCAGATCTATTATGATCCCCTTTTTCCTAGACGACGCTCTCTAATGTTGCCCTCTTAATTAGGCTTATCCACGGGTTACCTACGTCCATTACTAGAAACCTTGTCCTCGCCATTCCTTCACATTGGCATAGCACATGAACTGGTGTTTCTTCCTCTCTTGGCCGACTCTGCAGGTTTCCTCATCTGCCAGGTCTATGTTATACATATGCCTATTTGGTCTACAGCGACCAGTCAGCAGACCTGCTATCATTTTGGCAGTCTTCCTGTCTTTATTTAGTAGATCTCGCAAATTCGGGCCTCTGTTCCTTTAGGAACTCTTTGCCTGTCTCTGTCCCCGTGATTTTTGCCACCACTCTCTGGACTAACTATGTATCCACTCATTGATGGATCTTTTAATTTGCGATTTGGTAGTGCCGAAAGAAGAGCCAGCTCCAACGAATGACCTTGACAAACCTCGCCTGGCCAGCTCGTCCCCGCCTCATTTCCTCTCACGCCCGAGTGGCTAGCAACCCAGGCCAATGTTAATTCCCATTGGGTGTTCACCTCATTTAGGGCGCTTACGCAGTGCCAGGCACTGACTCGGTACATGTTTCTATTTCTCGGATACAATGGTGTATTGCGGCAACCTCAGCTTGGAGCGCCGTCGTGTCTTTGCTGAAGCTTACCGAAAGAGTCTTTTTAGCGTATATTCGAGCTCCAACGCCGTAGCGATACATGATACAACAATGCGCCCTTATTGCCAAAATACTAGCAAAATGGTATAAGCTACATCAACACTCATTCGTCACTATATTCTGATAAAAAGATTAGCATTTCCGTGCCTACAAAGTCCAAATGGCACAACTTCTGCCAACAAGCCATGCATAGCTAAGATACTTCACCAAATGGATCATTGAAGAACAAGAAGCTATGAGTTCAATTTTCGGATCAGCGGCTCCGTTAATAGGCCGCAAAAAGTTGCCGCATTTGAGGTTCAAAAAATCCAGGAACGATTCGTGAGAAATAAACACACTACCATTTTTACTTGAAAACGAGACAGGTAATGTATTAAATGGCGAACGTTATCGTGACATGATAAAAGCTCTTTATGGCTCGATGAAAAGGTATTGCTCTTGGTCTGGTTACAGTAAAACGGGGCCATTTGCCATACAACAACAACCATACACTCTGAAGTTTCAGATTTATGTTAACCAGTCCACACTCGCCCAGCTATGGAAGGACAAAATGAACATTATATCAATGAAACATTTCGCCAAAAAATTACGAATATACCAACAAAATCCTGGTAACAATAGTTTAAAATGCTTACACTACAATCAAAAGTGGATAAAACCCCAAACGCTTAAGAAGGCGGCACCAAAGATAATGTTCAGGTTTGCATTAAGTACTGTGGCTGCATGTAACTCCATCACGGTCGTCACAATAGATCGTATAGGACACGGTGGTTAGAGACATCAATGCCTCAGCTATGTGGCGACACTTTGTTTGTTTCTTTCTGAGAACCCAATAATTGTTGGGTTATATCTGCTTGTATCTTCTTGCAATATGTTTTAGAATGTTCTTTAGTAGTTCTTTGAATTGTGTGTGTGTGAATGAGGAGAAATTGTTTACTCCAATATGCTACAGCAACATATGGAAACGCATGTTTCCCATTGACATTCATCATTCTGTGGTCATAAACATTCTCTTATTAACTTTCCGTCCTAGTTAAGAATGTTATAACAAGTCTGTATTTTGGCTCACTCATTGTTTGGGGATTATATTTTTATAAATTGAATATCAATGGAACATGGAGCTTGTATGAAAATGTCATAGCAGAAATTTGCTTGTGTCACTCATTTTTCATGAGCAAATAGATCGTAAAAAAATCTTATGCATTGATTTTTTTTGTGCAATTAATAAATGCTTCTCATTACATTAAATGAAAAAAAAAAAAATATTGTACTTATACAGGCTGTCCAACAAGGAAGTTCGAGGTTTTTGTATAGTGTTCTATGGCAAAAAATAAGGAAAAAAAAACCTCTTAGAAACATGGATCGGATTCTCCACTGTTGTAGAAGTATGCGTGTCAAAGCATATGATGTTTTCACAGTTCAATTACAGAAAATTTAAGAAATCTTAGCTTCTAAAGAAATTTACCTACAAAATGCGTTTCCAAAAACTTTATTTTAAAGTTACAACCAAAAAGAAGAAAAACCATCTTTTCTATTTATGTATGTGCGAATAGAATCGAATAGCTTCTTGTAACAAAACTCCAATTGTCATGATTATTGAAGTTTGTGCCTGTATTGATATTTCTAAAAATGTCAGTTTAGTTTGGGAATCAACAATATGCCGATACGGTATTTTTGTATAGTTAGGTGATTACAGCTACAAGATGTGCGCAGAACGTTATCCGAATCAAAGAGCTCCTTGCAACAATACTATCCATAATTTTTTCTGCTCCCTTAAAGAAAAGGGGTCTTTTCCCAAACCACCAAAATAAAGGTGATGTATCTCGCAGCGATAATAAACATCTAAATTGTCAAAATATTATATGTATGTAGCCCAACTTTGACCGCGCATAGCTCTAGAAAAGTGGAGACTTGAAGAATTCGACTCATAACTAACAGGAAATACCAATAAACTTCAGTCTCACAAATTCTTTAATCATCAAAACACAATGTACATTTCATTAGCTAAGCTAACATCTTCAGGTGTACATACAAGTGTATTGTAAAAAAAAATGAAAAAAATTAACACACCCCTTAATTACAAATATTTAGAATTTATTGAATATAGTAGTCCTGATGATTAATTTTTTGTAGCCTAGGATATACTTACTATATTTACGCATTTAGTTTTTGACAATACACTTGTATGTACACCTGAAGATGTTAGCTTAGCCAACGAAATGTACATTGTGTTTTGATGATTAAAGAATTTGTGAGAGTGAAGTTTATTGGTATTTCCTGTTAGTTATCAGTATATCTCACAGTGCTCGATTTACCTTCTATATAATTAATTCGACTCATGTTTAAACGTTTTTTTGTTGTTTTTAACCAAGGAATCACTATACAAAAACTCGAACTTCTTCGCTGGACGCCTGTATAATTAAATATTTGTGTATTCACACTCTTAAAATCTTCTGCTTATTTGCTCAAGAAACACTACTGTTCCGTAAAATTTTCAACAATTTTTTACGAGATCCTATATTACTGATTTCGCTATCTACTACTATATTGGTTAACATTTTATAATGATTATTTACATTTCAGGATATCTGCGTGAAGAAATGTCGATCATTACGTTGAAGACTTCACTATTGTTGGAATTCAAAAGACGTGCAAGCTGCCTCTTCCAAACTCAGAAGGATTAATAATAATTTGCTGACTTTCAGTAATAAGGTCTACGGCAAGGCTGTCGGCATTTGAGGAGACGTGGAGGCTGCTTCTTCGGCACTCAGAAGGATAATAATAATTTGCGGCTATCAGTAATAAGGTCTGGGACTTCTTCCCAGATCCTCCCAGAGTAAGGTTTTTGCCATGGTTTTCCCTTACTCCGTGGCCATTGATTTTATATATGTATATTATATATAATCAGTGTCCTTGGCGAATGCTGGGAGATAACGAAAGTCGTTCCATGGGCGCATTTAGTAATAACTGATAGCTGACTGATTTACAGTAGATTCGCGATTATGTGAACTAATTACATTTCACATATTTTATCATTTCTCAAAAGTAGTATTCATATGGTCGCGAGGCTACTGTATTATATTTTTGTTATTAAGAATCATAGGGAAGTTATTTAGTTAGAATAGGATCATTTCAATTGTAATAATTTAGTTTTCATAAATAAAGTAATAAGGTCTGGGACTACTTCCCAGGTTCTGCTCCCAGAGTAAGGTTTTCTTCATGGTTTTCCCATACTTCTTGGCGAATGCTGGGAGATAATCTCGTTTCATGGGCGCAAACATAATAACAATTGATAGCAGAACAATTTATTATATTTTTCTTATTATTATTATTATTAATAATCATAGGGTATCATAGCCTCGTGTAGTACATTAGGTGGAGCACGGGGTTTAAAAGGAATTGTAACTATTTAGATTTTGACGCATAGAAATGAATAAAATGAAATGAGTTTGGAATGTAGTCTAACTTGCAATACAGAAAGCAAAACGAAAGATGAAGAATTACATTCTCAGTAGAACTTCCAATGTAAATCATAAATCTTCAGCCTTACTCGTGCACGTCATTTGTACTTATACTTAATGCACGACATACATACATGAGATACGTGTGTAAAGACAGGAGAAATAACGCACCGCAAAAAGAATAAGGAGACGCATAGATTTATCCGGCACACACCTACATCCGTAGATACAAGATACGAAAAAGAGCTGCACTTGCCTCTTGTGGAGACTCCTTCGGCAAGAAAAAAGGGTAGAAGCTTTCGATATACACAACAAAACAACCACGCGCTTTAATAACCGCAACGATGATTTATTCTCGTCGGGGCATTTCGAGCTAATACAAACATAACTCACCGCAAGTTATATGTCACCGTAACCATTTACGCCTACGGAAATCGGAGGCCGGCGAATACCATCGTAGAATTAAATAACTGAAACGTTACTAGACGCGTATAACACATCAGATCGCGCGGACGAAGCTCCACTAACTACGATACAGCACTAGCGACTTCTCTAGCGGTTGGATACTGACTGAACTGACGGAGAGAGATTTAAACCGGGCAAGGCGAAAGTCTCGAAAAGCACTGAAAGGAACAACTCAACTCGCACACGCTGAGCGACGGGGCAGCAGGCACTGAAAGCGCGAGAACGAAACGAAATAGAAGAGGGCCGTTCGTTGTTGCTCTAGCGCCTGTTCTTCATAGCCGGATCCTTCTCGAATTCTCGATCTTCTATAACAACCCGTAGTTGTGCGTCCATCCGGTTTGTTATTCGGCAATTCACGGTCGAATAGCCGAATATATAATTATACTACACGATGATGGCGTGTTGGTCCTCGCTTAGAAACGCACCCCCGTAGTTAGCACGTCGCCGTCATTATCACGCAGGTAAGAAAAGGATGGGAAATGTATCTAATATAGGTATAGTGTGATGGTTCTTGTTGTTGATGGGTTTCGGGGAAAAATAAATATGAAAAGAAAGGAGTGGGATTAATCTTGATCTAATAGGCTACAGGTGCCTCATTCTATATTATTTGTTACGGCATAGTCCGCCTTTCTAATTCGTGACTCCAAAGAAAAATAACCTGCATGTTCTGAATTCCCATGAAAGGATATAAAGATAAAAACGGCTTAGTTTTAATAACTATGTAAATATTTTAAGCGGGCGAGAAATCGGCCTTTATTTACCTTTTTTTAATATTATTATTAAAGTTAAGCTGCTAAAGAACAGTTTATGAATAAATATTTGTTAAGCAACCCTTGTGTGCTTTCGTTTACAAGATATATTAATAATACTAAAGTTTGGTCAAAAGCCGTGCCTGAGAGACTTCAACAAAAAAAAAGTCCCACAGAATCAATTCTGAAGAAAAGGACGCTTTTCTTTCGTGTCGGAAGCACTTTTTCCGGGATGGCAAATCCCCTTCGTGAAAGAATAGGCGTATTGCCGCGTATTTTGGATTATCTAGAGCAGTGATATTCAAAGGATGCTCCGTAGAGCCCTGGGGCTCCGGAAGGCCTATGTGAGGGCTCCGCTATTATCATGCTCTGAGATAAACAACTCTTAATAATAATAATATATATTTGCAATTTGACCATTACAGAAATTGTCAAAAAAATAAAATATAAAAGTAAAAGTTCTTGTATCAATAAAATATGTACACATAAAGCAATTATAAAACAACTACAGAAAAGATAAAATACAATTAATGATAGTATATGACAATGGACATTGAACGCTCAACAGATTAACAAACAAGATGGGTGCTACTGGTATTGCAAGCAGCTGTATCTAGCTTTAGCTTTTACCTCTGAATGAGTAATTTCTTCACTTTCTTTTTGAAGACAACCATTGGCATATCTTTTCTTACAGAAGGCAAGTGGTTATATAGTTTCGTGTCCCAATAATACATCGATTTCTGCGAGCAGGCTAGCAGTATGGTGTTCTTATGGTGTTTCTGTTCCGGGTGAGGTACCCATGGTGGAAACTATTCAGGGGAAATTTTTCTTTGTTGCGATGTATAAACACGATGGACAAAATATATTCCGAAATCAGAGTCAGAATGTCCTCTTTTCTAAAATGTGTTCTGCATGTTTCATTGTACTCTAAATTACATAGAAACCTAACGGTACGGTTCTGTAAGACGAACACTCTATTTGCTTCTGTCGCGACACCCGAAAAAGAGACTGCATATGCCAGGAGGGAAATAAGCAAAGTAAGTTACTTTTGCTGCCTCCTGTGTTGATACTTGTTTGACTCTTTTAATCGCATATATTGCTGATGACCGTTTGTTGCATAGTGTTCCATTAATATAGTGGTGCCATCTCATGTTGCTGACGATGACTATGCCCAAGAACTTTGCTGCCGATAGTAAGTAGGTTTTACTGTTAAATTTTAAGTTCTGTGTTTCTTCTATATTTAATTTCAGTTTGTTTGAAGAAAACCTTTTTCCTACCATATTGACTGCCGCTTTGGATCTCTCAGCTGCATCATGGCTGTCCTCTCAACATACCAGGAGTGAGGTGTCATCTGCGTATAAGCAGATTTCAACCTCCTCTAGACTCGATGTTTAGTCATTTATATAGATTATGAAGAGGAGTGATCCGAGGATCGATCCTTGAGGAATGTCACATCCCATACATGCCAGATTCGACCTCCGTTATTCCACGATGTCAGTTGTGTGCTGTTGGCAAGGTATGAAGTTAATAATTCAAGAAGTACTCCTCTAATTCTGTAGTATTCTAATGTGTGTAGCAGGATTCCATAATTCACGGAGCCGAAGCCTTTTGTCAAATCTAGCAGAGCCATTTCAGCACATATGTCGTAGTCAAAAGCTTGATATATTTGCTGTACCATTTGTGATATGCCAGTAGTTGTTAAATGTTCCTTCCTGTACCCATGCTGCTTTTGCGATAGGTAGTTACTGCTTTCGAAATAATCTATCGATCTGGATGCAATGGCGGACTCCAGTATCATAGGGAGAACTTGTAAGAGCTCTTATGACCATTAAATCAATAATGGTTCTATACAAGCATAATAAATCAAAGTTTTGCTATTAGCGATGAGCGGTTAGACATACTCGTCTTTATTCGTCTCGTTAGTGAGGTTCGTGTTGCCTACCGATTTTCAAAGAGCCGACAAAACACAAGTGTGTCTAATCGTTGCAAAACAGAATTCATTTCTCTTACCCTGCCCATCACTATTCGTTATCTACGCTTCACCCCTCGGGGCTATATGAACCCAAGATGATACTGTTGGTAAGACAGCAGAATTACCAAATCAAATATTTGAAGAATTGGTCCAATATCCTCATGATATTTACCTTTTAAGACGTATTCTTCTGAAAAACAAAATTATAAAACTGAAAATGAATTCATGGATTCAGAATCTTTTTGTACCGAATCTCTAAAAAACCAGAAAACATTTCAAACGAAACCTATGAATTTGGCTTCTGCCCTTTTATGGTGCTATCAAGAAAGTAACTATTTTTGCTTTTCAAATTTAATTTTTTCTTCTAACTAGCAATGTAAACATAAACCACTTACAAAACCCGATATTCCGTATTAACTCATTTTACAAGGAATGAAAAAGTGACCTCTGTAGTATTAAATTTGCAATGGCGAAGGCATTTTTTGTATTAAACTTACTGGAAGCGTATCGAAAGAATTTTGGGAAAATACTTTCACAACATTGTGAAAAACCTTGAAAAAATATCATATTTATCGCAAAATATTTTGTCGCGCTTTCCATATGGTATAGCCCCAAAGTATATGATTCCTATTGGCTATTATTATGATGGCAATAAAAAGTCTTGTAGCAAGAAAGACTCTGAATAGATAAGGATGGAGTAATCCCCGTCAATTAAGTATACGTACTGAAGAATAGTGAACCTGGATGTATTGCCAAGTAGGTTACAGAGAAAACCTTGCCTTTGCAATTTTCTGCAAAATTAAATTTTGTTCTATCATTTACGTGGTCTTCTATTTCGTTAATAAAAAAATGCTCTGCAATTAAAAAAACATCATAAAAAACCAGAGGATTAGTTTTTACACATTTTGCCTATGATCTATAATGCACTTTTACTTTTTCCACTATCTTCTACTAATATATTACTCTATATTTTGATAACTTTCCTATAATACTTCATATAAAATTAATAAAAAATTACTTGAATAAAAGTTAGATATAAAATAAAACCTTATAGAGAAGAAAGTATGGATATAGATATTCAAACCATCGGACTTTAAAAGATGATGGCTACATGGTACATAGTTATTGTTAATTTTGTAGACTCATCGTCGTGACCAAATAACGCGATGAGCCGTAGGGACCAGACATGTCTCGAGTAAATCTAAAGTTAATAAATGTACGAGTTGCTATTGAAAAACCATAGGGTGCCACAGGTTCTGATTCAAGAAAAAAATATTTTATTAGAATTCTTAACGCATCTACAACCACAATAGCTAATAAACCTGGCTTTTACAATAACCTACACATTTAGTGGTGTAAACTTCCACGTACAGTAAAAGCCAGAACCATTAAAGCCATAATATAGTTTATAGAAACAATATTGTTTCGTCTAACGACTTCGATGCTCGGGGAGATCACGTTTCTAATTATAATCAAACTGACTTCGCGAAGATTAAACAAATCATTAGGTCGCTATTTAAAAAGAGACAGCAAATTCAGGCATTGAACAATGTAATCCTCTAATTATAACGCAATTTTTGCGTTTATTAATATTTAATTACTCGTACAATCAATTTATATTTCGCTACACACTCCGTGCGCCAACAAACAATCACATAACTCGCGTATGTGTCCCCAGAGGCGTATTTGGTTGCATTGGCATGCGACAAGCGGATAACTTGTTCCCTTTTTTACGCATTTGGCCATTTTGATGCGAGCCTGTTTATATAGTGAGACATCATACTGGACGGGTTGTGCGTTGTGCATAATATATACATGATATTATGATATGACGGATGTTGATTTATAAGTAAATTGGTTTAATATTGGGGACGCGTCGTCATTAGCAGAAACAGAAATCTTTCGCGCTATGAATTTAAACTATGTTTTGTTTAAGTATCCGTGTCTCGGATAGAAACTATACGTCATATATCAACATTTACGTTTCGATATTTGATTGTGTTCTAGTAAATATGTCCTGTAAGTTGTTTTTTTTTTTATAGTTTTCCTTGGCATGAAGTTGCCTGCCGTGTTCATGAACCTTATCTCTTGCTTCCTTCTTCTGCTGTCTACTATAATCGTATGTACTATTGGAGGCATTGGGTACCAAGGATAATTTCTAGTGCGGTATTCTACAGATTTATTGATATCTATTTAGTATTAACATGAGGGGTAAATTAAAATTACTATTTAGGGGTTAATATGTAACTTTATACATTGTCCTATTTACAATTTTAAAATGTTTTCCTGAAATTATGACATAAAACCGTGTTGGTTTATACAAACTGTAACACAAATTTTAATGCAGATCGTAATTCGTAAATTTAATTTAGATAGATGGTTTTGAAAAAGGTTTACAATAAACCGAAACGTGACCAGTTGTGACTTTTGATTTATTCCCACCCATAGTTCCAGCAGAAGAAGATAAAATTAATCCAAATATAACAAACTTGTTGTCCCAACATTATAATCCCACATTCTAAAGTATTAAGCCTTGGCTAAAAAACATACTTGTTTATAAAATCCTGATTACATTTCTCTCTAATAAGCATGTCATGTGTCATAAGACTCATAAGTCACTCTCAACCAGTAATCCCGTTTTTCTCAACAAAAAAGCAAACTTGGTGCAGCCGCCTTGGTGACCAAGAATAAAATAACCATTTTTAGGTCCACACAAATTACCCATTAACGATTAGCGTTCACTATAGTTTACCTTCTCCAATGCCAAAGAACAGTGTCATATTTTTTACTCATCAAAGGTTACTTTAAATAAGCCTTCACATTTGCAAAAGATCGCTGATTGGAAATAAGGTAAGTAACGTTTGTGGAGGAAGCAGGTAATCCTGTACAGAAAAAAGTTGGGAAGCTGTTGCAGGTGCATTCATTGATATAGCACATATGCAACTCTTAAACAGAAAATTAATTTCTGTATAAAACAGAAAGCACTGAAACTTTTGGTTTGACACATACCAAGAATGTAATTCATGGAATTGTATCAGAAACAAGTAGTTACACAAACTTAATAGTAAAAATTTGAAGTAAATGTTTGAGAATGTAGCCGAAAATAAATAAAGATTTCTCTCTTAGATGTCTAATTTTTTAATATTATTGTCTCTGATAAAATGGCAAGTAAAAGCTACAAAACCTTAGACATCTAAAAGAGAAACTTTCGGTTTTATTTTTGGCTGCACTCACAAACATATATCTTTAAATAAAAATGATTTTGTTTTTACAGATCACTTCAGAAAGAACCTACATAAAATTCGTCTTTCTAAGAACTCTCGGCTGTGTTTAGAAGATTCGCCAAAATTAGCTAGACATCGTTGGAAAAGGGTGACACTTCCTTGGAAAATCTTTTTTTTTGCAAAGATTCTGCGCTATTTTAAGAGAGTAGGCTCTTTGATAAGCTTTAGGATAACACCCGTACAACAATCACTCCCAGTAGTGGACGAGAAGAATCGTTGCACCATATGGGTGCTCTCTCCTCTAATCGCGTCAAGTATTAGTGAGAAACAAGCTTTTGCTCCTAAAATCATGATTTGGAATGCTGTAAACTAGTGTGACTGATTAATTTGTTATGTGTATTTTATTCATAATCGCACTCGGCTTTCATTACTGCTTAAACATCAAAAGAATACGTAAGAAGAAAAATATATGCCTCGTTATAATAGAAAGAAAAATGCCAGGTAAAACATAAAAGGCTGTATTAGAAAAAATGGGTGGTAAATTTGGAAATACGTGGATTGGTCGTGGGGCATCTATACCATGGCCAGCTCGTAGTACCGACTTTAATCCCCTTGATTTTTCATTTTGAGGATTTATGAAAAGTGAAGTGTATGCCGCAGAACTAAATAGCGAAGAACAATTATGGAACAGAATTGTGGAGTTTGCTGACAGATTTCGTAATAATGCTAACATATTTCAAAGATGCCGTCAGTCATGCCGTCACGAAGATTGGAAATGTGTATTCAGGAACAATTTGAACACCTTATGCAGAACTAATATGTATCTTATATTTTTGAATGTTGTTTTGTTTAATAAAAGCCTTTTAACTTCAACAGCTTGTAACTTGAAAACAAAAAGCAATCGGACATTAGTGTATAGGAACTTTTTTTTTTGTTATTTCTTGGTCCTCTATCACATGTTGCTATGCATTGTAGTTTTTTCTATGTCACCCTGTATAGTACAGTATAGTCAAGTATCATTATTCAATATTACTACCTCCTTAGACATCGATTTTCTCATGTAAGGCTGGTTGTTATTTGCTATTATGTTATTCTAATAAAATCTTATTACTGCTCAGAAAGCTCTAGAAGATTGTTGGTTTTGCAGTTTTCGCACTGCAAAAAAAAAAAATAAAGTTAGTAGGAGTTACACATCTTTTTCATATTCGAGAAGGCCCATTTTTGTTCGGTTTCTCTAATTAATAAAATGTCTGCGAAATATAAGCTATGATTAAAGACAAGAACACTAAAGTTAATAGAAAAAAAAAAAAAAGGTTTGTATATTTGGATTCAACACACCAAACAAAGTAAAAATCAGTTGTATCGCTTCATAAACTTCTTTTCTTTTGTCGAGTTGGGTAATTAATATAATACTCAATGGTTACTCAATTTCAAGTCTATTTACTTACTCTATAGTAAACGTTACGCCTTTTATTTAAAATAAACATGTCATAATTTTTGTTGCTCTCTACGTAAAACTTGCGTGGGTTTTATTGCAGCGCTACTGTTACTTATATAATGCTACTTTTGTTGAACCTCTAATCCTACGCACAAATTCGGATGCAGGTGGAAATTACGAAACTTATCTCTATTGCACCACATCCCCATTGTAAACCCGGACACAAAGAAGAAGAGGTACCTGAGATAACCTAATTTTTAATACTGAAAATAGCTTTATTTACTCTGGGAATTGAAATTAGAAAATGAAGTGAAATGAAATTTTATTCAAGTGTAAATAAGAATTTGCCGACATGCGTTTCGACTTATGAATCTTTCTGAAAATACTCGCTATAGCTCCAGTATCTCATATATATTTTATATTACAGATGTTATTTAGATACGCTATAAGACATAGTGCCCTAACGTGAGTTGATTCACGTTTAAAATATGTATTAGCGTAGGTGGGAACTAGATTTGTTCTCGGTACTCTGTTACATGTGAAAAGCATTAGACGTGTATCTATGTAATGCATACATATACGTAACTGCGGTGTAATGAATCTTTCGAATTTTTACCACTCTTGCCGCGGGTTCGCGTTCAGAGAATCGCACGTGATAGCGCATGCAATGAATTTCATGCCCACAAATCGTTTCATCTGCGTCAACAATCACTTTTGTTTGTGTTATCAATTCTGTATGTTTGTGCCTATTGCAGTCAGTGCTTATTCACTTCGATGGGTGTCGCTTTACAGAACTATTTGTTATAGGATAAATTGCAGCTGTACTGTTAGAACTTTTACATTGTGAAACTGCATCTCTAACTCTTGCTAACTTTAGTCAAGGATTTGGTATATGCATATCTGATAAATTTTCTAGAGACAAAATGCTGAGAGCTGGGTCATATTGCACTTTTAATTAAACTTTAAACCTAATTCAAATTAAATCGATGTTTGAAGAAGATATTTTTCACAAAACAGTTGAAAATACAGCAACCCTACTTATCAACAAGGGGGACGATAAATAAACCTCAGCCGCTGCATATAAACCACTTTGCATATGACAGGAAAATTTCTGAAGCAGCTACTTAATATGCGGTTTATAGTTAATATGCAGCAACATGGACAAGTATACAG
This sequence comes from Protaetia brevitarsis, assembly GCA_004143645.1. Lineage (NCBI taxonomy): Eukaryota > Metazoa > Arthropoda > Insecta > Coleoptera > Scarabaeidae > Protaetia > Protaetia brevitarsis. Next base: position 3,438,907 of record RXPK01000103.1, read on the forward strand.
AGTGATTCTCAATATAGTTCATAATTTATTATTAAACATTCAATAACTTTAAAACCAAACCGTTTTGAACATATACTCATATGAACTTTTATGATCAAAATAACCTCAGGAATCAGCTCTTAAAGTTTGTCGCATATATTGAGAATCACCCTGTATAATTAATACTATGTTTGAAACTGGAATCTTCCCAGATAGATTAAAAAATGCAAAAGTAATTCCTCGGAAGTCATCAAAATCCGTCAAACTACAGACCGATATCAATCTTACCAGTCTTTTCAAAAAATAACGAAAAAATTATATTAAAACAACTATCATCTTTCACAGAAAAATTTCTAATTTTATCACATTGTCAATTTGAATTTAGAAAGAGACGGGGCACGGTCGATGCGTTGCTAAGATTGATGGACGCCATTGTGACCAATTTTGAGGAAGGGATTTCTAGCTTGGGCGTACTCGTGGACTTGAGCAAAGCCTTCGACTCTGTGTCGCACAGTATATTGTTAAGTAAATTTGAATATTACGGTGTGAGAGGCACGGCTTTGAAGCTTTTCGAAACATACCTCTTGGGCAGATGTCAGCGACGATGTCTACAGTCGCCCGCTGACTGTGGAGTCCGGGGTACCGCAAGGCAACATACTAGGCTTTCTTCTTTTGCTATTATATATAAATGACCTACCCGCATCAATGCCTTATTATACACTGCTTTTTGCAGACGATACCACCTTCCTGCTAAATATCGGGAAAAACTAATGTGCCATTGGGGTCGCGGGCACTGTGGTTGCCGTCATTGATCAATGGTTCACTGCAAACAAATTACGTTTGAACACCGATAAAACTAGCGCTGTCAAATTTTCCACGGATAATAAAGTTAAATTTCAACAAAAAAAAAAAAAATTCTGGGTGTCACGGTCGATTCTCGGCTAAATTTTAAACCACACGTCTAGGATCTATTTCTCAGATTGTCCTCGATCATTTACGCCATACGAAGGGTAAGAAACACAGTTGGTCTGGAAGCAGCAAAGCAAAAAAGACCATTTGCTGGGTGAGTGCTACTATCATGTGGATGATGTGTAACGTGTAACTACTTTAATTTTGTGTATATGACATTATCTTTGTGCTTATGTCCAAGATGAATGTATTATTATTATAAGTGCCTGAGATCTTGAAAGTGCAAAATCAGAAAAGCAGACACAGTATGGTCATGTTGGAGGTAAAAAAACGCATTCAACAATCTGAGATGAAATATAAATAATATAATTTTAAACGCTCTCGAAAATAAGCAGTTTTCTATTATCTTCTACGAATGATTAGGAGTTACTTCCGAGATATTTATTTGTCTACGGAAACACCGCAGCCTCTTCGCTTTTTGTATTTAATTTCCCATTTCTTTTGACCATTGAACTATATCCGCTATTCTCAGTATTCTAAAATTGTGTTTTGCATATAGATATATCCGCTTTACATAAAATATCTTAACTGTTCTCTGTCATCCTACTATAAAGTTTGTAATTGGTACCTCCAGTGTTACCTCCAATTTGTAGGTTTCCTTTCATACAGCAAGTCTTTTAACAGAGTTCTGTTAAAAGACGAAAGAGTATTGCCCCCACGATCAAGTTTTGATCCTGATCTCGAAAAAATATATCTTATAATGGTGTATTCGCTATGTATATGCTCGATGGTTCAAATTTGATAAGGTGTGCTGATGATATTGCAGCGACAATTGTTGACAAAAGAGATTGTGGATGTTCAGAGAAAATTAAAACAAAACATGAGGCGAATAAGCATTTGGATGGATGAAACTAGCGATGCATACAACAGAAATAGTTCTGTTGACAGGAGGCAGGATTTCTGTAGATATTTTCATAAGGAAAACTGAAACGATTAGAACAAAATAACGAATAACAGATGTCAAAGCCGAAATTCCGTATAAATGCAATCTCACCGTTTGGATTCTACCACAATCAAAAATGGCGGCTGGCTATCTAACAGACTGTTTTTTTTAAGTATACTGCGCGTGTTCCAGTGTCGTATATAGTTCGTTGGTAATATCTTTAAAAGCAGCTACACTTGTAGTTACTTTTATAGTATATTTCAAACCAAGGGAGGAAAGTGCTCTTGGCAATTACAAACCTCACCTTCGGCTCGGTTTGTAATATTTGTCCGTGGCCTGCAATAGCATTTTCGTCGCGTGATTCGAATACTATTTCTTTCCCAACCAGTCCAATTTTAACTAAATGTCTAAAAATAATAAAGACATACCTGTGAGTGACATAATAGATAGTAAACTTAATCTGTCAAACATTTTTTAAGAACTGTCAAGTTACCGTCGTTTTAAAAGTGTTTAATAATAGTTTAATTAAACAGGCAGAAGGATTCCTAAAGGAGCAGAGGCCTGAATTCACGGGAGATTTACTGAATAAAGACAGGAAGACTGTCAAAATGATTGTAGGTCTGGTTGGACTGGTCATTGTAGACTGAATAGGCATATGTACAACATAGGCCTGGCAGATGATGCAACTTGCAGATACTGCCAAGAGGAGGAAGAAACACCAGTTCATGTGCTGTGTCAATGTGAAGGCCTGGGGAGGACAAGATTTCTAATAATGGAGGAAAAGAACCCCACAGCTAGTAGCTACATAAAGAAGCCGCTCTCAAAGATGATAGGCCTTATTAAGAGGGCAAAATTAGAGAGCGTCCTCTAGGAATAAGTGGATCACAATAGATCTGAAAAGGTCGCGGTGAAACAGGTCGATAGGCCACCCCAAACCTAATCTAATCTAGTTTAATTAAAATTTAATACCTAATAATTTAGCAATTATCTCATAAATGGGCTCAGACTGGGCCGAATGTACTAATGTCATCTATCAATAATGTCGTATATTATAAGATGTACAGTTTCATCATGTCAACGTCACTCATTTTTCCTCCCTAGGAAGGTAACGTATAACTTTCCGCCCTAGGTAGGTGAAGTACAACTTTCCTCCCTCAAATGAGGGAGGAAAGTGGACACTTTTCGCCTTGCTGGGAAAAAAATATATTACTAATAATACACTCTGGTATCCCATTACATTTCTCTAAATCTTAATGCATGCAAGCAAGTGAATGCTATTTATACGGATTACTGCAAAGCATTTGATCACAATATTTTACTCCAAGCTCTCTGCGATGAGTGTTAGAGGCGATTTGCTTCGCTGATGCCGGTCTTATACATCAAATAAGTCTCAAGTGGTGAAACTAAGGAGATATTATTCTAATCCAGCTAATAGTATATCTGGTGTTCCGCAGGGATCGCATCTTGGTCCGCTGCTATTCAATATTAACATTTCTTTCAAAAACTCATATTTTATATTTAATATGCGGATGATTTAAAAAATTACGGGGTTGTCCCATCTATCATGGACTGTGAGAAATTGCAATATGATGTTGATAGGCTGATTGACTATTAATGCATATAAGTTGTTTCTCAATTTTAGTAAATGTAATTTTATTCAATTCACTCGTTATAAAAAAGTTATTTGTTTCCTCTATGCGAGCAATAACACCGCTTTAAAAAAGATTGATTTGATTGAAGATCTTGGTGTTTCATAGAACATTGAACTGACTTCAATTCTCATGTTGATTATATGGTTGTTAGGTGCAACATGATTTTGGGATTTTTTATGCGAACGTCGAAGCCCTTTCGTAGTGTGAATTGTCTTGTGAGCTTGTACGTTACATAACTTTGATGGTGTTACCGGCTACACATTCGTAGTTTGGCCTCTGTAGCTTGCTGTTTATCTTAGTAGTAACATCCAATTTTAGTCCAATTACCCTTACCCGTCTTATGAAGATGCCTGCAAACATTTTACCATTTTATCTGCAATCTCAGATCAGAGATTTACTCTTCTTAAAAAAAAAAAACTTAATGATACGTACTAACAAAGCAGATATATTACCCTATAGTCCTTTACGCAGCACATTTGCGCTCTATCAACCGAAATTTTATTTAAAGTGATACGGCTGAAATATCTGAATAGATCTTGAAAGATCTACGAACTCTCTTAATTTAGTCTTCAAGCTCTTACTGGTAGCCCATACCAATGAATCCCTCTTACAACCTTCTACACTTGTTTCAACTCCAGCGTCCGAAAAAAGTAAAAGAAAACACAACATCCTTCGGTCATTTAGATTATTATCTGCCATCGTGCTTTCGACAACGGGCACCTTCAGTATATCCCATTAAATACACTTAGACTTACCGCGTTTAGGTAATCGGAGCGGTTATAGCAGCCTGAGAAGGCAGAGTTTGCGAGAGGACCGTTGCCGATCGTAGGAGCGAAATATCTTCATTACGGCGTATTATTTATTATCTCGATCGTCGATCGCGTCGGCAGCCCAGACGATTGATGAGGTCCGGGCAATTTGCAAGTGCGAATGTTTGTATTCGGAACACGTAAAGCGCCAATAAGCCGGACGAACGCGGGCTTCCAAGGAAACGGCGCCGAGTGAATATACGGGAGGCGAGCGGTGAAAGTGAAAAGATACCGACCGCCAAGTAAAACGGAGCAGTTTCCATATAAGGGGTGATCGTGATTGAGCAAGTATTTTTGCAAAGTTATAAATCAAGTGCATCCTTAGATAATCAAAACATGCTGGGAAATAAATTACTATTGCTATTTGAGTTGATTGGGAGTTCCAATTACATACCTATACCGTTGTCGACAAAATTTTATTTTAGTAAACAGATCTTATACTGTTCGGAAAAGAGAGGCACAATATTCTTGCAAATACCTGATTAGCATTTCTAGTATTTAGGGTAATCATTTTATATTACAATTGATAGCTCTCGTCCGGTTTAACCACTTTCTCCGGGTTCTCCGAATTATCGAGGGACTGACATTCACAGCGTAATTTCGCGTGACGTACACTGTAAAAAAAGTTGCAGTAAAATTACATGTAAAATCGTTGGTAACAAAGTTGCCTACAATTTTACAGGTAAATTTGCTTCATAAGGTAAAATTTCTACCATCTAGTAAATTTTACATGCTTATGTGTTTTTCAAAGATTGTACTGTAAAATTCGTATGTAATATTTATATGAACTCTATATTTACCGAACACTGAAGTAATTTTCATATGTATTTTTATAAAGAGAGCAAGCAACTTACCTAATTCTTTTATAGCATCTAATAGGTCATACTGAATCGCTTAACCAGGGATCAAGAATGAACACGCTTACGCGATTGTTTGTGACGTACATGATATCATTGAGCCAATAATAAGTTCGACAAACGAATAGAATTACCTACGCGCACAGATATATAATCCAATAACCAATCACATTGCGGCGTATGAATTTCGTATTTTCCATGATATCTATAGTTTTACCCGAAATTTCAAGTAAAAACAAATAAATATAAAAGATCCTCATATTTTTACAGCAAAATTAATAGTTCACTAGTAAAATTACTTTTAATGTGCACTAAATAACCCAAAAAAATGTCAATTTTACACTTTTAAGTAACTTTTGAGAGTAAATACAAAATTGTACATGTTTTTTTCCTGTATTTTCCTTTTGAATTTTTGTTACATTTTAAACTTACATGAAAAGGCTATAAATTTTACCGAAATTTCTTTTTCCATGTTAAATATCCTAGAAAAAACATGTAAAACAAAATTTACATGATTTATTGTGGTAAATTCACAACGTTATTACATGTAATATTCCTGATTTACCATGGTAAAATTACTGTAATTTTTTACAGTGTATGTTTACAGCCCTTAGTTTGTTTGTTACACCCCGTCTTCGGGAGAGTTTCTAGCCGTTGGAAAGGCAGAAACTGCCCGAAGGAAGAGCAGTTGCAGATATGTAGTCACGAGTCACAGTCAGAATAGTTATATCCACGCAGCTCACTTCAACTATCACAACGAGCATCAACTTCCGTGTAAAACCAATGTACTTTACTTGTTTTCATTTGTTTAATTTTAATCAAATATAGTAGTAAGTAAGAACGACGTGTTTTTATTTACATCGAAAAGGTGCAAAACCCCAGCGCACATAACCACAAAACATATACTATGCATAAAATGACCTTGCAATACGCACCGATGCCAATGTTGAAACGATATTGGGCGTTAGGCATGTTGTGGGAGACACGGCTATATGTCTGTTTCTGTTTTAAAGCGGCGCGCTCTTTCTTATCCTCTGCTTTCCCATACTCTAGTTAAATTTTGACGATTACAGTATATATGGCGTTCACAATGAAAGGCATATATAAATACAATAAAATCGTAAAAAACATCTTATAACAGGTAAAAATACTGAAACATGACATTTTTTTTTTTAGTTTGTCATTTTCTGACCTATACCACAATGTACAGGGTGGGCCAGAAGGCAGAGTAGGATTTAGAATGTAAATAACTTGTTTGCTAGCGGTTTTTTTTTCTTTACTTACAGGTGCATATCATAACTGATTCTTTGGAGATTGGGCATGATGAATTACACCAAGGAAGAACGACTAAAAGTAGTCAAATTTTATTTTCAAAATAACAGGTCTATTATTTTAACGCAAAGAGCTTATCGCAACCATTTCCACGTCAGACAAGGACCCTCAGCGACGATGATTCGGAAACTAATGGCACGCTTACAGGAAAAGGGTTCTGTGATCAACCTTTCACCTACTGGCAGACCACGTTCGACGCGCTCTGAAGAAGAACCAGAAACATCAACGAGAAGACGTTCTAGGGAATTGGGAATTTCCCGAACATACTTAAGAAGAATTTTAAAAAAATGAATTAAAGATGTTTCCATACAAAATAGAGTTAGTGCACGAACTAAAACCTGTGGACCACGAATTGCGCCGAAATTATGCGATTCGCATCCAAGAATTAGCCAGAGAAAACAATTTTGTAATCAACTTCATCATGAGTGACGAAACTCATTTTCAGCTGAATGGTTTCGTCAATAAACAGAATTGTCGGTTCTGGGGTACGGCAAATCCAAGGAGAATTCATCAGCGCTAACTGCACCCTCTGAAATGCACGGTTTACTATGAGGTGACCTCGCAGGAAGTTATCAGGCCTTACTTCTTTGAAGCTGATAAGGGTAACAGTGTGACAATTACTGGTGAGAGATATCGGGATATGATTTTACGTCCTGCAGTAGAAAATCGTCCCGAAATGTGGTTTCAGCAGGATGGGGCAACCCCCCATACAGCCAATTGAGCCAATGTCACAATGAACCTACTGAGGCAATTGTTCGGTGAGCAGATAATTTCAAGAAATTGCCATGTTAATTGACCGCCACGTTCTTCCGACCTTACGGCCTCCGATTACTTCCTGTGGGGATATCTTAAGGAACGTGTGTACGTGAACAAACCGCGTACACTTGAACAGCTCAAGGACAATATCCGTGCAGAAATTCGAGCATTAACTAATCGAAAGAGCACGACTTTACGAGGCCGCAAATGGAAGTCACTTAAAGGATGATGTTTTCCATACATAATCTCCATATGTTAAATATTGACTGCATGGAGTATCAATGATATTGGTTTACAACTAACAAAGTTATTTAAATGTTAAATCCTACTCTGCCTTCTGGCCCACCCTGTATTATCATTTTCGGTTTAAGCAGAAATGGTATCGACTCTATTACTTTGAATGGAACACCCTGCATATTGGAAATTAAGGTGTCCGCAGCATAGGAGCATAGTGAGCAATGAATTTGCAAACGAACTGACAAGAAAGAGTTCTGAAACAACTTTCAATGGACCTGAACCAGATCTGGCAATAGCGAAAGCCACTATACGTCATACAATTGCAGAGTGGATCACAAGAAAACGTTAAATTTATTTGAACGATATTCATGGGCAGAGACACAGTAAAGCGATAATAAAGAAAATGTTCTAGCATTTAACTGCAGGTAGTATAGTATAGAACGATGACAAGTTTGTTAGAAGGAGAAGGAAATATCTAGATGAAATTTAAAAGACGGGAATTAACAAGAGAAAACATCTTTTAAGTAAATGGAATAGGAGTCTCTAAAGATAAACTTCACGTAAGCAGGAGAATGAAACATCGTCCTGTGTGTGACCAACAAATTTATGTTTAAATGCCACTCATACATGCTTTATCGTAATGTACATTTAAATTTTTAAGAAATTCAACGCAATGTCGAAATGGTTAAAACATAAACTACGTGCTAAAAAAAATGCAATACCTCGCAGGAGGTCAGTCACAAAGTTGAAATCTCTTCAATTTCAAGAAGGTGCTTCGATCCCAATCGCTCTTGTTAACCCTTCGTTAGTGTGGTGGGTATGCCATACCCCAGCATGTTTGCCTATGCTTTTTTGGGACCAGAATTTATTTCGTTTTGAATTAATAATTATTATTTAAAATAAGAAAATTAGAGGCAATTATTTGTTTTAATAAAAAATAGGTACAGAATCATATTTTGCCAATGAAACATTCGATATTCCAAACTTTCTGAGTAAATTTTGATTTGGGGTGTGACATACCCCAGAACACTAACTGCGTAATTTTTTTCCGCCACATTAACGAAGGGTTAAGCTTATTGTTATTTAATAGGAAAAACTGTATTCTTTATGTTCCTTTTTCTCAGCTGTTCATTAATGTAGTCATTTTTCTTTTTTTAAAATGTACATAAACGCATTAGGTTTAATTAAGACTGACAACTTTTCAAAATGTTATTCGGCAGGGCCAGAAAAAAAAAAATTCAATTTGAAAAAGAAGAAAAGAAGAAAATTTTTGAAGTTTTATTTATTTAAAAAAAAATCGCTTTTTCAAGAGATTTTTTTTTTAATTCTCAGCTATAGATTACCTTTAGGTATCAAATAACAAGTACGAAAAATTTGAATCGATATGATCGAGTGGTTTCCAAAAAAAAGGAAAATAAAGAACACATGTTTTTCATAGTAAATAACAAGGAGCACCGACCCCCTTAATAAGGAACTAAACATTAGTTATTGGATGGAGAAAATAAAAACAAGCTTAAACAACGAGATTTGCAATTAAACGTAACTCATAAACCTGGATTCTGTTTAATCAGCATCGCACTTGTAACACTAAACTGTCGCTGTAAACCATTTCTAACCTGGTTGTAGTAAAAAAAAATGCCTCAAATAACGTAGATACTTAAGCACAGCTTGCGGAACAAAGAAGGTTTCTTATATAAATTGAAATTGGCATACTTTTTTTCATTATTTGTGCTGTGCCTTAGTGTATAATAATCACAAATGACTTGGATTTGATTTTTACTACAATTATGGCAGCACTTATGAGGAATGGCGTGTGTGGTTCCTTTGAAGTAAATACTAAACACTACACTACACAAAAGTCTTCAACCGGAGAATAACAAACCAATTTAATAAAAAAAAATGCTGTTTATAGTAAGAAAATTACAGCAATTATGAATGTTCCCGATTGATTGTTCCTTTGTTTTATTTATAATTGCTTCGGAAACAAACAGGCAACATTGAATTATACAATAAGCGGATGAGTTGTATTCGTTTGACGTCCTCGCTTAAGACAGTGCTTGCTTCTGCATTGTTTGTTTTGTGTCTCCTCGGCCCCGGTCTTACAGTTATTCGACGACGCATTATCAAAAGCAGTCACGCATCACAAATAGCGTTTAATAGTCGCCAGAACTACTACTTTCCATCGTCATTCATAAGTAATAGTATTGCATTATTTATAACTCTGTCGTGATTCGTCGGTCGACGCTGAACGAAACGGACATTCCAAACACACAAACACAACTAACTTATCATATTTATTCTATTCTCCTTCGTCAAGTCACATACGGATTGATGAAATATCATCGATGTATGTATGTATTTCCACGAGCCTCTCCACCTTCCCATAAAATCTCAAAAGTAAACGTTATCTTGCAGTACAGCCGTTCATAATCCGTAGAGGACAATTAAAACGTGCGTGCATGATTCCGGCTGGCAAGAATGTCATCGACAATGCGCCGGGGACGATAATTTTCTTTTAAATCTTCTTCGAGACGGTCAACGGTTCGTAGAATTAATTTGGTATCGAGAAAAATTCTCATGAAAACTCCATCGTCGACGATAAGCCCTCAGCCGTGTTAGTACGTAGACCTTATCAAAAGTTGCTTGGTCAGCGGAGCGCTTTTGAGGACCGCAGCAAGTAGAGCTTACAAGACTGGTTTTAGATGTGCCGCCGTACGTGACCCAGACTCATCGTAAAGATGTTTTGGTGGATTTTGTTTTGTCTGCAGCTTACACGCAACCCGATTTGTGTGTTGCTATTAAATATAATACGAGTTCCATTCAAACTATAATTTTTATATTCCTTTTATAACAAGAAACGAAAAGTTTGAAATCCGACTTAAAAAAAAATGATATACAAAAATGTCACTTAAAACTCGCAGGTCAAATATCTTGGAAACGAATAAAGCTATTTATATTATTTAAAAAGCATTTGCTAAAAAATGTCATTGTTCTTTTTGATCCCTAAAGTCTTCAATTATTTTTTTATTTGAAGGAGTATCAAAATTACAGAAAATATTGTTATAAGTGTTTGTTTCAAAAATTTAACAGTTTTGGGGATATTTGTGTTTCAAGAAAGTAAAAGTAATATCAACTTTTGTCTCTATTGTTTTAAATAGATCAGAAATAACTAAAGATGTTCAAAATTGCTGTCTTTTTAATTGCTACATAAAACGTATATCGCTTTATTCGTTCTCTTGCACAAACACCTCTCAACACTGGCAGAAACAGTGTTATAAAATTTTGCCGATATGTGTTATGGGATGGACTGACGGACTGTCATAATGAACTGGAAGCAAATAAAACAACAGCAGTACCTATTCTAATATTTAACAATAACTACACTGTAAAAAATTACAGTAATTTTGCCATGGTAAATCAGGAATATTACATGTAATAACGTTGTGAATTTACCACAATAAATCATGTAAATTTTGTTTTACATGTTTTTTTCTAGGATATTTAACATGGAAAAAGAAATTTCGGTAAAATTTATAGCTTTTTCATGTAAGTTTAAGATGTAACAAAAATTCAAAAGGAAAATACAGGAAAAAAACATGTACAATTTTGTATTTACTCTCAAAATTTACTCAAAAGTGTAAAATTGACATTTTTTTGGGGTATTTAGTGCACTTTAAAAGTAATTTTACTAGTGAACTATTAATTTTGCTGTAAAAATATGAGGATCTTTTTTTTACCCGAAAATTCAAATAAAAACAAATAAATATATTGTTTTATTTGATTTTTCGGGTAAAACTATAGATATTATGGAAAATACGAAATTCATACGCTGCAATGTGATTGGTTATTGGATTATTTATCTGCGCGTAGGTAATTCTATTCGTTTGTCGAACTTATTATTGGCTCAATGATATCATGTACGTCACAAAGAATCGTAGGTTTCGCGTAAACGTGTTCATTCTTGATCCCTGGTTGAAGGATTCAGTATGACCTATTAGGTGCCATAAAACAATTAGGTAAGTTGCTTGCTCTCTTTATAAAAATACATATGAAAATTACTTCAGTGTTCGGTAAATATAGAGTTCATATAAATATTACATACGAATTTTACAATACAATCTTTGAAAAATACATCAGCATGTGAAATTTACTAGATGGTAGAAAATTTAAAGCAAATTTACCTGTAAAATTGTAGGCAACTTTGTTACCAACGATTTTACATGTAATTTTACTGCAACTTTTTTTACAGTGTACTCTAATCAATAGCAACAAAAAAAATAAAGTAAAAGCTTATATTTTAGATATTTATTTTATACACTCGTACTCTGTCAATATCTACAATTTAACACCAATTCACATCACTAAAGAGTATGCAACTATCATTTATAATATGTACCCTACTATCCATCTAAATCTTTAACAGCATTACTAAAAAAATGTCCACCGTTCAATTGATTATGAGTTATCCCCAATATCTGCTTCGCGTCGCGGCCATTTTAATCTCATAGCTAATGCCCTAACTGTACGTATCGCCACTCATCAGTGAGTAGATACTAAAATAAAACATGCCCCCTACCCCATTACTTTCGCGATGCGAATCATTAACTCTCCCAATTCTACATAAATATAAGTCTTTAGAATAAAAAACAATTGAAATTTCGTTTAGCGATTAAAAATTCTTGTGATCGTAGCGCCATCTTTATACTCACTTAATAAAACACAATTGTAAGAGAGCAAACTCGAGTCAATCATACTTTTTGGCGACTACTTTTTTACAAAATACAAACATCTTTATCCGTTTTCGAGATATTTGACCCGAGAGTTTTAAATGGCGTGCCCTGTATGTATATATAGTATTTTTAGGAATATGTTATTGAATGTTGGCGCCTCTAAACAAAAAATAAATCCTTGGAGTATAATGTAGAAACCGAGGAACGTGCATTACGTGAGATAAACACAGATATTCACATAAATTTTTGGAACGGTACCACGTTCCTTTGAATTTATTTTCCTCTAACAAAACACGTAAGAATGTTGAGTTCGTGTTTTGGCAATTTTCGCACGACAAATTCGTTTAATATTATATGGCTATTTGTATAACGTTATTTTGCAGTAGGCTGCACAAAATTATTTATGTTGTACAGGAATAAAATGAATTTCGATTGATATAATTATAACACTGCGTAGGATTTCACGGCCGGTGTAACTATAACTAACAGCTTCTTGCGGGTTTAGCCGTGTGTCAAAACTTTCGCTCGACGTTTCGCTGTTCATACTGACAGCTTCTTCAGGATAACTGAACTGATATAATTATATTTTGTTTTTTTTTTTATTCTTTTAAGCAAGTTTTGACAGTATCTTTGGCCTTGCTCATGCCTTAGAATCCATATTTTATTTAAAACTGATAATACATTCTCCATACGTACGCCGCCGTGCAAATAAAATATTTATAATATTTTGCGTAAATCCATATTTTTTAATGAAAAGATTTTCTCTTGGCTTATTTTATCTCTTTATTTTCAACTAAGGTTTTAAAATAACTGAAGATGGAGCAGGGCCGAAAAATGTATTAAAAGAATATTTTATAGCAAATTTTTGAACCTAATACATTGTAAAACTTTCAATAGACTATTTTATTATTACTAATCGTGTATTTATAAGAAACATACGTGACTGTATAAAAAAATGCACTCTTCTATTTTCTTGTTTACTATCCGAAAAATTTTGGACGCAAATAATTGCATTTGGAATAATTTAAATCATTTAAGCGATCGAATTAGAAAACACTGTTTATCACAAAAGTATATGAACAATATAGTCCAATTTTTTAGGAAATGTCATTGTCAGATGAATGGCGCATATCAAGAAATATAGCACAATCTATATGTATTGAACATTATAATTAATGAGGGAATCTGTGTATATTTGTAGAGTATGTAAGATTATCCATAAAATTGTAAGCATGTATTACGAATGCTTACAGGCGTTGCAGGTATGAATCAATTTTATCCTCTAACCACTCGGGTGTTTTTCTTGGATTAATAAATTTTAGTGCTGAATTAGACGTTGTTTTAAAATACCATTTCGAAAAAGCTACTGTCTCCAAGAGAACAGCTTCTATTTTGCTGAAAATATCTATCAGGAAACAATTCTTACCCATACTTTGATGAACGGAAATTTTGAACTAAGCGCAATTTATGAAGCGGAATATTTTAAATCAATTTCGGGTTTGTTTTTACTTTGTGGCATAATTTCTTCAGTGAAACTTTAAAACTTTACAACATAGTGAGTTTTAAAAGAATTTGTTTAATTATTTATAAGTACTTTAACAAAAACAAAAAAAAAATAATAAAGCACCTATAGTCAGTAAAAGGTATTGGTATTGACAAAATTTACAACTACCATATTGTTTAAGCACGAGTTGCCACTGTTTAATAGTAAGTTTAAACTCCTTGTTTATAGATGTTTATGCTCTCCCATTAAATTACTGTAATTAATTAATAATAAATTCTTCGTTACATCATTACATTATTGGCTCCCAAATCCGAATTTTGTACGACATCGTATCTTGATCGACAAGAGATTTCGTTTGTCAAGCCATGTGACGGGAATACCGAGTCTTGATTTGATGAATCAGATTTTCACAAGGAGGCGTAGAACGCGAGAAAGTGTCGCTTGATGGAAAACTTGTAAAAAGAAGTCAACAAACCATCGTAGAGGCAAAAGCTCAGTACAATTGCACAGTAAATTGGATCGAATTTTCACGCAATAAAGCCGGGGTATAAGAGCACATTTGAGGAAAGTTTGGTGTTTGTGCTCGGAAGGATAACCCTTTCTGGGAGTCCCAAAAATATTTTCAAGTTTTTTAACTGGTCAAAATTGTCACAGCGCGGTCAAAATTTTTTGAGTGCAAGTACCGTAGAATGGGGCAAATTCGATCGCATGGGGTAAAATCGATCAATCCTGATTTTACGGCAATTATTTAGTCTGGCATCTATGGAAAGGATAAAAATGTTTTGCAACACAGTCATGTAATAAACTTTGTTTATAACATAGATAACTAACTGGCTTTTTAAGTATTGCATTAAAGTTTCCCGTGTTAAAAAAATAATTTCCGATGGAATGACAACGAGTAATATATCACACAGACGGAAACAAACTACTACTGGGGAATCCTACTGGGACTAAGTGAATTTTCGAAAAGGGATAAGGTGAAAAGAATCAATTGTTATTCATTCGTCACCGTTTCTTTTTTTGACTTTATGAAAGTGTTGGAATAACAAAAGAGTAAGGGGAAAATTAACACCTCATGGGGTAATACCGATCAGTTTGAAAAGTAAAAGAACAAAGAACATGCTCATAGAACAACGTAGAAATATGACATACTCATGTTTCCACGTTCGTTTTATTGAAAATTATGGTGAGAAACTATAAAAAAAAAAAATATGGTCTGGCGGGAGACAGCAATATAATCCCAAATACCTCCAAAACGCTATCAGGAAAGCATCAGAAAATAATGGGGTGCCATATTCATTACCCTGTAATTGGCGAAAGCTGTTAGGGGATGCGAAGGCATGAATTATTATTATTATTATTATTATTATTATTATTATTATTATTATTATTATTATTATTACTTCAGAATACTTTAAAGAACCGGTAGTTTCTAAGGAAGAGAAAAGATGACTTTTGTATTTCTCCAAGTTGACGAAATTTAGGAAATTTCCAAAAACCAAATTATCCAGCTGGTCATAGAAGGGGGAAGGTACGTTTTTGAACTGAGAGGGAAGAGCGTTGAATAAAATTTTGTTTTAGTTTTAGTTTATTGAATTATTATAGTTTATGTCATTATTTATCTGTTTGTCATTTCTATAATACATATTTTCTGTTATTTTCGTAAGTTTCCTTTTTTTAAATTCAAATTTTTGTTATTGGATTTACCTCATGTAGCTTTCAAATCTGTTTTTATAAGAAAATAGGTGATTGAAATTGCCCCCTATTATGGGGCAAAACCGATCAGGCTTGATGTATTAAAAAAAATAGTGTTTTAATACATTGGATTAATATACCTGATGTATATAATTTTTTTCAATTTTTTTTCGATCAATAATAATAATTGCAGCTCAGAAATAGTACATAAATCAGATCGGAATTGCCCCACTTTACGGTAAGAGTCAAACAAATCAATTCTGTAAAATTTCAAATCAATTGGTTAAAGAGAGACGGAGATAAAACATAAAGTAGTTTGGTGGTTAATTGCTTCTATCAACTCATTCAACATTTTTGCATCGCAACTTTTGTATGAGTCTTCAATTCGTTACCATAGGGAATACCTTTTAGTAGCTTATCCTGCTACACCAGTAGTGTTTTTTTGAACAAAATATATTTTTTAGTCGTAAATAAATCGGGTTTCCAGTATATGTTCAGTGTCTCAGACTTATTCATATCTCTTACACTACAAGAAGGCTTATTTCAACAGCAATTTGCATGCAGATTCTTTATCATTCTTTTTCCTCTCTTTTAGTTTCTCATCCTCCAATACAGAGATTTCACAAGGTCGTTTCTGGCACTCGGCGGCTCTCACCAGTTAACTCGCGATAAAGCCGTGGATTTGAGTTGAGTCATTTCTGTTAATTGGATTTACGGTGGCACCGCCGCCGACTATCGCTTCGACAGCGATTATCAGACGCGCTAGGAGACGTCCGACCGCGACCGGCCCCCATTAGTCGATCTTATTTTACGAAAAACGAGCGCAGAAATTGCGATAGCCGTTGAATTAATGGAAATTGCACCGGCTGTACCAAACGGAATGTTAACGACCCGCAATGTTTAAAGTATCGCGCAACAGAGATCGGGATTCATATCTGCGAATTAATGGAATAGCTACCCGGGGGAACTTAATTTTCCACTTTTTCTCCCGCAGTTATGGGCCATTTATCTACGGAGGAAGTGGAGGATTGAATGGGTTAATGGGACCGACGTACTGCGTGCCTTTTTCAGATTTATTTCTTCTTAATTTACTAATATCGATCATTAATAGGTAGTAAATTAGCCGTTGTTGATGTTAAAGATCGCTATTAAAAGATGTTTATGTTTCGCATCGGAGTTACATTACGGTAAACAATGCGCCATTAATATTTAGTATCTGAAATTCCCATCACAAATTGGAGAGCTTTGTTACGTAAGTATTTTAGCATTAAATGTTTTTCATTCATTTCAGGATTTAATAACTACATGAATGATTTAATCCAACGTTGGAAAATTTGCTGAAGTAATCTCAACACTGCCATTCATTCTGCTAATCTTACATCTATCAATATCCACCAGTATACTAAATTAAAAAGAAAAGAATATACCCAAGATTCTTTGGTGTATTAAAATTAGGGAAAAAAAATAAACGAATTCTATACAGTGTGTTAAAAAAAGGTAGTCGGATATTTTAGCCAATTGTAGTACTGGTGGAAATAAACAAAAAAGTCTTAGTCAACATGGGTCCGCAATTCAACTGTTTTTGACATATAGTCGATTGCATATTGTTTTAGTAGGACAAAAATTTTCAAAGAAATTCTGATCGCAATGTAAATTAAACAAATGTTTATTTAAAATAAAACTAAAGAAATTGTTCTACATGTCCATCGTCCATTTCTAAGCACGCTTCACATCTTCTTATGAAAGATCGACGCAATCTTTCGAAAATTCCTGGAGTCCTCCGAATTTCCTCGCAACAATTTACGATTCGTTGCCTGAGTTCTTCCAAATTGTTTACAGATCGTGCGTACACTAATTGTTTTAGATGCCTCCAAACATAGAAGTCTAGAGGTGTCAGGTCAGGCGACCTAGGAGGCCATGCAGTTAGTCCACCCCGTCCTATCCACCTCTCGTTGTAATCATGATTTAAGAAATTTCTAACTACGATGGAAAAATGCGCAGGAGCTCCATCGTGCATAAACCACATATTTAATCTGTTAAAAAGTGGCACGTCTTTCAACAAAACGGGTAATTCATTTCTTAAAAAATCCAAGTATACTTATCCCGTTAAACGATTAGAGAGAAATACTGGACCAATTAAACAAGTCTCCAAAAATAGCAAGCCAAACATTTAGCGAAAAACGGTTTTGGTGATGCAGTTCAACAACAGCATGGGGATTTTCATCTGCCCAGACGTGATTGTTATGAAAATTGAATATTCCGTCTCTTGTAAACCCAGCCTCGTCACTAAATAAAATCTGAGTCGCAAAATTAGGAGTTTCTGCCAGCTTCGTAAAATCCAATGACAAAAAACCCTACGTGCATCATAATCGTGAGGAGCAAGAACTTGCACGCGTTGAATGTGGTAGGAATAGAGCTGCTGTTCCCGCAGAATTCTCCAAATGAGAGGATAACTGACGTTCAGTTCTGCGGCAAGTCTTCGGGTGCTAATATTTGGGTTGTCTTCTACCCGTCTCAAAATATCTAATTCTACTGCGGGAGAAGAAACTGATCTAGGTCTACCAGAACCACCATTAATTTTAAATGAACCAGTTTCGGACAGCCGAATATGAAGTCTTGAGAAAATCTTATCACTCGGTAACAACCGATTTGGAAATTCTTCGGCATACATACGCCGCGCTTCAGTGGCATTACCATTCGCACGACCATACATAAAATGCATATCGGCCATTTCTGCATTTGTGTACTTATGCATAATTTAAGAACAAAAAAAAATTGACGCAAATGATAAATAATCTGATGACAGATGTCTGACAGAACTAATTTTAAGTCACAATCAGTTGTTTGACAAAGGGAACTATTCTCAAAACCGAAAAATGTTTTTTTTTTTTTTTAAAATATGCAATCGACTATATGTCAAAAACAGTTGAATTGCGGACCCATGTTGACTAAGACTTTTTTGTTTATTTCCACCAGTACTATAATTGGGTAAAATATCCGACAACCTTTTTTTAACACACTGTATAATCCAACCGAGGCTGGCCAGAGAAGCTGAGAAATAAAATTATCAAAGCAAGCCCAAGCATTACGGGAGGAAAAGAAAACAAAGAGATAGCCATAACAACTTTCTTTGACATTGGGGGAGCGTTTAGCAATGCTAACACAAATTCAATTATCGAGGCTTTACGGAGAAAAGGCGTTGCACCGAAGCTTCTGCAGTGGGTAAAAACCAACCTGGAAAGAAGGACAATTATATCCACAATTGGTGAGGCTACCACCGAAGTGGAGGCGGAGAGGATGCCCGCAGGGCTGGGTTTTATCTCTCTCGCTGTGGGCTACCCTAGTCGATAACCGGAAAGGACTTTCACTGTCTGCCGTATGCTGACGATCTTACAGTAGTTGTTAGAGGGCGGTTTCCAAAGGTTCTGGTGGAGCGTATGCCAACCGTTCTAAATAGGGTTGACAAATAGTGTTTATCAGTTAATGCGCAGAAGAAAAAAAACAAGTTGTCACATTTACAAAAAAAAAGAACGCAGAAGGCCTACAACCACTAGTGATAAGAAGTGAAAGGGTTCTACATGTTTAAGAAGCGAAATACCATGGAGTATGATTTCACCAAAGACTTACTTGGAGCCCACATATGCAGAATATAATCAACAAAGCTACTATCGCCCTAGGTAGATGCAGGAGGTTGTGTGGAAAGAATTCGGCCCTTAACCCCAAGATGACTCTGTGGTTATGCCCACACAAGGCATGGGTTTAATTATTAGACCCATCATTACGTAGGGAGCAGTAGTATGGTGGCCAAAGGTGCGGCAGGTGGGGGTGGCCAAAACGCTAAATGGCGTACAAAGACTGGCGTGTCTGTGTCCCACGGGTGCGATGAGATTGACCCCCACCACTTAAGGAGACAATATCAGCTCTTTTCAAGCTGAGACTGCTGCAATTCATCATGGTGTGAGAGGAAATGAAATTATTTTAGTAATTTGATAATGGGAAAGGTAAAAATTGGTCATCTTGGCGACGTGGGCCACACACACATACAATAATACAAATTGAGTTTGATTTAAGCATAGATTATGATTATATCTGTGAATTTGGCGAGTAGGGAAATTCCCCTTTTTTTAACATTGGAAGAGGTGAGCCGAGGATTTTTAAATTATGTAAAAACGTAGCAAGGAATGCATTAAAAATATTTTAGATGATTTTTTGACATCGGGAGGGATGAGAGAGGGGAAGGAGATTTTGTTTTGAATAATTTTTTTTCACAACACCCCAGAGGCACCTTAAACATGTGTTTATCATATTTTATTAACATTAGAAAGGGTGAGATCCTTTTTTTTCTTCAAAATATCGGAAGAAAAAGCGCAATAAAAATGTTTCGAATCATATTTTTTTAAGGGGTTAGAGAGAAAGGGGGATGATTTCTTTTAAATGATGTTTTTCTTTTTTCCGGAAACATTTTTTCGAAAACAAATCATTTTTTTTAACATTGGAAGGGGTTAAAGATGGACGGGCATGATTTTTTTAATGTTCTTTTTTTTCTTTTTTTAAAATATCGGAAGAGAAAATGCAATAAAACTAGTGTGAATCATATTTTTTAGCAATGAAAGGGGTGAGAGGAGGAGAGGGATGATTTTTTTAATGTTAATTTTTTTTTTTTTTAATATCAGGAGAGAGAATGCAATAAAAATGGTTTGAATCATCCTTTTTTTAGCATTGGAAGAGGTTAGAGCCCTCCCCCTCTAACCTCTTCTAATGCTAAAAAAAGAATGATTCAAACCATTTTTATTGCATTCTCATGTTTTTTTTTTGAATATTTTTTCTTTTGCCTTCCAATGTTAAAAAAAATGATCTGAAACATTTTTAATGTGCCCTTTTCCGATGTTTGAAAAAAAAGGAAAAAAACCATTGAAAAAATCATCCCCCTCCCCCTCTAACCTCTTGCAATGTTAAACAAATATATCCTCTAAAAGAATGTTAAAAAACATGATCTGAAACATTGTTAATGCAACCTCTCTCCGATGTTCAAAAAAAAAAATGTTATTATTAGGGTTTTACGAAAATTGGATCGGATATATACTGATGTACTGAAAGTGAAAGGAAATCATAGCATTTACAATGTGCTAGAACAGGATAAAAAGTCAGTAGATACCTTATATCAATTTTCGTAAACGCCTATATGTTCAAACCAAATTCAACTGGTATTGCATGTGGCGTCAAAACGGCCCCGTTGAAACGAACGAAAAGCCTGACAGATAGCAATGAAGTCACTTTGATGTGGGTGCCCGGATATTTGGCAATCGAAGGAAACGAAAAAACCGGTGAGTTAGCAAGGAAGGGATCATGTGCTTCATATATATGCCGAGAGTCTGTTCTGGGAATGTCCGAAAACACAGAAACACTGAGAGAAAGCAACCAGGCGACCATTAAAGAAGACTGAAGAACTGCCGTAGTTTAGTAGGAATCATTTTTATACTGTAACAGGCCTCTTTACAGATCACAATACGCAGAAAGGACACCTATAGAAAATTGGTATCAATACTGGAGATATCAACTGCAGATTTTGTAATGAGGTGACAGAGAACGCTTACAACATGCGAGGCTCTGGACGCAAGAAGACAGGTAATTTTTGAAAGCCAACAATGAACCCAAAATATTACTTCGATCAACCAGTCAAAGACCTATATAGATTAATTCAGGATACTAGGATCCGGGAATGGCTGATATATACAATTTAATGGGTAAAAGCAATGGGAGACCAAATAGAAAAAGCCAAGAGACTGCAGTGTTTTCGTAGACTTCAAGTCAGACGACTATGACAAAAATAAAAAGACAAACGATAATTGTGTTAGACGTCACATAGCATATTCTATTTGTAGAGGTTCTAAATTCTGGGTGATACACGTTGCTTAATAGGCTTGGTACGCCAAAGCTAACAACGATTAGTGCAATTTACGTTTTACTGGCGCAGATTGAAAGTTCCATGTTCCTTGTACTTCTACGTACTAATTAACGCTAGCGAAGGGTTTAATAATAAGAGGAATTACTCTATAAGACATACCTCAGCCAAACAATGCGTCATATAAGAGCGAACGTGGCGTCGATCGAAAACGAGAAAAATCAAGACCGCATCGCACGCGGGTCGCTTACACCGGCCAGGTAATGAAGTCGTTAATTTTTATTAGATGTCGCGGTATTTTGCGATATATTGTGCGCTGGTATTTCTTTCTTCGGCGGGGCGTGGAATCGAACAATCGGATAATATAACCGCCGCCAGAAAGAAAAAAAAAAGAATAAACGAGAAGTAACTGCGGAAAAAAGAAACAAGAAAGCACCAACAGTACGCATAATCCCGTGTCGGAGCAGAAAAGTCTGTTGTTTGCCGCAATTATATCGTCTGAGAATGTAAGTTGGGTCCTTACAAAAATATGCGCCGGGCGCAGCGGCTTTCCAGGCCAGCGATCAGACTGGAGGAGAAGAAAAAAGCAGCAGCAACCGATCTCGCGAGTGCAAGAGCACAGAGAAAGATACCGGGTGAATTACGTTAATGCGGGGCCGCCCTTTTTTTTATTTATGAGATTTATCGTTTCTCGGCGGACGTTTGCCATTGAAATATTATTAAAAGAAAAGTTTTATATAAGACGTCATATAGAGAGAGAATCGTTCGGCCGATATTGAAATGCATAAAGGGACGCGCGCGGTTTCTTTCGCGTTTATTATTAACAGGATCGCAATGGCGTCTCTTTTTGTCCGTCCGTAAGATGAGAGCATGTAATGCGTTCTGTCTGATTGCGGGCATACAAATTACGAAGAAATCTCTTCGCGAATCGTTTTGTGTCATCGTTTTGCAGATTGATATTTTACAAGGATGTTAACGTGATCATTGAAATTAAATCTGGCAAAAAAAATGCAATAAATAAAACGCACAAAAGCAGATGATACTGTAAAAAATTACAGTCATTTTACCATGGTAAATTGGAAGGATATACGGAGGAATACGACACCTAATATAACAAGCCATACAACCAACAGTTAAATTAAATGTGTTACTGGTAGGGTCACTTGTCGTATTGGTATTGTATCCATCCGGTGTGAACTCTGCCGTACACTGCGACTTAAGAGATCTATTTTGTCCCCTATTCTTGCTGTTTTACAGCTGGCCTTCCCTTCTAATTGCTTTCAGAAAGTATAGGATATAAGTAAGAACGCCCCAGGTTAGGTAAGTCTCCTTCTTCAATATCACATGCTTCCAGGTGCAATGCCCTTGAGTTGCACAGTGCTACGCAATTTGGGAGGAGATGGATAGATGTTTCATCCTATTGCCCATAAAATCTACATTTAGACTCCTTTGCTAATCCAAGCTTACTCACAAGGGAACCTCGCGAACTGTAAATCGCAGATTTTGATGAAACTTTGTCAGTTTGTAGACTCCATGGTGTGTTACTCAAGGACGCTTTTCATTGCTGCGGAACTTCAACTTTAGGGGGTGCAATTCACCCTTGAAATTTGGCCCAAATTTGGTTTTTTTCTGAATAACTTTTAAACGGTAAGAGATAGAAAAAAGTTTCAATGGCGGACTTGTACCGTTTAGTCAGCCCTTTCGACTGGTATAGATATTTATACACAGGGTGTTCCAATACACGTGGAATGACGTATGTTGTGCTTATTTTATCGAATTTCAGAAATCGTTTATAATGGCCTTTTTTATGATCAAATAGTCTATAGAAAGGTAATTTAAAAAGTTATCCAGGTGGTCCAAATACAAATTTTAGCATATTTCCTTATTCTAAGGAGATACTCTGTATACTGTTATGTGGCTGCATTGTATGTCGAAAATCAGTGTAAACTTAAATGCGCTAAATGGTTATATGTGATAGTTTTCGAGTTATACGCGTTTGGATGTATGTAAGATTATATTATCCCTATTCCTAAAGTTGAAGTTCCGCAGCAATGTAAAGCGTCCTTGGAGTCTACAAACTGACAAAGTTTCATTAAAATCTGCGATTTACAGTTCGCGAGGTTCCCTTGTCAGATATGCTTTCAGTTTATAATGGCCCGAAAGCATTCTTGTTAATAAACGAATATTGTTCTTACTCAGGTTGATGCATTCTATCAACTTCTTCTGGTTTTGGAGTTTTACCTTGCTTCATTCCCTGAAGATTCTCTCAATAATTAGATTGTCTATGCTCCATTTCGCTTTTCAACTTCTTCAGTATTGTACTACTACTTATCCCAAAAGGGTTTAGCTCTTACAAATGGTATTTCAGTTCCTTTTGCAAGATTATCCATTATCTCGTTTCCTTCCACTTCTCTGTGACCCGGAACCCACGGGAGGGTTACTTTTTTCCTTTTGCCTAGCTCGTTTAATTTCCCTAGGCATTCCCAGACCACATTGAACTGGTCGCATCTTCAATAGTGTGTATTCCGCCTGGAAGCTACTCGAGTATTTCTTCAAGTTTTCGAAGTACTTGGGTCTACGTCTATATATTTCTATTACAGTTCTCTCTGTCGTTTTGGAGCCAACAGTGTATCATTCGATGGCATTTCTATTCATGATCATTGATGGTATTTCGATACCACTTGCTCTTGTTAATAAGCTCTGTGGTGAGTTCTTTCATAAAGCTGAATTTTCTTCACATGTCATCCCGAAGCATGTCTCAGGTTTGATCACCGTTCTATACCTAATCGTTCCTTCCTTGATCATTCTGAGTATGGTTCTTTTTGCCACGCCGTCCACCACAATATGGAGAGGGGTAACATCCAACACTACCTCGATAGCTGCTGGTGGGCAGATTCTCATAGCCCCAGTTATTCAAACGCATGCTAATTTGTGCACTTTCGGGAGGTTAATTCTCAGGCCAGACTAGTTCTTTTGCCCCAAGCTACTGATGCATAAGTGATGATCGATCTCACTATCGCTGTATATATATCCAAAGTAGTATTTTTGGGTTGTATCCCCATTTCTCCACACTATCAAGGCTTTTTTGACCTTGTTGGTTACTTCAAGTTCGTGTTTGTTCCAGAGAAATTTAATGTTTAGGGTAGGCCTAGGTGTTCCTAGGGCTTCCCTCTTCCGTTCTTCAATATATGTTTTGCCCATCCATTTTTATGGTTTCGAGATTAGATTTCCTTTTCTAGTGAATGTTTCTAAGGTTAACTTGAGGTTAACATTGAGTCACATCAATTGGCATCATCTTACATGTAATAACACTGGGAATCTACTTACTGTAAAAAAAAATATGTAAATTTACACCATCGGTGCTTGGCAACAGAACGACTATACGCTCACAGTGTAACTTTACATAGAGAAATATTAACCATAACCTATATTTTCCGTTATTTTATTCAAATAAAGATTTTGGTCGTATCTGGATGCCTGCGTGTAAAACCTGTTTTTAGTTTAAGAAATATACACACATATAGTTGAATATCGTGATAGTAACAGTATTTATTTCGTAAGAACTACGTTTGTACACATCAACTTATACTTAAAAATTCTTTAACGGCTATAACCAGGTGCACATGAGTGTGTATACCAACAAATCTATGTGCATTTGAACGTATTAAACGTGAACTTTATTCGAATTCCAATCCTTCTGGCATTTCTTATCTCGATATCTCGTCCTTACATTCACTGAACGCTGATAGGAACTTATTATTGGAATTACGTAAAGTCGTAAACCATTTTATATCTTACATATATACCTACCTATCTTACGACATGCACTGCAGTTCGACTAGGTTATCTTCAAAATTAAAGTCAATAAGAAATGGATATTTTAAGAGGAACAGTTTGTTACCAACCCCTTTCATAGTAGTAGTTTTAGTGAGTAAATCCCCTTTAATTTGTGTTTAAATTTTTATACTCTAACCTAATTCACATATTATTGTATTTTATAAACATCATTCTTTTTTATATTTAAATTAATTAATTTAAAATTTTGTAACCGAATATACCATAGCAGTATATACAGGCTGTCCTACCGAACTGGGACATTAGATTTTTTTGAACTTCTAGTAGAAATTTGATTTTGAAACTTGCAATGTAGACATGGCCTACTGTGATCTATTCAAGGAAAATATTTTCAACTTCATAGCACTTTCGGTATACAGGGTGTTGATATCAACTTTCTTATTTTAAATGAAATGGTATAATTTTTATGGATCTAATGAATTTGGCGCGTCATTTGCAACTAGTTTATGTCAAGGTTCCTTATCCCTAAACTCGACCGTTTTTAAGATATTTTCATTTTCGTTGATTTTCTGACGTTTGCACTCTTTCAAATAAAATCAAATATTTCATGAGATAGCAGATATTTAGTGGTTCTACTACAGTCGGTGTAAATGCAAGGACGTAGCTATAAAGTGTTACAGCAATAATCACTGAATCACATACAGGGTGTTCAAAAACGCGCCTGCAATATGGATACCTTTAAGCTAACAAAACGTTTTTCTTTCAAATAGAACATGGTATTAGTTACTCCAGCATTGACTGCAGTGCAAAATTCTATATCGATTGATATTAGGGTTTGGTATACCTATTCTTAATGGTTTTTGAAGTATTAGCATTTCTTGCAAAAAATTGCTAAAAATATGCCTAAATTCCAAGTTTCAAACAAATAAAATAAGTTTTTTTCCTACAAAACACTCTGTACATTATTTGCCTCACCTATCTAAGTATTTATGTTTCAGATATCTAACGTTCACTAGTTTCTTACCAATAGTAATGTCTTTTAGTCATAGAGAACGTACATTAATTATTAGATATTAGTAGGCCATGAGATGTGCTAACAAACAAGTGATATCCATTGTTGGTAATTTACCAAATTGCGCAGTGATAAACCTATGCAGTATTAACAAGTCATATCTTTTGTAGTAAGTCCTAATGCTGTCAACTCCTTCACACATTTTCTTCTAACAAGTAAAATATTGTAAATCGAAAGAAATAAGAAAAACATTGAAAGTTACATATACAAATAACATTTTAGACTTATTCTACATTCATGAAGAATGTAACAATGATTAGATACCTGCAGTTATTTTCAATGAATAAAAACCTCCAAAAATTAAATTCAAAGGGAAATTAAAGCAGATATCCTAAATACACCCATAATATTTCAAATATTATTCACTTACTAGACCAGGTATTTTCTTTGTAGGGGAGTCGTCTGACGTGGAATCTCCGAAAACAATGCAGCCTCTTGGTTTTTTGTATTAAACTAGGTATTAAGCGATACAGGGCGGATAAAATAAATCAGGAACAAACTATTAAAAGTCTTCGAAAATGTCCAATATAAATGTTCTTTCAGAATAATAGCTTCTTATTATTTTTTTTTTAATTTGACTTATTTTCGATGTATTTCATAAGCAGGCAAAGGTATTAACATGTAATTTGCTGTCGCATAATAATTGTGGCTCATTAATATTTTATAATTACAATTACATAAAATTTGCTAATAATTGGAAAACTTCCAATGATAAATATCTCAGGTATGGAAACCAAACAATGCAAAAAATATAACGCATCATTCTAAAAAATAATATACAGAGTGTTTTTAGGACAAAATATTTTATTTACTCGAAATTTGGAAATTTGTCATATTTTAGGAAATCTAGGGCTAATATCTCAAAAACTATCAAAAATAGGTATACCAAACCCTAATGTCAATCGATGCAGAATTTTACGCTGCATTCAATGCTGTAGTAAAAATACCATGTTCCGTTTGAAATAAAAAAGGTTTGTTGGTTTAAAGGTATCCATATTGTAGATGCGTTTTCGAACACCTGTATATGATTCGGTCATTATTGCCATAACACTTTCTACCTACGTCTTTGTACTTACATCGACATTAGTAAAACCACTAGATATCTGATACCTCATCAGCTATTTAATTTCACTTGAAACAGTGCAAACGTGAAAAAATCAACAAAATTGCAAATATCACAAAAACGGTTGAGTTCAGGGATAGGGAACCCTCATGTAAACTAATTGCAAATGACTCGATACATTCATTGTACCGATAAAAATTGTACCATTTCATTTAAAACAAGAAAGTTGATATCAACACCCTGTATACCGAAAGTGCTATAAAGTTGGAAATATTTTCCTTAAATAGACCACAGTGGGCCATGACTATGCTGCAAGTTTCAAAATCAAATTCCTGCTAGAAGATAAAAAAAATCTAATGACCCAGTTCGGTGGGGCACCTGTATATTTATACACAGAGTATTCCACATAACTGGTTCATTAAAAGTTTATGATGTTCTATTATTTACTTATATGGGTCATTCCATATCAACCGGAACACCTAAAAAATTTGATGTCTTGAATTCTTTTTATATTTTAAATTTGAAGTCTTTGCCTAAAATTAGAAGACCCGTATTTTTTCCTAAAGCTCTACAGTATCTATTTACAAAGATATTTGCGAACAAAGCTTGCAAAATCGATAAAATAATCGCAGAAGTAATATTGTTTGGTTATGCATAAATTAAAACATTAAAGCAAAATGCATATAAATCATGGTGTATTCAGTTTCATTTAATAATGCCTAAGTTAGATTGTACTTCATTATGACCCCCTTTTTCTCCTGTTTAATAAAATAACGTCTTTTTTCTTTATGTTTACCGCGAAATTAAATTTTTGAAAAAATAGCATAATATTATTTAAGCTATGTTCTACAAGAATAGAAGTGTTTGAAAATGGAGAACCTACGGGTATTCTATAAAAAAAATAAATCCATACAGTACTATACGTTACATTATGATATATCACAATGTAACGCAGAGTAGTGCAGGTTCTCCATTTTCAAATACTTCTATTCTTGTAGAACTTAGCTTAAAGGATATTATGATATTTTTTCAAAAAATTAATTTCGTGGTAAGCATAGAGAAAAAGGCATTATTTTATTAAACAGGAAAAAAAGGGGGTCATAATGAAGTACAATCTAATTTAGGCATTATTAAATGAAACTATGTAGTTTGCACTTTAGAGTACACCATGATTTATATGCATTTTGCTTTAATGTTTTAATTTATGCATAACCAAACAATATTACTTCTGCGATTATTTTATCGATTTTGCAAACTATGTTCGCAAATATCTTTGTAAATAGATACTGTAGAGCTTTAGGAAAAAATACGGGTCTTCTAATTTTAGGCAAAGACTTCAAATTTAAAATATAAAAAGAATCCAAGACATCAAATTTTTTAGGTGTTCCGGTTGATATGGAATGACCCATATTTGAGATTTTGGCACCAGTATCTGTTCGATTGGAACTATAAATGTAAAATACCTTAATCAAAATATCACTTCCGGTTGACCGGAAATGGATGTCAACTTTGTTATTTTAAATAGAATCATCTAATTTTTTGTTCATTTTTGGATTCTACGACCAAAAGTACGTCAGTTTTCATTAACTATTCCTATAGTTACAGTCTTAATCGTTGCATTATTGATAAATTGATATCTCGGTTAATCCTGCAAGTAGAGACTCCAAATTTACTATGTTATGAATGTAGATATTACTCTAAGAAACGGTAAGCACACTTTACATTCTAACATACAGGGTGTTCAAAACTGAGGAACAAAGTGACATATTTTCAAATGCAGAAAACTCATTTTTTTTTAAATAGAATACCCTGTATTTTAATTCGGAATTAGGAAGTAAATATCATCCCCTATCGCTTTATATGAGCATTCCCTATACCTATCTTTAATAGATTTTGAGATATGAGCGACTTTTTGTTAAACAGACTAAGTATTCTTTTTTTTTAAATAGAACACCTGTATTTTAATTCGGAATTAAGAAGTAAATACCATCCCCTATCACTTTATGTCAGCATTCCCTATACCTATCTTTAATAGATTTTGAGATATGAACGACTTTTTGTTAAACAGACTAAGTAGCCCTATCTTTGCGTGTTTGTAGCTGGCTTTGAATGGGATTAATGTCAAATTCATTGACTAACCAAAAGTGTTTATGTATATCATTGTAATTACACTTTCGTACAACGCAATATTAATAGAAATGACTATTAGAACAGATATTCTTGTATGGTTATTTAAAAATAGTACATGAATTTGACGTGAATCCATTTCAGAGCCAGCTACAAACATTTAAAGATAGGGCTACTTAGTCTGTTTAACAAAAAGTCGCTCATATCTCAAAATCTATTAAAGATAGGTATAGGGAATGCTCATATAAAGCGATAGGGGATGATATTTACTTCTTAATTCCGAATTAAAATACAGAGTGTTCTATTTAAAAAAAAATGAGTTTTCTGCATTTGAAAATGTGTCACTTTGTTCCTCAGTTTTGAACACCCTGTATGTTAGAATGTAAAGTGTGCTTACCGTTTCTTAGAGTAATATCTGCATTCATAACATAGTCAATTTGGAGTCTCTACTTGCAGCATTAACCGAGATATTAATTTCTCAATGATGCAATGATTATGACTAAAAAAAAAAGACAAACTTAAATAACTCAAAAACGGCGACATGTAGCTATAGGAATAGCTGATGAAAACTGACGTATTTATAGTTGTAGAATCCAAAAATGAATAAAAAATTATATCATTCTATTTAAAATAAGAAAGTTGACATCCATTTCCGGTCAACCGGAAGTGATATTTTGGTTAAGGTATTTTACATTTATAGTTCCAATCGAACAGATACTGGTGCCAAAATCTCAAATATAAGTAAATAATAGAACATCATACACTTTTAATGAACCAGTTACTTGGAATACCCTGTATATTTTGAGACCTATTTTTAAAAATACGCCCACTTTTCAGGTAGTAAAAAATAAAATTCTACGGCATATAGATTTAGCCGTTGACAAAGTAAACTATTTACACGTCAACAAAAAGTTGTTTGCGAACTAACAAGCTATTAGAGAAGTCAATTTTTACAACCATTCTCGATGTAGTAGTACCTACAACCGCATCGGAACGCCAAACAAATCACCGACAGCGACATGTTCCAGCTCCTGCTACTCCTCTAATCGTCGCGGTCAATCAGTCGTCGTCACCTTTTAAAGGAGAACGGATGATGCAGCGTTGGTCGGTCCTCCGGTTGCGTGTGAATTGTTTACCCGAGACAACAAAACCAGTATACGCGAAGATGACGCTCGCACGAGAACGAAGAGGAAAGAGGGCCATTTAATTGAGTTTAAGATGTCACGGTGGGTAAGAAAAAAAGAGCACAAATAAAGCGCAACAATGCGAGATGGTCGGCAAAACAAAAGACGAACGCGGTACTTTCTCAGAAGAAACCGAAACGGACGGCGCAACAACCGAATTGAATTGTCGTTTGCTGGCGTAGGATGAAATTGGAAAAGATGAGGAGGAAAAAGAGCAAAAGGGGAACGCGTAAATCAATTTATCCATTAACGGCGTGGACAATTAGGTTGTGATAGGAAGAAGAACCGTAGAAAATAATTTTGTCGGAACTGCAGCAAAAAAAAACAGAAACAGAAAGATTTACATGCGTTAAAAATCATGAGGAAATTTAAAAAAAAAACCGTTTCGCATTTAACAAGTATAAATCATGCAATCACAAATATAAATTATTGATTATCTGTTCGATCAACGATTTTCTCAGAGATATATCTGTAGGAATTCGAAATTCCATCCTATATAATAAAAAGTATTTAAATTCATTTTATTAATACGTTGATGATAGGTACCGTGGGATTTGCTGAAGCAGCGTCTACTTCACAGGGAATAATAGTCTGTTTTCGTTTAGACTCGCGTAGTTGAGATAATACGGTATTACTTTAATTTTTATCTGCTTCTTTGTTTATTCTATGTTACAAATGCTGACCAGCGACTCCCACGTTACTCTCCAGAAGGGCGTTTGAAGATCAGAAAAATAACGCCTTCGATCATTCTTGCGCCCTCCTGTAAAGAGAAGCGGAACTAGTTATCGGTGCGAAATGACGTCACAATCAAAGTTTATAAAAATTCGTTACATTGCTGTTTTGAAACAATTAATCCGCGGACTCCGTTTAGCTACAGTAAAGCACGCGTCTCCTTTCGTTCCGGGCGTTTCCATATCTTAAAATTAATCAATCAAAATAAGCTTAAAAATTCGAGAACAGGAAGCAAAAGCTTTCCTCGAGAGGTGTTTTATTTTGTGCACTAACCGTTCGAAAAATTCCCCTTTCCTTTCTTTAAATTTTTGTGAGTGTTGTGTAAGTTTTGTGCTTTATAATTTGGATTACGGGAAGAATTAATTACGCACATCGGTTGGTAAGATGTTCAAAATTTCTGCTTAAAACTAACCAATGCAAATACGAAGAAGCCGTAACTCGTTGGCTCTCTCTCTCTCTCCCTTAAAAAATAATTTTGTAAGAAAAATTACTAGAGGTTAAGTTAAACAACCCAGTCGCTACCGAACAAAAAGATCACTGTAAATTGGATGGACTAGGAGTATGGCCAGTCGTTAGGTGCCTTGCCTAAACATTAGGAAGAGTAGCGGAAGTAGACCCGTTTACACTGCCAATTTTTTTGGATTTTTTCCCGAGTAAAATGTAAAATTATTCCTTTCAGAAAATGTAGGATGTCAGAGGGCCCCAGTCTAGGTAAGCCTCCCTCTTCGATTTCACATGCTCCTAGGTGCAACGCCCTCAAGTTGCATTCTGTAAACCTCTTCTGGTTATAAGTTCCCAGAAGAATTTTACTTTGCCTCATTCCCTGGAGATTTTCCCAGTAACTGGATTTTCTCTGCTCCATTTCTATTTTTAGTTTCTTCAGTATTGTACTGATACTTAATCCGCAAAAGGGTTCAGGCCCTACAAAAGGCATTCCAGCCGCTTTTTTTGCGAGATTATCCGTTATTTCGTTTCCTTCCACTCCTGTGTGACCCGGAACCCACAGGAGGGGTTACTTTATTTCTTTTGCCTAGCTCATTTAATTTCCCTAGGCATTCCCAGACCATCTTGGAACTGATTTCATATGAGCTCAGCGCCTTGATGGCTGCTTGACTATCAGACATGATGATAATCTCCTGCTTTCGACAATTTCTATCCATATTGAACTGAACACATCTTTCAATAGCGTGTATTTCCGCCTGAAATATACTTGGATATTTTCCCAAGCTTTCGAAATATGTGGTTCTAGAGCCATATATTCCTATTCCAGCTCCCTCTGCCGTTTTGGAGCCATCAGTATACCATTTGATGGCATTTCTATTCAAGTTCAAGATAGTGTTATGATCCCACTCGCTCCTGTTACTGAGCTTTATGATGAATTCCTTCGCAAAGCTGAATTTTTTTAACATATCATCCCGGGGCATATCCCAGGTTTGATCACCGTCAGGAGATTGAGGCCTATGTCTAATCATTCCTTCCTTGACCATTCTGAGTGTGGTTCTTTTCGCCACGCCCTCTACTACAATGTGGAGAGGGGTAAGATCCAATACTACTTCGATAGCTGCTGTTGGGCAGGTTCTCATAGCCCCCGTTATGCATACACATGCTAATCTTTGCACTTTCGAGAGGTTAATTCTCGCGGTGGCCAGATTTTTCCCGAGTAACAATGTAACAAATACCGTGAGATCGAATAAGACTGTCCTGATCCTACTCCACTTTCCACGAAAATTATATCAATATTTACATCCACTGTTTCGAATGAAGTTGGAGAAGGCAGTAGTATGGTGTGGTGTCCAAACTATGACCAAGGAGGTTTATGGAGACATCTTAACCAACATAATATATTCGTATGTTGATGATAATAAGGCCAGAATTTCGATTTCAATAAGGCAATGACGCTAAACATGCTTCCAAATGTGTTAAGGAATGGTTTGAGGAAAATTGTGCGAATGTTTTAAGTGACTCATTTAAAGCCTATAGAAAGAATATTGGACGTAAGTAAAGGATTCATTGTCTACGCCAGAAAATTTAAAAATAAAACAGAATTGCAGGGAAACTATCAAGAGAATTTGGCAGAAAAATGTGCACATTTATTAAACTCGATGCCTAGAAGATGCGTAGCAGTTGTTAAGATTAATAAAAATAAGTTTATAGTTTCACTGTAACAATATTAATTTTCCATTTTGTTTATTTACACTTATTATGTTCAAATTAGTTGTCCAAGTATTAAGTAGAAGTAGTAGATTAGATGGAGTTAGGATTAGTGACTAGTTAAGCATGACACAGTCAGCCATGACCGTAATCATTGTAGCATGACCTTTTTTTTGCATAAATTAGGGTAGTTTTAGTGTAGTTATTCAGTTCAGTGTTTCTGCTGATGATGATAGCTTTGCTATCAAAACGTACGTCCAGTTTAGTGCAGTGGGTGAGGGGTCTAGGAGAACTTTGCAGCGCCGAGTTAGTTAGTTTTGTTTTTTTTGCCACAACCTCATGAAATATATAATTTGCATACAATGAATTACTTTATGCTAATTAGCACTACAGGCATTGAAGGCCCTTGGCTTAGTGTGCCGGAACACACCGAGCCTCTGAGAAGTGTTGTCCGAATGGTCACCCATACCAACAACCGCTACCTCGTATTTGCTTGACTCGCAAGATTGGCAGTGATCCATCCTTCTTTCTCATCCGTACTGCCGACTTATGTTAATTATAAATAAATAAATAAATAAATAAATAAATGTTTATTGTCATAAATTGCAATTTGCAAACTTTGACACGTCAAAACAAAACAAACAATATACAGTACATTCAAACAATTAAACAATTATAACAAATATACATATATAACAAAGAGAATTAAAGCATATTAATGGTAATAATAATAATAATAATAATAATAATAACAATAATAATATCATTTATTGTCTTAGATACAAATGTTTCAAAAAAATGAAGATATAAGATATTAGGCCTAATAATATAATTACGTTACGTGCATAATGGAATAAATAGCTAGTAATTAGACTATAATCCTAATTGCCTTTATCCACATAGAAAATAATGATGTCGCATTAACCAATTTGAATGAAACCAAAATCTGTTATCCTCATGTTGAATGATGGTCGCTTTTGATGTTAAATATAAAAAGGTGAAAAGTATTTCAAGAAATGAGAAAAGTTTGCATTTACGTTCCCAAAAGATAAACGGGCTAATATTTTCTTGGATTTTATGGGTACCATAATATAATAATAATAAGAAAATACAACTATCAGTATTATACATATACATATGTATATGTATACATCGTATACGAGGGTATTAATTAATATTTAATGATTTACCAAGGCATAAACAAATTTCTACATTATCCTCCTATTTTTTTGTCCCCTACTGTACATCGCTGCAATATGCTACATCATTCTAACAGAATTTTAATATTAATTGTAATAGGTTGTTTGTGTACTAAAATCATAATCACTAAAGATAAAAGCAAACATTATAGCAATACCATATCAATAATGGAACAGTCTCTACTAGCGCTAGCGTTTGCAGGCCTATATCTTTTATACATTAAACTGTTGCGTTCGTACAGTATTTCTTGGATTTCTCATCTAGAAACATGAAATTTTATGTTCTACGCCGTAACCGCATATAATTTCATGTAGTTAAGCTCCGGCATGCCCAACTGACAACTATGAAGCACGCAGCTAATGCCGCCGCGTGCACATAACAGCCATAACATGCTCTTAAATCATCGCGATAGTCCGACTTGTTCCTACTAGATTTGTTACTCCGAAATGCACCTCCATTCCCGCTTAAGAGCGGCACTAGGTACTAGCTACAGAATTATGACGGTGGAAAGTAAAAAAAGGCGTAGGGAATGAGCGATAAAAAAGCGACGTACCCATCCAACAGTCGCTCGAATCTCTTCACCTGTTACACGCCGAGAAAATCTTGTAGGTGCTGACCAGTGAATGTTCTCGGAGCATAGTAGTATAGTAGAGGTCATGGGAATAACATGATCGCATGCGAGCCCAGAGCTCACCTCATTCCTTCCCCATAATCCACTTTATGCAAACAGGTTCGGAGTGGCACCACAAGGCGCGTAGCGAGCCTTTTGAAATGGACCGCGGCAAGCGCAGGAGAAACGGGTAGAAGAATCCAGAATGTAATTTACTTGTTATTCGGAGAGTGGAGTTTTATCAGATTCGGTCGTTACGTGGGCTAAGAAGTTAAATTGCACGCTGACCAGATTCTTCTACGAAGACCCTTATAATAATTAAGTTTTAAAACTTTTAATTCTTTCGAATAAAATTATCGTAAATCTAACGGGTACATCTTCATTCCCCAATTAAAAGAAACCACAGCTGGTGATGTTTTAATTGAAAATCTGGATAAGCTAGACGTAGTGGAACGAACAGAAATATTTGAAGCTTAATTTTATACATACACGGAAAATTGTTGATAAAAACTTAACCAGTCATAATTTCTCACAAATTGATGAAATAGGATTTAGAAGTAAGTAAGGCAAGGAGACCCAGCAAAAGAAATGAAAGACTATAAAATATAATTTACAAGTGGAAATGAAAGCAAAGGAAACGATAGCAATTTAATCCTTTCAGTAGTGTTGGCCAGCGGTGTTCCGAAAGCCGTCAAACACGAGTATGTCTAATCGCTGTAGAAATTTAATCCCTTTTCCTAACTTGCTCAACACTGATTATGAATGTACAATTACCTCAAAAAATTAGACATAATTTTAACATATTTACTAAACTTACTACTACTTTAAACGCAATGCCTTCGTAATCCGCGACGGAGCGATTTACTTTCCCAAAATTAAAACTTTTGTACTCTGATTTTTAATTCTCTTGTTCACGTCGAAATTTTATTTCAATCAACTGTTAGTTTTTTTTTCTTATATTTTAGTGACCATCATTATAAGTATTTTTGTAGGTAGTTTTAGTTTAAATTGTTTTTATTTCAGTTATAAGATATATACAACTTATTTTTACATTAGTAAGTAAATGTCCACTTAATATATCTTCTTCTAACTTCGTGTATATCATAGGTTTTTTCTTGTTCATCTTTTCAATATTATTATTAAGACGAAGCATCTTAATTATTAAAGTTTTGAAGTCAAAACATCTAATCTACACTTTATGCAGAAATTCTAAAATCTGTAATTCGATTTGTGCCGTCACAAAAAAAGCAATAGAAATGAATCATTAAGAAACAATAACTTTTTTTAAGGTAACAATTTTTTCCAGAGTGTATGATTTTTTAGACTTTATTAATATAAATGTTACCAGTGGGCATTTATGTCTAATTATTATCTAATTATTTTGCATATCCACATTAAAAAAAATCTTACAAAAATGTCTTAAACAGTCTATGTAGTCTACAGTAACTTTATTTCTTCAAATAATTATACACGAACACATTTTAAGTATTTGTGAATTACATCACCTGTGAACCTGCGAATAATCGATGGCTGAAATAAACAACAAAAGAAAAGTATATATGCCGACAATCATTCCGAAAGCTAATCCCCTTGATGTTATGCGACAGAGGTGCCGCAACCCTTTCAGCCGGAGATTTACATTCGCAAAATT
Organism: Protaetia brevitarsis; assembly: GCA_004143645.1. Classification (NCBI taxonomy): domain Eukaryota; kingdom Metazoa; phylum Arthropoda; class Insecta; order Coleoptera; family Scarabaeidae; genus Protaetia; species Protaetia brevitarsis. The sequence goes on from RXPK01000103.1 coordinate 3,475,797, forward strand.
TTACTTTATAGTTTCCGCGGAATAATTCACTATTAAAATTCTTAGAAACTGCACACACGCAATCGCTGGTAGATTAAAGGAGTGATATATCTTTTCTTATATTTCCTAATTAGGGAAAATAAGCTCCCTATGTTATCTTTTTTTTGAGTCGATCGTACCTAGAGTTGATCATACCCTACATTGAATGTTTTACAAATATTGTATCACTCATGAAATGTCCATCACAGTGGACACTAGGTCTGAACGGGTTAAAATTGTATGCACTGAGAAAAATACTGGACGTAATAACAATAATCTACAATCATTGAGTGAATTTTCATCGACAGAATGAAACGTGTCATTGTTATGATAAAATATTATTTACAATCTTTGATTAAGTAATAACAAGATTCATTAGTGAAATAAATTAGTCTTCATTATTATAACAAATACTTGTACATTAGTCCATGGATAATATTTGTTACAGTAACTATATATTTTCATACTTTCAATAAATAATTTTGTAAATAATATGAATATGAACGAATAGATATTGTTATTTTTACGTCACAATTTTCATAAAATTATTGACGATATGAAGGTAAAAAAGTATTAAATGATACCTTCTTCGTTAGTTCAATGGCTTGCAATTTATTGAAAAAACGAACAGATAGTATACCTTAATGAAAGATGATTGAATTATCGACTTACGCTGCAGTGGCTGACTGAGGGAGAGTTTGGCATGTGGGCCCTAGACGGCGTGCATCTAAACTCGTGAACTCTTAGAGAGGAATCGAGAATAATGCTTGAGAGACGATACTGAAGAAAGTGAAGAATGCTAAAGACGCTTAGTATACAGAAACTCAAATTTCTATTCCCTTTTCTGCTTGCATGGTGATTCCCCACCACAATGGACCATGAACCCCTGCCATGGTGGCATTCTTACGGTTAATTCTTCAGGCATTTTTTTTTTATGTTTTTTTGGTGATCACCAATCTTTAAGATAAAACTTTTAATATTTGTTTTAATGCAATCCAATTAAATAAAGCTGCAACGCTTACTCAACAGTGAATTGAGTGAATGAAATGAGATAAGTTAATTATTTTAATTAGAAGTTTACTCTATAACAACAACTAAAATTTATTAGCATTATGAATAATATACATTAAGTCAACCCCTTGTGATTAGCATATCAACAAATAATATTCATTATATTGACGCTTTTCTTTATTCTCTACTGGAGTTCATACGTAAAATTGATAACTCGCGGTCATTAAGTAAACCAAATAAAGTTGTTGAAACAAAACTGGGGTTCGTTACAACAAAAACATATTTAATTGCGCAGCAAATCTAGCTATTTCATTTTCGATAAGTTTAGTTCCTTAATACAATGAATAATTTATCACTCAATAAATTCCGTCAGAGATTGAATAAAATCTTTTTCATTAATTTGATGACCTCGTTCTTTGGACCAATTTTAATACATTATTTCATGTGAACAATGATTTCTTTCATTGTTTCAGGACCCATTTTTGGTTCAGTGAATATTACTGAAGTAAAAAAACCACAAAAAAAAACATGACAATTAATACATGACATTAAATAAATAGCATTTGTTCCTAATGTCTCCATAGCATAAACAAAACTACAAACTCTATTATACTTATTGTTAGATATACTAGACAAACTCTTAACGAGACAGTATGCTGCAAACGGAAGATTAACAACTAGATATCCAAAACTGCTCAGTGTATTTGTGTACCTTTGACAAGACTATTTGACAGACAGCATTCATTTTGGTATACACGTGTTCGCATCGTACGTAACTTACTACAAATATGGGCATACAATTATGTGCATGTCATTATCCATCTAGATGTATCGATACGTCAGTTTCAATAGCCAATTAATCGTAATCTCGTTCTACATTTTAGTAAACTAATTATGCGTATCTAATACATGCGGTTGCTTTCCTTTTATGGAAGCTATCCACTAAGAAAATCATGTTAGCTAATATGTATTTACATATGCACCTCTTATCGTAATATATTTATTTATTTAGCTACCGTTAAAACGCATTTTTAAAGTATAATCTGGGAACATGACGTGGCAAATGAAGTCAATATAAATTTGTGGTTATGCACGGTTAGCTTTAAGACAGCTTTAAGTAAACGAGGCAAAAAGTATCTTGAATTTGATCATGTCATGATGACTTGTTTCTTATTAATTAACCACAACTGAGATGAAAAAATACACCAGAGTGAATACTTGGGAGCTAATTATTCAATTGCAAGAAAGAAGTGTTTAATGAACCAGAAAACAGCAATGTGAATACTTCCTACCTGATTTAAAAAAAAACATAAGGAAAAAGAAATTGTCTCTCTTATAGGTTATGGTATTACTATCTATGCTATAAACTTCTAAAAGCTGGTGTAGATTCGTTTAAAAGAAGGAAAAATCTCCCAATTAAGAAATTATGTATATATCGGCTAACTACTTCAAATTAGAAGAATTTCCAAAAGCTGAACATGATGGGGATAACAAGATCAATTAATGCTGGTAATCTACAAGTTCCTTTGTATAATAATAAATGCGGACGCACAAGCCTTAAAATCACAGATCAGACCGTTGGTAAAACGTCCCACCCATTAAAAAAATTATGAATAAGGAGTTATTTTTATTAAATGTTAGTATGATCAGGGATATTATGGAAGAATGTTGTCGTGTGTGCTCTGCCCTAACATTCTTTCTAAATCAAAGTACTTAATTCAAGTAAAAAAAAAAAACATTTAAATTTTATTTTATAATGAAAGGAAATAATTAGAAGTAAAAAATAACACACGCCCTAAAAAAATGTGGTAAAATTTCCCCAAAAATAGGTGTCAACTGGGTTACCTCATATTTACACCTATAGATGTCAATTTACCCTAAAACTGTGGTAAAATTACCCCAAAAATAGGAGGTAGCCCAGTTGCCACCTATTTTTGAGGTAATTTTACCACATTTTTTTTTAGGGTGCATATAAGAAAGGATTTAATCTAAGGTAAAAAACATGAATTCGTTTATTAAATAACAATTAGGTTTTTATACAGTAATTTCAAATTTTGCAATATATTTAATCATAGAATCATAAAATACATTAAGTGCAAAATTTCAAAATTCCCGTGTATTTCCAATATTTGCGTTATATATGCTTATGTGACGAATATAACAGCGTGTGAAACATAATCGTGAAAAAAATACTGGATATTTGGGTTTCTGCCATAAGAATACATGCTCAATTATAAGATTCAAGATTGTTACCTTATATGAATTTTTATAGACCATTACAAGATGGCGACGGATAATACGAAATTTCAAACCCAAAAATTCGACAAACAAACAAAAATAAAAATTCTTATAAATATATTGAATTTTAGATTAAAATTAGAATAACACGTTTACTTTTAAGGTCAAGTTGGCGCAGAATACCTTTTTGAGAAAAAAGTGGCGTACATCCCAAGAAACGCACCTTCGAGAACAGCAAATGGAGGACCTCAATCGGAGAATCCCCCAAATTATGGCGAAGGCTTGGACGGGATCATTCCTTGAGAAAATCGTCGTTAGAAAAGCATTACCCAATACTTATTGTAGGTAAATTGTGGGTAAAATATTAAAATACTGGCATTTCTTTTAAAGAACCACTGTTGTAGGTTAGAATTTGGAATAAATTGGATGTTACATATATGAAAATGCCGACCAAAATCGATTAAAATTACTTCGATGCACGACCGTCTCCTACGGAGGTTGGCTAGTAAATGATTCGAATTACAAATTCTGTAACGGTCATGGACTTTGAGTGACTTCGCAAAGAATCAACTGTCCTTACACCTATATGAGGGAGATAAAAAATAGGTATGTAGCTAACACACATTTTATTTATGAAAAGCCAAGTAATTACAAATCATCCTAACTCCGTGCTCCACCTAAAGGTACTACACGAGGCTACCTATTCTAAGTACTATATGGATTCCAAAAGAATTGAAATGTTTCTTCTCTAACAAAAACAATATGTAACATAAGACAAATACTATAAAATATACAAACTAAATTTAAAAAAAGTAATTATTGGGATCTAAAAATTAAATCCACTGTAAAAAAATATATTGTTTCGATACCAAACTTTGATCTGTCAAAATCTACTTTGCTATTTAATATTCTGATTCTAACATTTGATTTCGATCCGTAGGTGCTTTGCTACTAGTCCACTTTAGTTCCTGGAGGGAAAATTATGAAGAAAAACGCCATTGAAGGATTGCAGAAGTCTTCTGCACCATATGAAGGGTCCGCCTTTTGTGTTGTGATGTTTTGACCATTTTAGCCATAAAAATATATAAGTTTTAAAGCTTCAATTCTTGACCATGTACATATATAATATTTAATTTCTTTTTCTCTTGGTTTTTAGGTTGTAAATATTGAAAACATGAATGAGTACTGCGACGTTTCGCTTTATTGCAAAGCTTTTTCAAGTATATAAATATAAATGTAAAAAGTGTAAATTATAAATAAAATGTTTTTGTTTAATAAATGACAAATTGTTTTGTTTACTATGATTTTGAATATATTATTATGTTTTATTTAAAGATTGCGTTTTAAACTAGGATGTTTTGATTATTTGTTTTTGAATTTTGTAATTAAATAGTTCTTTAAAAATATTGTATTTAGTTATAAAATTAAATTATATAATTTTGTGAAATATTGTATATCGGTTTTATCACTGACTGCATTTTTATGTTTATAAATTTGAATTATTTCAAGTATATTACGTGTTTTTAAATTTTTTTCTTTGTTTAAAATTGTTACGTTGTTGAAATCAAAGGTATGATTTTGAGTTGTTTCATGTTTTTTTAAAGCTAAGATTTTTATTATATTTATGTCCTTTTATTCTATTTTCCAAATATTGCATGGTTTCACCTATATATACACAATTTTGACGGTCTATTTTATAAACTATGTGTAATGTTTTACTTTAATTTCAAGGTCAATGATAAAACCGATATACAATATTTCACAAAATTATATAATTTAATTTTATAACTAAATACAATATTTTTAAATATTAAATAAACTATTTAATTACAAAATTCAAAAACAATCCTATTTTAAAACGCAATCTTTAAATAAAACATAATAATATATTCAAAATCATAGTAAACAAAACAATTTGTCATTTATTAAACAAAAACATTTTATTTATAATTTACACTTTTTACATTTATATTTATATACTTGAAAAAGCTTTGCAATAAAGCGAAACGTCACAGTACTCATTCATGTTTTCAATATTTACGACCTAAAAACCAAGAGAAAAAGAAATTAAATATTAAAAATATATAAGTATTTTGTCTATATTTTATCACTTTTAATGCGTATATTCCATTTTTTTAGTTTGTTACTTAAAGTACTCGTGGACACCAATAGGTTAATATTGTGCTTTTTTTTATGTTATTGTGTTTGTTGTTAATTTAGATTCTCGAAATGACTATATTTTCTAATTTATATTTGTCCATGTATCTACGTAAGTTTATATTGCAAATATATATCTAGATACCTTCCTTAATAAACTTGTTAACTATACTATTATACTAAAAACAAATTTTAAATAAAAGAAAACATACATCGTTAGACCAGGAGTTTCTTTATACCTGTGTTGCTTGATTACTAAGCCCATTAAAATTTACACAAAAAAAGAAGGAATGGTAATATAAACCCAGTCACCTACCGAAACATCTCCGAAAGGTCAACCGACACGTTGGCCGCACGATCTCGATATTTTCGCTACCTTTCCAGGCAAAAAAAAAGGAAAAGGAACTCAAATTAACAACAAAAAATTGTGGTCGTTAAAGAATACAAGGCGAATTCCACTAACACGAACAAAAGATATAACAAACATTAATAATCACACGTAACAATTTTGCCGCGCGTAATTTAGGCCACAAAAAAACTGGTGTCCATTACAGGTTACAAAACGAGATTGAAGGAAATATATTTTCCACCTTCAACAATAGTCAAATAAGGCTAAAAAATAGCTTGTAATTATAGGCTGATTTAAGTACATTCCGATATAAGCTTAGGTTCTTTGTTTCGTTTCCTTCTCCGGGACATTAATGATATTTCTATATAACGCAATAAGCTATGTTCATAAATTATGAATATAATGTGCCCTAAGCAAATTATTTCGTGCACCGTATTATTAGCTGCGGCATTGGATAGGCATACTCTGAAACGTTGGCGAGAATCACCGTGTAAAGATGCGAGAGGAAGAAAGAGAGAAGGAGTTACGAAAAAACGAGAGCGAAATAATAAATTATTGTAAAATACCTCACCTTTTACGTAGAGTCGGTCGGTAACTTCAAGACTCTTTTTTACCTTCGGGTTTCTTATGGCATCGTTTATTTCCCTTGACGTCCCGTCCGTATCTGCAATGAAAAAGCGAGATGTTTTTATTAAAGCGATGAGACGAACACGGGATTCCTACACGGGTAAACTAGTTTTGAGATTTTCTTTATTGCTTGTCAAAATATTAAGTCGTAATTTTAATCGCGTCTTATTTAAAAGTGAATTATATTCGCAGCCGTAAATAGAAACTGGAAAAAGAATGTGTAAGTTTTTTGATATACTCGTGTTTTTTTTTTTTTTTTAAATAATAACGAGTTCGTGGAAAAGGTATGAGAATCAGGCGAACGGGTGTATAATGTAAGATTTTTTTTAGAATCAAATGAGTTTTCAGTGTACAATTGTTTAAATGGGGCTCACAATCTGCTATTATTGCAAGTAAAGAATTGTGAGTCACTTTATTTCCAAATTCCTAATTATATCAAACTAAAAATTGATGAAAGATGAAATTAATAATAAATTGGCACCTAAATGAGCTTTTATTTCCTCTGCCCGTCCAATCTGATATAATTTATAAGGCGTATAATGTGGGGAAGCCATAAGTTAGGTGAACCTTCATTTTTGATACTTCCTTGAGTCGCACGGTATTGCGCAATTTAAGAAATTGTGCTTAGATCTAATGAGAACAAGTCGGTTACATTTACGTGAATTTAACTTGTTCTCATTGGGGTATTTTATTATATCATGTATGGGATCTACGAGTTCCTTCCTCTAAGTCTCCAAGCCTACTCAAATCTTCTTTCAAATTACACAAAATTGCTATACAATCCTATCGGAATCCTCCGCTTCTCTATATTTACGGCTTGAGGGATTTATCGAGGTGAGTCACCTTCTTGTTGTCATCCTTCTTAAGTCTTGTTCTGACTTGCAAACAAATTGCTGCAAATTGATAGCACCAAATAAATATATGAACGGCTGAAAATGAGTCATTCATATTTGCAAAAAAATGTTTGCTGAAATCAATTTGCAGCAATCTGTTTGCAGGCCAGAAGAACAAGGCTTTATTCCCTCTTTTCTATCTTGCGCTAACCCGGGTACTTCACACTATGCGGTTTCTCTTCCATTTACTGCTCTTCTCACCTCCTCATTCAGCGTGATACAAAAAAATTCATCTCCTCCTCTTTCCTAGTTCCCTTATTTCATGTGTTCCACCTTCCATCTTTTGCATGTATCTCAGTCTGGGGATAAGGTCAAACCACATGATTATCCGACAAATTATTTCACGAGAGATTTCGAATAACAATTAATATTAAAGGTTTAAACATTATAAAATAAAAGTGCTATAAAAATTAGCATGATTCAAAATACTCATTTAAAGAATAATAGCGCTTACTAACTAAAAAATCTTTTAGTGCATTTTTAAAAGCATTAATATTATTGCAGTTTTAATGACTTATATAATTTGATACATAGAGAGGATTAGTTTCGTAAGTAACAAGTTTATGTTTTGGAATAATAAAATCATCAGCATTACGTGTAAAGTAGCTATGAAAATCCTTATTTTGCTTCTAATTAGGTTCGATGTTTTTAATAAGTATTAGTATTTCATAAATAAATAAGGTCGTTAAGGGCATAATACCACCTGGCACTCCCGATATTATGGAGATAGCTAGCTCTCTTTTGTAAGCGAAATGCGTGAATACTACTACGAAATTGGCCCTCCAGAATATAAGACCGTACCTCACCCAAACTTTGAAACAGGTGTAGTAATACGTTTTAGAGACATGTATGTTTGTTATTTCCTTTAATCGGTAAATCACATATCATGCCTCTGATAATTTAGTACATAAAATATCAATGTGTGTTGATCAACCTAAATCATTATCAATATGTAGAGTCAGTAACTTAATGGAAGTAACCTGTCGAATTGAATGCCCATCAACTCGCAGTAGTTGGCTACAGTCAATATCCCTTCTTACAGCCTTAAGTAAACATAATGAAAGCAATTTTGTCGATGTTTATTCTCAAGTTATTAACGGTAAAGCACTGGAGAAATATTTTTAGCATATATTTTCTTAATTCCTCAATATTAGCATGTAAGTTGAATAAGCTGGAATCTACAGGGAGGTGAGAAACGCGATGATTAACCTGCCACTAGGAAAATAAGTCACTATCTTTCAAGCAAAGGAATGCGCAATATTGCATCGGGCAACTGACATCAATCAGAGGGCTTATGAAGATAAGCGGATTTGTATTGCAGCAGATAGTCAGGCGATACTAAGAGCACTAGTGAAATACAATCGAGACTAGCTTAGATATTCCAAAACTGAATAACCTGACAGGCCACAAAGTCACTTTACTCTGGGCGGCTGGATATTCAGCAGTTGAACGAAAAAGCCTAATGAGCCTATGAGTTAGAAGAATGAATCATGAGCTTCAATATATAGGCCCGAAATCTCTTCTAGGACTGTCTAAATACAGCACAAAAGCAGGTAAGAAATTAGGTTAGAGAGAGAATACTGGAATAACCAATTCATGAAAAGACCATTGGAAGGAAGACTGAAGAACTACTACAGTTCAGTAGGAATAATCTTTGCACCGTACCAGGTCTCCTAAACAGGACGCTATGCATTGAAAGGACACCTACAGAAAATTGGGATCAACAGTGCAGACATTAACTGAAGACTGTGTAATGGCATTGACAGAGAACGCTACTCTATTGTTATTGGTATTGGCGATATTTTTAGTTGTTCTCTGAATATTTAATTTCTTCTGTCCTTTCTTGTCTTTTATCAGATTCTTCGGAGGAATTTCATTTTGTTTTCCATATCGTCTAATTGATTTCTTTTTTTTTGTCGTCCATATTTCACTTGCAAAACCTCGGTTTTGCTACACTTTTCGCACAATTTTTGTCTTTACATCCATCGGAATCTCATTTCTTCCTAACAGCTTAGTCTTTATGGCGTTAAATAATTTTCCAGTCTTCCCTATTCCTTCATTTCTCTTCGGTTTTTTTCCATTTTCATTGTTTATTACACTACCTTTTAGTATTTGAAATGCTCCGCTTGGCGTATACTTTTACCTTTTATTGTGATGTTGTATCTAGTCTTCTCTATTCCCAAGAAGCCACTTCCAAGGATGATACGCCTAACTAATACGGCAAAATTATAGAGCGTCCTTTAGGAAGAAGAGGATCGCAATAGATGTGAAAAGGTCGCGGTGAAACAGATCCGCAGGCCCCTCAACCCTAATCTAATCTAGCCTTCTCCATTCTCCATTTCCTCATTTTTTTTTCCTGAGTTGCCCATATTTATTATCAATTGAACTTTTTCAGTTCACTATTCAATAAATCTGTGTTATATCCGGGTCTTCTGGCAAGATAGCCATATCATCCGTATTAATCTTTAAGTTCATTACCCAATATCCTACGCCGTATGGTGTCTGGTGGTTTCCTTTGGAATTCTTTATAGCATCATCCAAGACAACACTAAAGAGATCTGGCCGCAATATATACGCTTGTTTTAGCCCAAGTTTCTTAAGTTTCATAAAAGGAATATGGATCAACTTTTAGATTACATCTAAATTTAAAACGTCCAATTACTAGTTAACAACATACCAGAAATTAGTGCATGCAGCAATTACTTACATATCTCATACTTATGGTAAACAAACACACCAATTCAATGCAATCGGGAATAATAAATTGTGATCATTTCTGTTATTTAATTGGTAATAAATAATACATACTGGCCCGTTCGATTAATTGAATGCTGGCGAGAATTGAACAGAAACAACATACCACAGATAAATAATTTTGTAGAACTTAATTATAAGTACGTACAAATATGGCATACTGGCATCGAATATAAATGTATGTAACGGCACAATCTACATTTGCAGATATATGTAGGCACATAAATGAAGTCTCATTGACTTAATTCATTGTAGAATGAATTGAAGATTATCTCTTGTAATCTTTTCTCAATTAAAGCTGCAGTTTCTTTTTCTCTTGTATAAATTCCATATTATTCGTTTCGCAAAATGTTCTTTCTTATAATCAATAACATCCATAAACCGAACGTACTTTATTCATATAATCATTAATCTTTCTGTCTGCATCCTGTATCACAAAAGAATGTAAAATTTGCGTATTTAAATTATTCCATATAATTATAAAAGCTCTCAAGATTTTATCGCCTTTCGATTCAACCCCAAAATAAACAAAAATAAAGGACATTCACCAAACATTACACTCTTAGCGTACAAAATCCATTATAAGTATGTTAATTTCTCGCAGATGCTTTGCGAGTGCGGAGTTTTCCAAGGTCGTGCTCATACTATGTATTCGTTCGCGTGTTTATTCCAGGGGTTTTCTTAATTCTTGCTGGTTTATTTTCCCGGCAAAACACACCTCTCGGCATACTTGCGAGTGAGTAATAAAGTCCCGGGATTGTCTCTTTGCATTTGTACATCCTCTTTTGCATTCGAGGCGGATGGCACGTCTTATGTTTTAAATGGTTGAAGACAAATGCAACGTCAACAGAAAACAAAAAGAAACCGAGTGGAATTTGTGGATTTATATTCGTCGTTGTCGATGGGTGCTTTAGAATGATATGAGATAATAATGGAATCAGAAACGATAAACTATACAGTTAGAATAAATATCTGATCTGGTATTATATTTAATTTGTCAGATAAACCGAACATTGTAGTATTACATTCATAACAATTGGTTGAGTATTTATTTTCTGGCAACAATTTAATCAATCTCTAATAAAGTAATGCTTTAGTATGTAGAAACAAACTAATAAAAAATATGTTGATCGGTGGAATAAATACATCTCTTACAAATGTATGATTTTACTACAGTACAAGTTTTTCAATATCTGGCGACCATATTTCCCTTATGTATTGTTTTTATCACCATTGCTCTTCTTTTGGCTTGCAATACAGTACCAATTTAGACTTTATTCGAATATAATATGAAAGTTTTAGAAGAACTGAAAGATATACAGCTCTTTGCCAAGAGAGTTGGGCCAGAGTTCGTTAACTCATTTCAAGCTGATCAAGAACTAGATCAGTACTTTTGCTCGTTATAAATTAATATATATTACAATGGAAAGACTGAAGTTTGAATCAAAATCGTGGCGTTTGTCAGGTAATAAGGCGTTTGGGAGAGTAGAAATGTCCTATCAGATATTACCATTGACCTCTGATGATTTTTCTATCTGTCACAATCTGAACAATCATTAAAATGAAAAAAACCTGTCTTAGTTCTTCTGTTTACTCGAGTGGCAAACAAGTGATAACATCATTGTGATAAAGACTGGTGCAAATTTAAGAAAACTAAATAAAAATGAGTATCATTAAACCTATTTTACAGGGCTTCAGAGAAAATCCGAAGTGTGGACAAAGGTACAAACAGCGCAATATGAAATATTGTCATAAAAAATAATTTTGTTCAGTTGAAGACCTTGATGGTAAAGGGTATTAATGCTACCATCAATCGTTAGAATAGTGGCAGCATTCGCCACTCCAAACTTTCAGGTGGTTTAGGGTAGAATCAGCAGTTTGTTTTGTTCAAGCCCTTATATTCGGATAAAAGAAAAGTCAGAAAGGCCGAAAGCCAACAGAGAGCAAACACGCTAAAAAAGGATGCTTGGTGGATGCGACAAGATTACATTGGAAGCTTCACAAATTAAATTCACGTTCAAACAAAGAAAACATTTTCTTCTATATCTGCTACATTGTTCACTTTTTTATTATCTATTCTGCATACACTAAAGCTGACAAAACTCAGTCAAAACTTAAAAGAAATAAAGGATCTAAATCTTGAATTCGTTCATTCATTCATTCATCCAGCCATCCATCCATTCATTCATTCATTCATTCATTCATTCATTCATTCATTCATTCATTCATTCATCCATTCATTCATTTGTTTATTCGGTCATTTATTCATTCATTTATGAGCGAAAATACTTAAGATCTAATTGTTGACCGGCTTCAAATGAGTGAACAAACCCTGGCCCAACTCTCCTGGCAGAGTTGCATATTTTAACATCTAGCCGTATCTATGAATTATTAGATTTTGTTAGATTGCATCTCACGAATTTCTAGTGGAATATTTTATGTTCCTATGTATAACATTAACATTACTTTGAAAAATATTCAAATCTCTATGGATATGCTTATAAAGCTGTATTAAAACTATAGAGGTTGCAAACTGTTGAGATCTGTATTTCTGTAAAATAAAATTGGATAGCTTTATGTTAGATTTAAACCGTAAATCGTAACAATCCCGATATAGCAAAATTTAATTTAATTTTTTAATTGCACCCCAGAATAACAGTCATAATTCAAATCCATTTTTTTTCATATTTCGTAGTACGTAAAAAGGTTTTATTTAATTTATAAGGAAGAGTATTAATATGTAGGCTCAAATTAGGCTACGGATTGTCATTAATCCCAAAACTCTTCACACTGAGACATTTTCGGCCTTAAAACAATTTATATGTAATGAGATCTCTGTATTACTATCTGCAAATAGCACACGCTAGGATTTTTGGATATTAAGTTGATTTTTAGAAAGGCAGATAGCCAAATGATGTACTGAGTTCTCTTTTTTAAATATTATCTAGCAATTAGTTGTGACCCTGACCAGTCACAATGATGGTGACATCGCCTGCATAAAGTGTGACACTACCAAGTATAAACGCAGGGAGATTGTTTATAAATAGTGGAAATAGGACAGGTCCTAAAGTCGATCCCTGCGGAACTTCCACGCTATTCTCCACCATTCTAGGGAACCATGCATGATTTTGAACAATACTCTTGGTATTGTTATATCGTGAACTGCCTGCAATGGGCCAAATAACGTTCAAGAAATCTATGGGCTAAGCTTCTCACTTCGTAGTGAGAAATATGTCGAAATTGCTTTAAAACATTATGATGTTTTTGAGACAAAATTGCCCGAAATATAATAAAAGTGCTTACTTTTCATATCACATTTTGTTCTTTATTCAACACTAATCTTATTCTTCTTTGGCAATAATGACTGGTGAAATTTATTATGGTGGTTAATCTTTCTGAGGACATATTTCTTGCAGATTTGATCAGCTTTAACCTCGTTTCTCCTACCATTTTGCTTTTACATAAGTTTTTTATTCGTTCATGACCTTGTGGACTCTCCAACCTGCCGCAAATTTATTACCACGTCCGAGGCGCATATCTCCCGCAAAAACCGCAAGCTCCTCTCATATAACGGTAGTAATCGGCTAAAGATAGTACGTTTCGTGAAACCGATACCGCCATTAACATGACATGCCATTAAGGTCGGATAATTGTGCGTTTTTTATGCAATTGAACTATAAAAGTACAGTCAACGCAGGCAGAGGGCGTCGCACCGCGATGGAGTGTGCCCAGAGTCGCGTCATGCCAACCCATCCGACTGTATTCTGCATTCTTCGCGGCCTCTTGCGCGTCGCTATAAAATATAACCGTGCTGACTACAATCTCGATATCCTGGCGCCGATGGTATTCTCACTTTTATAATGGGATCGGAGCTTTATAGAATCGATCGTTATTGCAAACAAAGAAAAAAAAAAGATGCTTCTATGCCGTCCCATTCAGAGTTATTGCGGGATTGTCTGTGCAGTGAGCATGGATTTAGTGCAAAGGGAAGGAATCCTAAGGGTGTAACTATAAATTGCTTGTGGATAGATAGAACACTCTCAATCTATATGATTAAATCACATCATATGTATATAACAATTGTGACGAAAGTATATTCATGGCATAGATATTTAATTAAAAATATGAAATCCTTAGATTAGATGTTCGGTCAGTAAAGCAATCATATTTTAGTGCAAACAAGAAGAACTCGCTAAATGTTAAGCTCAGATTTGGCTCTTGGTACTCTAACGGAATGAATTAATGGTAATTCGATTATTATCCAATATAATTAACCAAATTAAAATTAAATGTTATTAATTACTGATATTTACTTTCACATATACCTAATTAAATAATATTACCAGGAGTTTGTGTAAATTAAATGTTCTTTTGCACCTTCATGATCATTGTAATATTTAATTTGAAAAGAATAAAGCATAAAAAAGTATCTTCCGCTGCCAGATTCGAACTCAGGCCCTTTAGCGCTCCTAGGCATAATAATGAAATGGCGACTGTTTTCAATGTTTTTTTATCAGTTTATATCAGTTCCTCCGAGTGATGATTATTGTACAGTTTGCATATGAGCTCTTCATCAACGGACATTCCAATCTTGTTCCTTAATCCTGTGACCGATTATGATCTGCACTTTCCTGTTCATCAGTTAAAGCCTTCTAGTTTTAGAGGTATCGATGGCAGTTGGAATAGCATGCTAAAGATTTATGTCGAAAGCATTATTCATTCTTTAAATCATTTGATAAATAAATCTTTAAAATAAGGCATATTTCAAACGTATTTATTATAACTTGTAGAATTCTTCCGATACTTAAGAATGGCATAGAATGTATGGGTAACTACAGGCAAATTGTAATCTTGTTTGCAGTATCCAAACCTATTAGGGAGTAGTTTTTAATAGAATCTAACCAAACAGCATGGCTTTCGCAGAAATCGGCCAACTAGATTTGGCTGAGAAAACTGCTGGTGTCTTTATGGATCTTAACGAAGAGTCCGACCCTGTTGATCATTTTTATTACTTACAAGTAGTAAAATACCAAATTATGATTTAAGGAGTGTTGTTGTTCACGATTGATTTTCCTTATATCTGAGTGAGTGGCAGCAGATGGCAGATGTAAAACTCGATCATCTCTATTCTAGATTCGAAGATGTCCCGCAAGGCTTTGTCCTTGGTCCTCTTCTTTTTTTCAGTTACATTAATGACCTGCCAAATATATATAGTGACGAGATATTGGCACTCTTTGCAAATGGCGTGTCGTATTTGTGTGCAAGAAAACAACACGCATTATATGATTGTTGCTACTAGCTTATCTGCCAAAGCAATGCTAAATGGACCTGTACAGTCTTTTTCTATTAATTGAAAATTTGATGAGACGTTTTTTGCCTCACTTAAATATAAATATTTATAAATAAATACATGTCGGGCGATTTTTCAATCGTTATTTCTTAAACCTAATTTATGTTCTTTAAATCTCATTTCAACTGATCTCTTAGTCGGCCCCACAAAATTACCACCACGAAAGGTACACTTATTTGGTAATCAGTCCAAATTTGTCCAAATTCTTTCTGTTTTTCTTACATTTTTATACAATAAACTCTTCACTGTAAAATTATTAGAAAAAAGCTGGTTGCAGGTTACATCTTGTAAATAATTTAGTACGTGTTTTCTCTCTAAATACACTGTTGAAAAATTTTAACACTTTTTTGACTAATTTAATAGTCAGGAGAGGTCCACACTCTTTTCGTGTTATTTTGTCGGGAACTATAGAAGTTTAAATTTGACGAGCAAAGATAGTCAAGTATTGTCTATTGCTAAGGGGTTATTTTGTCCAACTGACACGTGGAATTATAAAATACTTCTAGTCACATTTTATTTGATCCAGACTAGACAAATTGACTAGCTGTTTAACTAAATGAATGCGATCTATTGGGTGATTTAACACCGTTTTCTAAACACAACGTCTTTTTAATATGCAACTCCTATTTCTGAGTGCTATAATATTCTCTCTTTAAGACGTTTTCTCAATTATAAATATGCAAAACCACTCATTCACAAGTTTTGGTTTCAACTAAACGTACCAATTTTAAAATGATTTTTTGAGAACCATTATAAAATTAAGTGAATGTTTATGCTATTTGATTCAAGTCTATTGTCACATCTATTTACGCAATTAGTTTAGTAATTGCGTAAATAGATGTTCCCAATACATCTTTAAGATAGTTTTTTATGCCCACTGGAATTAACGTTCAATAACACGAGGTTACACTTTGCAAGTCAGTCACATTTGGTGGTTTGTTTGGATATGTTAATACGGAGAATCAAACACGAAAACAGATACACGTGCAATGCAGGTGGTGCGTATAATGCAATACTGTATTAGAATAGGTGGGGTTTCTATATTTCTATCCGAGGGAAAAATTCTGATTGGTTGACGCTTCTGGATGTCTAGAAAAATAGTCAATCCTCATATCTGAACAAAGAATTCACACGAAATTCTAGTAATTTCTGTTCTATTAAATACGCGTAGTCAACTCGTCTGGCAAAGTTTGGAAAAATCAACACTAAAATATTTGACTAGCGCAAAATTAACGCCAACACCGTAATATTTTCAACAGTGTATTTGAGATGTCTGACGCAAATAAGTTAAACATCTCAAATATTCAGACATCACGAGTTGATCAAGTTTTGATCTATGTTAAAGTCCTAAACCGCCCCAAAAATATCGATCTACATAGCGAAATCACATTTCTAAACCATTTTGAAATTGATATTAAGATTTCGACATTTTCCTAATCGTGTTTTCGCTATGCAAGTGATATTTTTGCGATGAATTCATAATTTTCCACATATCGATCGCTTCAATTCATCTGAGACACTGTGTGCATAAATTGATTAGCTTATAAACATATGTAGCTAAGTACTATTGAAAATTTAAGTTATTGGAAGTTTTGGATTGGTGGTATTATGAATAATTAGTAACAAAACCAGAAAATCGTTCTTTCCAATCCTTTAATTAATAAATATAATTGTTGACCGGTTTCGGCGTATGCCATCCTCTGGACACAATACGTCAGTAAGACTTTAAAAGCTAACGTCATATATATTAGAATTACTATTCACAAACATTTACAACAAAACAAAATAAATAAAATAAAATGAGACAATGCGCAAATTCAAAAGTGGAAACATGTTAAAACTTTAGTCTTTTCCATATTTTTTACATTGAAGCGGAAATGACAAATAACAAAATGAAACTACACAATACGACCGTATGTACATTTTTTCCCAAACAAAAGGGACATCACCCTGGCATACACACTAATGACACTTGCGTTAAAATTGTCTATTTCCTCTCTTTTTTTCCAGACATAACGCTTGGTTTGAAAAATAGAATGCTGGCGCCATTATAAAAGGATCTCTTTTACACCATAATCTGCAATAATGTCTAGCATTAAAGTTCTCTTTTTGTGATTTGGAGGAAACCCACAAGTATTTATGATAAGACTCTCGCATACAAGGTGAATGAGCGAATATCTAAAGGTCATACCAAATCGATTAGGAAGATCATGTATCTATCAGTAATGTTGAAAAAGGCATCGATTTTATATAGTATGATTAACACTGAAGAACTCGCAGTGCTCATCCCTAAATATTTATTTCATATATATATTTATTTGAATCAACAAACAAATCGATATTATAAAAATCACATTTCCCCATCACCCCATGAAGACACTACTGAAAACGAAAAATATAACCCTTTGATAGTTAACAGCAACAACAAAATTCGTGGCAAGGTGTCTGTGACAAGCATGCAAACTTAATGCCGGTAGGTATCAACATCATTCATTAAATATTAACAAGTTGGAGGCTAATTTGTTATTTTAATATTACGTTATTACCTAGCCTGAATGAAATTACCAGTAATGGCTTAAATCGTCTGTTAAAGTAAATGATCTAGATTACTCTTCTGCCATGGCAAAAAAAAGGAAATATCTGCAGATATATCATAAAATAATATACTTTCTAGTAGAAATTTCCAGTATTTCAATCACTTTAATATAATGTTTTATATATAAAATAACCTACAAATAAAAATATAAACAAAAGTGTAAACTTAATAAACTAACTCTAGAATTAGTTGATAAATTCAAATATTTGGGATTAACCATTGAAATTTTCTTTGGAATAAACATATTTATAGACTATGCCGCAGATTAAGACTATTTGTTAATAGATTTTTCTATTTATCGGATTTTATGCCAATAAGTGCCATATACACAAATTATTTTTCTTTGGTTGAATCAATTATAGGTTATGGTGTCACTATTTATAGTAATGCTACAGAATATTTAATTGTATTAATTTTATTTCTCGTAAAGCAAATAATTTTACATTTATCTAAATTTAAAAAGAGTTTGTTAATAATGCAATATTCTCGAAATCGTATTAAATCCTGCTGTAAATTGAATTGATCAGAAATAGTAGTGATTTCAGTAAAAATTTTAATGTCATCAGCGTATAAGAGGAATTTTGAAAAATGAAAACATGCCGCAATATCATTAATATAGATAAGGAAGAGAAGCGGGCCAAGATGGGATCCCTGCGGCACTCCCGATGTAACCAAGTCAGAGGTAAGATGTCCAATTCTCACAGACTGCAGTCTGTATGTATGACGATACCCAGCGAACCAAGTCCCCATGAATTCCAGCAGAGTGCAACTTGCCAATCAAAATACTATGGTCGATCCTATCAAAGGCCTTACTGAAGTCCGCACTTTATGCATCAAAATGGGAGAACTGAAATGCAAAAATGTGCAGTTGTCTATCTGCTATGTAAATAATTTATTCTGTTTCAATAAGATCAATAAAAATAACAAAAAATTGTGAGAACTTTAATTCACACCAGCATTTAGAAATCTTTTTGTATTTGAAACATATTTTATGGCAGGCAAGGAATGTTAACCTTTAAGAATCATCTGTTTTTTATGACTTGTTTAATTAAAAAAAAAAAGTATAGTAGCACAGTATTTCCATTAAAGTGTTTTTGAATTATACAACTTTCGTAATAACTCTCATACCTGTATCTACATCCGTCTATTTTCTATGGGATGTGCCATAATTTGATTAAAGAAAACTATTTTCTACTGTTTTCTACTTGCAGTAAGAATATCCTTCAAGACACATTGCAATGCATTAATTATCAACAGAAATTTATATTTAGATCAAACGACTTGTCCGGCACTTACTGGTGTACACATTTTATAGTTTGGTTTATTTTTAGCCTGGATGCTAAAGAGACGTATGAATGCACGTTGAGTATCTGGGTTAACGTTTTAAAGATCACCTCCATGGAATTCTTGCGTCCTGTTGCACTTATAATCGCGCTTTTAAGTTGACATGTTTTATTTAAAAAGAATTTTAATTACTCGTAAATAACTGTAGATTTATCTTTCAGCTTCGAGCAAATTTATCAATGCGAAGAAATGGGTTGCCAAACCCCTACCGTGTCCTTTCTCTACAAATTCGCTTTAATGGTCGTTAATTAAATTTACAGTTACTATTTATTTAGTAAATTTCCCCACAGGACTTATTTGGACATCTATATTCCGTACTAGTATGGTTTACTTTAAATTAATTAGTACGGGATACCTTATGGATTGCGTAAACATTGGATAATGACGTCGGTAAAATAGACGTCTGTTTCCTACCGTAATAACATCCACAAATATCCGTGTAGGGCTAACAGTTTTCAGTTTTCAAGGATCGGTCTAAGTGCTCAATTGCATATATATATATATAGGGGCCGATGCTAGAGAAATGTTAATTACCTGCTAACAAATTATCGTGTCCGTGTAAATTTTTCCCATTTTAAGAGCAGGTAAGAATCTACCGGATAATAAAAAAATCCCCAGGCCGCCAACCTTAAGGGCTAGCATGCCATTATATTATAGGTACCCCTTCGTCCATTTTACTACGGGTATATACATAATATTTGTGTGTGTGTGTGTGTGTTATCTTAATACATTTTAAGAACCGAAAATATTTCTTTTGTAGTCTCTGTATATTTGTTTTGAAAAGTTCGGCTTAGAATTTTAAGTACTTTGTATATCTAATACCAAAACCGAAAGAATTTTCCTAAATTTTAGGCTTCAAGTAGCAACAAAGAGTTTAAGCTTACTTACCTCCTTCGAATTTCAATTTCAGGGTCTTTCCATAGCTACCTGTTTAACTCTCATAATCGCACTAACTGTTTACTCATACTTATTATTACAACTGCAAATGGAGAAAAATAGATATCAGGACATATTATAAATATAATCAGTGATATTACCATTATCTAATAAACAGTATGCATTGATATATTACTGCTTATTAGAAAAATTATACAGTCTAATATACTCATAACATAACTAATTATAAAGTTTGCTGTCACGATTTTTATTTTTTATTTTTCTCAATGTATCATTTCCATTTTTAGTTGTCCTACGCCATGTAATTACTATATAGTTTCAATCGATAGCGACTGCAAAGAAATAAGTATGCAGATAAATCAATTTGCATACTAATCTGAGTCATTTAAACTTTTATTTATTTATTTCCTCACGAATACAATTACAGGATAATAACTACTAATGACGCGAAATAAATGAGATTGTACATAAAAGGTCAATATTCATAATAAAACTGCCTTGAGCAGAAAGTACATAAATACATACCTACATAATAATAATTTTGTGAACTATTCGATATGTCAGAAACGTAGTCTTGTCTGCATTTCATTCACTGTATAATTTATTTAATTCCATTACATCAAATGTTGCTATATATATATAATTACTGCTATAATTCACCGTATGTAGAGAAAAATGTGAAATTCTAGAACTAGCTATGTGAAAAATTTTATTGTATTCCTAGAAATCTCGATTCTGTGAATGAACGAAATTGTTGAATACCTAGCTAATAGGTTTGAACTCAATGTTATTTACTGTATTAGGTGTGAAATCGAAGTGTTGATGACTATATGTGTGTTTGCTATTGCGGAAATAGTAAAAGGTACACTCAACTTGAATCGTATTTTTTTTTAATAGGTTGAGGAACAAATTCTATGTTTTTTTTTTATCGAAAGAAAAGTTTGACATTACCAGAATTTACAGATTTTTGGTACATGAGAGCAGTATTTAAAAAAAAGGAATATACATATTTTTTAAAAAACTTTAGTCTTACGTCTGTTTTGCCAAATATAAAAAGGAATTCCTGCGTCTGCGCTGTCAATTAATGCGTCAAATTTTCGATTGTGACATTGTTTGATTGGAATTACGTACACCGCCCTTTTTTTGTGTTGCTACAAAAACATATTTAAAAATATTGTAAAGACACTAAATACTAGTTTATTTTGTAATAATAAACTAATTTTGTTTTGTCTAAATTTGATGATTTGTTTATATTTTCTATTGTAAAAAACCAACTTCCTTATTTAAGAAATGACTCCTCTCCTATACTTCATTGTTGCAAAAAGAATTAAGAATTTAAAAATAAGCTTTCATTTCCACGCCAACTTAAAGAAGAAGCTTAAAAAAGCATAAATTTTTTTTCGGCCTCAAAGAAATAGTTTATACAAGGTGTCGATAAAATAGACCACAATATTAATTATAATTTCGTTATTAACTAACTTTTTGAAAAATGCTGAACAAGTCAATTTTATTTTTATTGGGGGCGGTAGTTGACGAATGAAATATTTTTTTTCATTTCTTGGTTTTTTGCTAAGATGTCATCATCTGTAATTATTTTTTAATTACAATGCTAAGCGGATATTTACCGTACTCTGTTTAATGACTACAATAATTGAAGATAGTATAGATGTATGCTACTTTGTTTGTCAATTGTTCTAGAACCACCAACTTATTTCCTAAATGAGAAAGTGGAGAACTAATAAGAAGAAGAACAACTATTTATCTTGAAAATTATGATTCTCGACCAATATGTAACAAATTATTTTGGATAGAGAGAATCACGTTTTAAGGTAGGTAAATCCATTCTCTTACATTCTTCTCCCCATTTTTTTTTTCAATAGTAGGTAGTCTTATAAAAAAATATATTTAAGTAACACAAAAAATAATATTTCATCAATTAATGTTGAAAACCGCAGATTTATTTACCTGGTGTTATTTATTGACAAACCTAACTTTAATGTACTATAAACTATTTACATAATTTATTGCAAAAATTACCACAAACTTTATTATTCACTCTTCTTGTAATCATAATTCTGTGAATAATTTTAAAAAAAGGAACAAGTTATGCTATGCTGGATTCCTTTTAACTGGTTGATATTCTAACAAACATGAGAGGAAAACTTACTAACTTAGGTGCCAGTGAAAATCTCTAAAGCGTGGTTCTATGACAGTTCAATACAAGTGAATTGGCACCAGTTATGCATACTACAAACTAGTTGATTTGTTAAACTTGAAGAGGTATCTATCGTAGTTGCTCTTAGTATACAACTAGTATCGCCTACATATCGTGATAGAAAACATTTCTTTAATGATGCCTGTGAATCTTTGAGGTATACCAACAAAAACAGTGTTGGACCCAGAATTGAACCATGCAGAACACCAGAGGATAGAGAAGTTCCAGACGATAAATAACTTGTTTGTAATATGTTTGTTTTCCCAATTAATGCCTGCCCTTGATGTTTTCTCATACAAATAAAAATAAAATATATATTATTATAAGCTATGCGATGAACACCTAAGCATTGCAGTTTCTCTAATAGAAAAAAATGATCTGCAGTATCAAACGCTTAATAGATCAAAGAAAACCCCAGTTGCGACATCTACCCTGAAACATCAAAAAAAAATATCTAAATACAATGAACGATAGAATATGCCACCAGGTTGGGCCTATGGTCTATTGTAGGAGTCACCATACTAGGTGAAGTGTGCAGCCCGCGCGTCCCTTAGGAGCCACACGCTCTCAACTCTCACCCGGAAGCGATCGTAGCATGAAAAGTGCAATGCAGTCCATTGATTAGGGGATAGTTCATAGTCATCACTCCGCTAGATGGCCCGTATAAACGGAACAACAGAACTGGTAATGGATCGTTATGCTAAAAACGGCTTAGCATGACGTAATGAAACATCAAAAAAAGGCCTAAATACAAATAACGCGATAGAATATTTCTACAATAGACCATGAGCCCCGCCTGGTGGCATATTCTGTATACATCTAACCTGTCCAAAACTTCAAAAACTTTACTAAGGAAATGCTCAATTGCGAAACTCGTGACTTTTCTAGCAGAAACCAAATTAAGCATGTGACTGCAATTTATTTTTATTAAGAAAGTCGAACAGCCTTCTATTAGCTACTTTTTCGAATATTACAGATGGCAAAAGATGTGGGTCCATAGTTTCGGAGATCTGATGCGTCATCCTTCTCATGAACTGTCACACTAATTTTTAACCTGCTAGGAAACTTATAATTTGCCTTTTTATATACGATTTTGTAGATGTTTTCCTAGGTATAGAACTTCATGTGTGCGTTTGCAAATTTATGATAAATGTTAAGGGAAAATTAAGATATGGTAATTTTATTTCAGTTTAAAAATCCTTTTTTACATGCACTTATTATAACTACATTTAAGGACATTGAAAACAAATCACTCAGAGTATATTATCATCTCCCAACACGGTAACCTTCCTCCATTCCATTTGACAGCGCCAGGTATAATTTTTATCACATCTCCTCAGCCGCATATCTAATATATGTCTCACCGTCCATTAAAGCGCCAACATAATAAGTAAATAAAAACCGATTAGTGATTCTAATTAAAATTTAAAAAGGCGTGGCAACTCTCAGCGGAGTTTCTACTCCATGTCTATATACATATGTGTATCTACACACGTTCTATAGAAGGTATCATCTGGTTACAGTTACGTCCCTAGTTTACAGTCTCGAGATTGTACGGAGTCGATACTTTTAATCCCCGTCGGGAAGTTATTCCTCCGACTATCTGGACGGTGGATCGGTTATAGGTCTGATCTTATCACCTGGCCGACACGGGACGGCCGCATTCGTAAGAGGATTTCATGCCATCTATAGACCGGCGTTGGAATGGCGTTCGGTTCGTTACCAGCAGAGGTATTATGGAATTCGGTTCCGTAGGGTACGAATCCTCGTTCGCCTTGGTTTCGTGGTCGAGATTATATGTTTGGAATTATTATTGTATTGATGGTGGAAGGGCGTTTGAATGGATATCGAAGATTATTAACCAATGATTTTATGTCCTGCAGGTATATGTGTATGCTTATAAATATATTTATAACTGATTTCAATGTGAATATCTTCTGGTAATTTACTGCACGGAGAAAAAAAAAGTGAAATCAATGAAATAAATATTCATTATTGATCCAAGCCGGTGACTATTTTTATATGTATATGAGCAGACAAATATTTATTTCTCTCAAATAACTTACTTTATCGGTACCAGATACTGGATTCAAATGTGTACAATACTTGTTCGAAAAAAAAGTAAACTGAATTAGATTAAATATTGTACAGAAAATTGGATTAAATGTATTTATTTATTTATTTTTATGTCATGGTTCAAGAGAATATGGACATAGTCAGAAAATTAAATACATGAGTAATATTATGTAAAATCAGTGAATAAAAATTACACAAAATAGAACAAATAACTAAAAATGATGATACTAAGATAATTACATAAATAAATATATATAAGACCTTAATTAACTTTCCACAAATTCTTTGATAGCATAATAACATTTTTCGAGAAGAAATTTTTTTAACTTGAACTTAAATTCTCTCAACGATTGCAAATTTTTTATTGCCTGAGGTAATTTGTTGTAGAATATTACTACCCTATACCAGGGATTCGTCTCGTAGAACTTCGTAGTATGAGAGGGTAATGCTAAATCTAGGCAATGGCGTGTATGCATTACCTTATAAATATCCCTGTTTTTGACGAAATTTTTATTTATTACCTTCATAAAATTTCAGGATTTCAAATATGTATAGACATGGCAGAGGCAGAATATTTAATTGTTTAAAAAGTAGCCAACATGATACCACAGACCACGTAGCATGCTTCTAATGATGCGGTTTTGTAATATAAATAATCGTTTAGCACCAACTAATGAGTCCCAAAAGATTAGGCCATAACTGAGACGAGACTCAACGTATGCAAAATAAAACAATCTAAGCGAGTGCACATTCACGACGCAACGGAGGTTACGAATGGCATACAAAGCAGTACATAATCTACCCTCAAGCATCTCGCAATGACTGTTAAATTTTAGATTATAATCAACAAGAAGTCCTAAAAATTTAACCACCTTACTATCCGAAAACAAATCGTCGATTCAACCCGTATGAAGTCCACTATTGTCGGTTACTGACGCCGTGAACCTAATACCATTTGATTTATTTTTATTAAGTATTAAATGATTCGCATCACACCAGTCAGTCATCTGATTTATTACTGCTGCAATAGAAAGTGAAAGGGCGACGTTATTGGAAGCAGAAACAATACAGCTCGTGTCGTCAGCATATTGAGAAAGGTTGCATGATGGCAAAGAGAGATGGAGATCATTAACGTAAACTAAAAATAGGGTCGATCCCTAGAATCGACCCCTGCGGAACGCCGCAACTTATTTCTAGATCCTTAGAATATTCTTTGAACTTAACGTTATCAAAATTCATCGTTGCCGCTGAAGTACGATGTAAACAAATCCAGCGGCACTCCCCGCACCCCAAGAGCTCGCAGTTTCACCAACAGTAGCGAATGATCCAAAACATCGAAGGCCTTCGTCAGGTCGAAGAAAACACTCGCAACAGCACCTCTCTTGTCTATGGCATTATATACCGTATTGAGTAGGTACATGAGATATGGCGTCACACGTCGACCTACCAACGATGAATCCATACTGGTTAGGGGATATTAGTTTATGTTTTAATAAGTAATTAACTAAACTAACCTGTTATTAATGACCTTTTCAAAAACTTTAGTAAAAACTGAAGGCATCGATATCGGTCTGTAATTGGCGACGTCATGTACATCTCCGCCTTTGAATATTGGAATTCTGGTCTTAAGACAACTGGGAAATATCCCTTCAAATAGGCAATAGTTAATAAGATGGGCCACTGGTTCGGCTAAAGAGGATGATACAAATTTTGCTATGAAACACGGAACCTCATCAATTTCTGCCGAGTGTCTAATAGCAACCTCTCCCAATATCCGCGCAACTTCAAATTTATCAGTTGGAGTAAAAAAAATGAAAAGCCAATATTAATTAATTTAAATGTACCTAAATATTTGAATCAATTATCTAATTACACTACGTTACAAATTAAAAAAAAAAATTAAGTACCCACTTCAATTTTTCCTGTTTATTTATTTATACAAATCGCTTAATAAGAACACCTATGTCCTTTTTTTCTATCACGTACTGTTTTTTGGGTACGGTAACTAATAATTATTTGTAAAAAACTTAAAAAATATACACATTGCTTTATTTAAACATCAATAATTCGATTAAATTACAACAAAAAATTAAAACTAACGACAAAACTTATTTTGTTTTGTTAATTAGTCCCAAGCCTGGTGAAATGCGAGGGGAAGGTGGTCGGCGCTTCGCAATACGTATCTATCATGAAAAACTGAAAAATCGCGGATATCTCCAAAATCTTTGGAGATAGACACAATGACATTCGTATAAAATCGAAAGAAAATCAAATTTTACATCCATTTATGTAAAAATTGCTATGCAATTCAATTTAAAAAAAAATCAAGTTATCCATGATTTTAGTTCGAAAATTACAGAGCCCTATTTAATAATTCTGTAATGTAAATGCAACAATTTTAAAATAAAAGACGTGTGCTGTTTCATAATTAAGCGAAAACTGAAAACCGCATCTTTCTAACTTTCGTATTTCCGGAGATATTTGCAAACACCGCAGACATTGCAAATGCCATTTTTTTCGAAAAAACGTCATGTAATTCGGAAACGGTACAACTTAGCCCCATTAATGTATGCCTATCGTATTGTTATTTAAATTTAGCAAGGAATCCAAAAATACAGTAATATACAAGTTGTTTCATTTAAAATAATAAAGTATCTACTTTCGGTACAAACGGAAGTCCGCCAATACTAAACTAATTTTAAAATGTGTAAAATATGATTCGAGCCAACATTTATTTGAAACATTTTTCCAAAAAAGCAATAATAAATCGGCTATGGACCGTTGCATCATAGGCTGGACACCCGGTATGTATATCAGGTAGAATATTTCAGTCTGCCACTACGAGCACGAAGTGACATGTAAATATGCAAATTGTATCTATGAGGGCATAAAATGTGAACTCTATCCCCATTGAAAATCCCAAGATTTTGTGCCAGAATCGGCACAGCCTATCTAATGCCATCAGCCTATACTTCAAAAAACAAGACGTGATAGAAACAAAAAACATCCACTGCTTACATATTGTAACTAATTGAAAACCATAATAGTAATCAGTTTTTCAGGTACGAAAATCGTGTCACGCAGTGTTATTTATTTCAAAATAACCTTTTGTTTACACTAAGTAATTACCTCTCGGTTCTTCGATTTCTCATAGCTGACCGATTTATTGTATTTTTGTTATTACTAAAACCATGGGGAAATTATTTAATCAGAGTAGGAATATTTTAATTCTTATAGACTCCATATAGTACTTAGAATAGGTGCCTCATGTAGTAACTTTAGGTGGAGCACGAGATATAGAATGAATTATAATTATTAGCTTTCCACAAATAAAGTGTCATCCCATTACTCCGTCCGCAATAGTTGGTATCTCCGGCGTTGATCCCTAACGAACGCATATTCATCTACTTCGACCGACGCGGCGTTATTTCGAATATATTACCAGTAGATTTACGTTTGAAGGAACTTAAAATTCGTAGAGACGCGAACACAATAGGATTTGAGGGTTCAATTACGGTGGAGAGATTTAAATTAGAACCGGGCGATTTAGAAAGGCGAGTAGATACAGTGAGCCGAATTCATCCTTGAGAATTAAAAAGTATTACTTATAACAAATTAATAGACACTTTTAGAGAGGGTTTAGAAATTTTTACGGTTGGATCCGAACGGTGAGGGTGGAACAGGATCGGCATTTGTTGTTTATAATAGGAGAATTGAAATATATAATCAAAAGTTACTGTAAGTTCTGGATTGGTGGAATTATGATAATTGGTATTCGAGGAAACCAGTAAGAGTTCTATCCAATCCCTTTATTTAATATTATTAACGACCGGTTTCGACCTTAGCCATCTTCAGTGTAATATGCTAATTAGAAATCAAAAGCTACGTTACTCAATATTAAATAAAATAATATATAAAACTTTAATATAAACCGGTTGTTAATTTATATTAAATAAAGGAATTGGATAGAACTCTTTTACTAGTTTTCTGGAATACCAAATATCGTATAATCAAAAGTTTAAATTAGGCGCGAATGGGAATTTATACGGGACGCGTGACTTATAACTGATAGTTTATTTGTATTAGATTCGTTATGCAATTTAAAAAAATTCGACCATTTTTTTATTAGATACTTGGCATATATTACCTGAATAGTGGGTAAAGCTTTTTTGGACTAGAGCTCACGTGGGTACAATAGGTGATGAGAGGGCGGATCAATTAGCGAAAGAAGCGGTGTCTAGGGGGGATAGCGCAAGAATTAAGTATGAGATAATTTCGGTTGTCATAGTTAAGAAGGCGTTTAGAGATAAACGACTTCTTAAGAGAGAGATGCACAATTAAAATTATAATATGAATCAAAATCTGAAATTGCTATCAGCCCTTATTTTGTGGGAGCCGTCTAACATGAAGTCTCCCATTTCTCTTACCCATTAAATTATATCAGACATTCCAGTATTTTCCTAGTAATCCTCTGGGTTCATTTTTGGCTTGCCAAAAATTGCCTGCCTCAGCCTGGCATTCACACAGAATGTGGTAAGCGCCCTGTCATCCCATTGCACAGTCTGGAGTTGGTATCACTAGTGTTGAGCCTAAACTTTCTATAGGTGTCCTTTCAGCCTTGTAAGGAGACCTGTTAAGGTGCGAAGATGATTGCTACTAAGCTGCAGTAGTTCTTCAATCTTCTTTTTTGATGGTCCCTTAATACAGGTCTTTCCATGAATTTGACTGGTTATTTTATCCCAGTATGCTTTTGGTTTCCTTTTTCCTGAATCAGATCCGCTTGCTCTTGATTCCGAGGTTTTACCGGATGACATTACTAAAGTATTGCCATCCCTAGTGCTGACGCTGTCTCGCTATAGGTACCCTTGGGTTTCTTCGAGGTCTGTGATGGCGTTTTAGCGTCCTGTCGAGGTCTTTTCTCGTTGCCCTCGTCCGTCTTCCTTTTACCCTCAGTGCTCTGACTTCCGCCTTAGGTTTCTGCTTTGTTTCCTTAGCGGTCTGGTTTGCACCTTCCGACTTGGACTTTTTACAGTCCTCCATTTTCCTTTTCCCAGTTTCCTGATCTGGGCGCCAGGTAGTTTTTTTTCGTTGCTGCAGTCCGAGCTGCAACAATGTCTTTGACAGTGTCACTGTCTTGTCTGGTACTCACCTCCAAGGTAGTGTCATCGGTTTCCGGAGTGCTGCTAGAAGAGGTTTCCGATGCCCTCTTCTGATCCCTCCGTTCTGGTTCATTACTCTGGTCCATACAGTTCCCACGAGTAGGAAGGAAAGAATGACATCTACTGTGCTCTCTGTACAAGTGCAAGGTGGTTACTCTGAAAGGTTGTCCAGTTTCCCAGAGGCTCCGTTCGTGTGCACCTTTCACCCCAGGTGCCATTCATCCCTCGATGGCATTGGATTGAGGGGGATTGGACTAGTGAAGAATGGTCTTCTATCTAGGCACGCAGCCCATCGGTGTAGTCCGTCACTTTAGGATTTAGGTTTTTGCTAAGGTTGTCTGCTCTCGATCTGTTCAGTTAAGCCCAGATCCGCCGCCCCTTTCGCTACATGATATAACAGTCGCATGTGTAAAATTTCGCTCTACGACCGGCGCCGTTATTCCTGATGCACACTATCAGTCACGACGCGACAACTCGGTCAAAAGATTTTCTATCGACCTCAACTGGTCTAGACCGCAGTATTTGCTTGCATAGTGGTACCTCGAGTAGGATGGGGTAAAAATACCCCGCACTGGGATCGACAGCAGAAAGAAGCTATGCCTAGAAGGACTGAGTTGCGCATAACCTGCTGCGAAACTCATGAAACGGTCCCTCATCACCAACAGCCTATCAGTCTTACTACAATTCGAGTAACAATAGCCTGACGTACAATGATTTTCAAACCGACTCCACCCTTACTTTTCGATCGAGTTTTGTATATTTGAACTCGGATAGACTGGGATACTGAAGCTTTTAGAACCATTCTCTTTAATCTCTCCGCACTCTTTTTCCGAATAATATGTATTATTTGGAAGTTTTAAATTCGCTTTAATCATAACGCTTCTCTTCAGTGTAATAAATAATTTACTACTTTTCTTACAATTACCAAACTACTTTATAACATTATTTAGCTATCTCCGCAATCTCTTCAAGCGAACTAAATTAATTAAATTATTAATCTTCTTTTTTTTTTAACTTTTATCCAAAATATGTTGAATCGACCTTGAAACCGCACATCAGAGCAAGATCTTCAGCGCCTTATAAGGCAAGCGACGCGCTCTAACAAATTACTTGCCTGGTATAAAAAATGGACTCTTTCGTAAGAGGCGAGATTTCAAACTCGTTGAACGTTCAGATGAGATATACGTTATAAAAATTCGTCTTGTTTATATCCTCGCCGTTTAATTTATTACCTCCATTCGGTTGGTAATTTTTCACGTTGTAAAAATTTATTTATCTTTATTTTCCCTAGTTGCACATCTAGAGATAGGTATATTAATTATATACAGAACCTGCCGCATTCTTGCTTTGCTCCTATTTATCACGGTTTGGAATCCAATTGGTATTATTATCAATAATTAAAATGATAACGGTTCTTCTTTCTCGTTGCTGTGGTTTCTAGATGAATGCATGCTAATTAGGAACACCCGGGCAGCATGGTGATTAAAGTAAATTATTAATTTTTAATAATGAACACGGTAGAACTTCGTGTTTAGTTTTTTTTTTTTTTTAGGTGCCAATGTTAATCTGAAATTGATTTACGGTGGGTGCTGTGTATGAATCGTGCAGGCACGATATAATTAAAGCGTGATTCATAATTTGAAAGAATTTTTTTATGGCAGAAGTAAATCAGCAATTTGCGAATTTAACGTTTATTTTCAAGGCATATACAATTTATAGTAATTAAAGTTTAAAGGTTATACAGGCCGTCACACAAAAATACGCCCCAACCTGTAACTCTGTTATTTACATTCTGATTTTCAAGAATTTAGTACCAAACGAAATGGGTTGAATTATATTACGTTGAATACTACGTTTCAGGCTAGATTTGCTTCTTTTCGAATATTATCTTCAATTTTTTGCGATAGTGAAGTTTTTTTTTCAAACAATAATAATAATAATAATATCGTCTTTATTTAATATAAATACATGATGAAACACACAGTCAGTTAATCATAGGCGAAGTTTAGCAGTTAAAATAATGTACAGCTAAGCAAATAAAAAATAAAAATAAATTACATAATGCATGCGTGCAGTAAAAAAATGGTTACATATATTTTTTTAAGTAACTAAAAGTAAACTATAAATGAACTAATCAATAACAAACATCATACCTAAACCTAACCCTGATGTGACCCAAACTAGGCAGCCAGCAAAGATCTAATCTGCCTTTTAAACATACTCAGCGACATCTGTTTTTAAAATTCTGAAATAAATTCATTATAAATGACCAAAGCGTTATAAGTAAAAGATCGCTTAAGGCCGTTTTACACCTAGCTATTTATTGCGCAATTTATTGGCCAATTTAAAATTGTTACGTGTATAACACGTATTTGATCAGTGTTATACACGTAACGGGTATAAATTGGCCAATAAATTGCGCAATAAATAGCTAGGTGTAAAACGGCCTTTAAACATAGCTGTTCTATGATGCGGTATATTCACAGTATTATTTCTGACATTTATGTTGTGGTTATCGCTGCGATGTGTCAGTTTTCTACGTAAATAAATAGGAAATTGGTATTGTAATAGTTTAAATAAGAAAACTAAAAAAATTAATTTTGTAAGGTCTGGAAGACGTAACCAGCCTATTTGATCAGATTTAGAGCTAACATGGTCATATCTGTGGAGAGAAAAAAACATATCTGCAGCAGGTGTTTTGCATAACCACTAAACGTCTTTTAGTGCAATAATCTGAACATGAATAATACACTAGTACAGCATATAATAACACAGACATAACAAGCGATTCACATAACCTTTTTCTTTAAAGAGAAGCTTAAAATTTCTTTATTTATATACGACGCTCTGAGACGAATGTATGTGCGCTGATATAACTTTGCAACATGTTCGTGAAACCTCAAATCATTATCCAAAATCACTCGGTTCGACATATAATCTGTTTCTTTTAGAACAAAATAAAATGGCATATGATTTGGCAGGATTTAATTGTAAATTGTTGCATACCACGAAATTCTTTACAAGATCTAAGCAGGTTGGAAAGAATACAATAGCTGTGTGTCATCTGTATAACCCTGCAACAATGCATGCTTGGTAACTTTTTAAACAAATCATCACTGGTATACAGCAAACAAAAACAGCGGTCCCAACACTGATCCTTGCGGCACACCAGAACAGATATTCCCCACGTATGACTCGGTGCTATCAACAATAACGCTTTGTGCTCTGCCCACAAGATAGGTTTGAATGAATGATAAAGATGTAGCATCCAATCCACAATAACGCAGTTTCGCACCCATAAGTTGATGATCTATCGTATCGAAGGCCTTTGAAAAATCCAAGGACACCACCGCAGAAGTTACATTTTGATCCAGAGCCCTAAAGATGTTGTCTGTCAAATTAGGCACTAGACTTATAAAAATCGGAACCTAAATAGCAGTGTTTGTTGCAAAGATATTGTTTACTTTAATTTATTAATAATTTAAATTAAAGTACGTTATTCCGTCGATGGAATCATATTAATTAAAAAATATCCTTGGGATTGAAGACAAAGCCCAGAATATCTTCAAACGGCTGTAATTTATTTTCTTATGCTTACAATTACAAAAGCGTTTAGGTACCCCTATTTTAAAACAAAATATTTGGGTGGATTAATTATTTCTATTAGACTTAATATTCTATTGCAAAGGAAAACTTTAGATTTTAAACGTTAATTAGTACAGTAAAATAAATTTGAATTTAATTTTCATTTTGGTTAATTTCATGCATGTGCCGATTTATATTACAAGGTGTACTCCAGACAATATTTTTAATAATAACGAACTTCTGGTTTTACCACACATAAAAAACAATTTGT
Organism: Protaetia brevitarsis; assembly: GCA_004143645.1. Taxonomy (NCBI): domain Eukaryota; kingdom Metazoa; phylum Arthropoda; class Insecta; order Coleoptera; family Scarabaeidae; genus Protaetia; species Protaetia brevitarsis. The sequence continues at coordinate 3,509,337 of RXPK01000103.1, forward strand.
TCAGGACAACAAAATAATTTCACACAAATTTTATCATGAAAATTTAGCTAATCCAACAAAATATTTCGTTATTTCAAATAAATAAATGGTTCAATGAACAAATAATTTAAATGAAAACCAAATATTTGTTTGTTGTCCATATTTAATTCAATATTTAATTAACGTAAACGAAATTTGGTATTATCAAATAATCGATTTTTTTCAGCGCAGAAGTAGATATCAACTCTGCCAGTTTAAATGAAAGTACATCTGGACACTTTTTGTATATAATTGTTTTTAAGTAGAACATTAAAGCGATGTATACATAACTGGATGTAAAATTTATTTTCCTTCCATTTTATATTTTATACAGGCTATCTTTGTGTCTATTTCCAACGGTTCTGAAGACATTCCTGATTCTTCAGTTTTTTCACGATAGAAACGAAACGTATTGCGAGGATACAAGCACGGCTTTGGAAAACCAAGTATGTATGTTGTTTATTGGCACAAATTTTGACATTTCATGTTCTAAATAAGTAGGTATATAATATTTTGTAAAAGATTCGATGCAAAAACTCATTATATATGTTATATGATTTTTGCATTGATGGGTGTAAGTGAAAAAAAATTATATGATTCAGTTTCCCGAAAGGCAACAACTAGAAGCAATTAATTTAACATCTCTTGAGCACTTTGATAATGGAGAGATTTGCAGAAAGATACAAGGAATTTTATTGGCAATTGCAGAAAATCCAAGTACTGGTCAAACAAGTGTAGGACAAGATGATTAAGTGAATGGTTAGTCCAAAGAAGTCTATATAAAGAGTAGTTTCATGCATTCCATAACCAGTTGCACAAAGCTTTGTGAAAATGATTTTCAGAAAAGGGTGGGGTTTTGTACCTCGGCATAAGAGAACCATCTTATTTTATGAACGTGCTTTTTTCGAACGAAGCAACTTTTCACAACACTAGACATAATTATCATTATTATTCCATCGAAAATCCGACAATAGTTTGACAATTAGATCGTTAAAAACAATCGGGTCAAGAAAAGTTTTGGATAACAATTGTTAGAGAACACGTGGTGAGCCCACATTTTGTTTAATGGTCACATTAAGGACCTAATTTATTCGGAATTTTTAATAAATGAGTTACTTATCTATAAGCTTCCAGGCACAAAGTATGTGCTTACAAGATGGAACTCTAGCTTATTTTTTGCAACAAGTCAGAGCTTTATTAAATAATCAGTATGAAAATCGCTGGACTGGAAGTGGGAGACCATCAATTGACTAATACCGTGAGAGATTGCCCAACCTGACATAGATTTCTTTTTATAGAACTTCGCAAAAGAAGCAGTTCTGCAGAACTGCTTCATGGGCAACCTCCAACCATCCAACAAAACACTTGTGACATAGAATTGTGGACGGGTTTGTCTGAATTATGCTTCCATACTTAGAAATGTGGAAAAAGCATTCCAAGTGAGAGAATTGGCAAATGCCTTGAAGAAGATGGAAGACATTTTGAACGTGTGTTAAAATAAATTTTTGGCTTTAATAATGTTAGCCTTTGTATAGCCTATAATTCTTTTGTTTGTTTGGTACCAATGGTCCTGTTATGCTCTGTAGGCCACTTTCTAAGCATTTCAATAATATTTCTGCCAGTACTAATCCTGGTGAAATGAGTAGGGAAGCCGCCGTTTTTCAATACGTTTCTATCATGAAATACTGAAAAATCGAGAATATTTCGAAAACTGTTGGAGAGAGACACGATGATACCTGTATAAAATCGAAATAAAATTTAATCTTCCATCCAATCATGTAAAAACTCATGTTGTTCTATTAAAAAAAAAAAGAAATCAAATCTACATAATATACATCTTTCCACCAATGGCAAGGTATTGTTTATCTATGTAACGTGACTAATAAATAGATTAATTAAGAAAATATTGAATGACTCACAATATTATAAAGATAAAGTAATTAATAACATAATAAGGACACAATCAGTGTTAAGTTATTCGATAAACTAAACAAGCGAATTATTTATACTCGGCAAACTTAATTAATTAAAAAGAGGATAGAAAGATTCTTTTAGGAGAACCCGCTAATACACAACAGCACGCGCATTAAATTTATTTATGAAAGATTGGTATAGTGTTAAACACAGCAGTAGAGCCGACAAAAATGTACATTAAATTTTAATTAACAGTAAAAGGGACTTTAATTTAGCTTGTCTCAAAAGGCTAATTAATTAAAAAGGTTTTTTTTTTACTTAGGCTTTTTCAATTAACGGCACTAGAAATTGAAGAGCTACATACTCCGCTAACTGACAATCAATAAAGCCGGTATAAAGAATGCTGTACAGTTTGTTAATTAACCTGAAGGTAATGAGAAACATTCATCAATATTGAACGAAGAGAAAAGTAATACAGATGCTGCAACTTAATGCAAATCTACTAAGACTAAAAAATCGAGATGATAATTTAAATGACTTCGCTTATGTGTTTTGTCATGCACTGCACAAACCTTTATCAATCATAATGTTAGGCAAACGCCCCTGATGGTGCCTTCTCCGTTTAATTGGAGCGCATCTCAAGTGATGCATGCGGTACCGCGGACAGTTAAAAATAAGAGCAGTAAAAAGCTAAGAATACACGCGCCCTGAAAAATAGTGAACTGTGTGACAGATTTGATGTAACTCACTCGAGCTGGAAGCAGCGGTCTCCACATTACATGTGTTACTTTTATATACACACAACATACTCATCGGGTTTATTTATATGTGTTTACTGATGACCGGTTAACTCTATTCAGCGCCGTGGTATACCTAAATTATAAATAAAATTTGTAGTGCTTTCCACGTTGTTTCTGTTGAATGGCATAAATTGATTTCAGGTTTAGAGTTTTGCTTTCGCTTGAAAAAACAAAATTAAAACTGATGTTACAAACTTTTGGCATTATATTTAATCTAAAAAACCTTCATTCATTGCCATTCCGCATATAATGAGTTACTAAGGTGCAGTGGCATTTTTGTGACGGAAATATGTATGTTATGTGTTATTCTTATCTCTACAGAAACATTTGCAATAAAATCAGAGTAAAAAACGCATAAATTTGTGGATTTTTCTAAATCTATTTTCCTACTTCCTTTAAAATATAAATCACTTCACACGTTTGAAAATTGTCGGCAACAGCTTTACAAGATGGCAGGTAGACTTGAAGATAATTGAAAACGAACCACAAAGGAATAAAGGATTTTGCGAGCTCGTCCTTATTGTTATATTCTGTGCCGATACCAATGAATGATGCCCAAGAAGTCTTAAATCTTGTGGAAGAAGTTCCTTCTAGTAGTAATCGAAAAGTATCTCGTCAACTAAATGTATTAAATCGAATTGTCGCGCGAGAATTAATTGTATTATTTCCATGTATAAAAAGCGAAGGCTTCACAATCAGAAAAACCAAAAATGCTTTAAACTAAAAGACGTAAACAATAAGTAATTATTTGGTAAAACAACTTACTACACCAAAAATTTATTGGCCGTCTATTGACAATAATAGCATGAAGTATAGTAGCCTCATCTAGTCAGAATGTAGTCTTCACAGATTTCCACAGACTTCCGTAAAGCTTATGGTAAGTTTAACCAGAATTAATCTTATTTAGGTGGATTGATTCGTATATACATAACTAGAAGTCCGGCATTCTCCTAGAACGTGCCCTTTGAGGAAAGTGGTTTTGTAAGATTATTTCACTTATAGAATGTGCAATAAATAAAATAGGCTTTAAGTAGCTTTCTTTTGTTTTGTCCTGTCGAATAGGAATGCACAATATGTTTCAGATAGCTTTCTTTTATTTTTTCCCTGTTAAAATTGTAACAAATGTTGAATAATAGAGTTGAACAGTTTTTTTTTGTTTTTCTAACATTTTTTACTATTATTTTTGTTTTATTTATATTTTCAGCAATACTTAATTTTACAAGCTTCTCCTAAACCCCTCACCACAAACTGCACTAAACTGGACGTACGTTTCGATAGCAAAGCTATCATCATCAGCAGAAACAGTGAGTTAAATAACTACATTAAAACTATCCTAAAATATACCAATATATTCAATAAAATAAAATATATAAAAACAAACATATTTTAATGAATTAAGATTTAGGACCATTAAATTCTTGTCTTTACGGTTTATTAAGTAGATTAGACGGAGTTAGGATTAGTGACTAGTTAAGCATGACGGCAGTCAGCCATGACCGTGATCATTGTACCATGACCTTTTTTAGGTATAAATTAGGGTAGTTTTAGTGTAGTTATTTAGTTCAGTGTTTCTGCTCATGATGATAGCTTTGCTATCGAAACGTACGTCCAGTTTAGTGCAGTTTGTGGTGAGGGGTTTAAAGAGAAGTATACAGCATTACCAGTACCACAGTTTGGAGTACTTTTGTTATACTTAATTTTGCCATTTTTTTAACAACAATAAATAAAAATACTTTTTTGAAATGGTTACATTTTATAATATTTATCATCAAAAACCTCTGATATTGTAGCTCTTTTTAATACTCTTCCGCCATATTGGATCCTCCATTTTGTATTTCCAAATTCCAGATTCAAATTCAGCGACCTTTTTTGTTTTTCTAACATTTTTTACTATTATTTTTGTTTTTATTTATATTTTAAGCAATTCTTAATTTTGCCATTTTTTTAACAACAATAAATAAAAATACTTTTTTGAAATGGTACGTTTTATAATATTTATCATCAAAACTAATCATATTGTAGCTCTATTTAATACTCTTCCGCCATATTCGATCCTCCATTTTGTTTTTTCAAATGCCAGATTCAATTTCAGCGATCTCAAAAACCCTTATATGCAAGCTAATGGTAAGGTTAACCAGAATTAATCTTATTTAGGTGGACTGGTTCTTATATCCGTAAAAGATATTAAACAATCAAAATTAATCGACATGTATATAATCTCCTTAAACTGATTTCAGGTGTTCCGCAAGGTCCTCGCCATGGCCATGTTCTTTCCACATCATTCACTGTTGATTCAATTATTAATTTTGAATGAAACCCAAATCGGTTGAAGACTGTTCCCACTTACAGAATAGTTTGGTAGTTTGAATATAAATTAGTTTAGTGAAAAAAACAAGCTTCAACTGAATATTGTTAAATGTAAAAACGATGAGCACTTGTATCAAATGAAAATTTAAAATGTATAGCTACCACCTCCGCAATACATTTTTAATTTCGACACAACTTTTTAACCTTATATCATTAACTTAGTTATACGTCTCCACTTTTTTAATTTTTCTTAAACTTGTATGCCTTTCTTCCAAAATAATAATCTTATCACTATTATTATTGCTACCATTTGTTTTAGGGGATGAACCATTATCACCCGACATCATTGGGAAGAAGCAAAAAGTTTCCTTCGACACATAAGCAATTCTAATACCGAAGAACGAAGAATCTAATCGACACTACCTTGCGGAAATGAATTAAAGGATATTCGTATTTCGAAAGAGAGGTTTTTTTTAATGGGCGCAAGTTCCACACACTGGGCTTGTGATTCGAAAGTACATAATAGATTTTGGGCACCAACAAAAAAAATCTCATTATTGCTATTAGTATCAACATTTTATAAGTTCCACATAATGCTATATTTGATTATCTAATTTCTCCTCATTATTATTATAATTATTACTAATTATAAGTAAATAGCACTACTGCTCTGTTTATATTAACTTCCAATTTTGTGTTGGTTAGAGAAATACTTTGGGATTCTATCCTGTTAATTTTTCTAAATTAAGATAAAAATGAAAAATCGTGTCATATGAGTTAATACAAATCATCAGAAGTATCTAAATAGGTTGTTATACTTTTTGTAAATCCGCTTCATTATGTTTTTCAAATCAAAAATTGGGAAATACTCATGCAAAATGACTGAGTTCACGTAAGCTTATTTACTTATTCGGATAGTAAAAAATCGTGACATATATAGACGTGGGTGCATCTTTTTTTATGGTGATATATGTAGGTATAGTCGTCTGAGGAATGTAGGTCAATGGAATAATGAATATTGATTGTCCCTTCTGTAAATATTCTAATGTATACACACACAATACACATCTGTTTGCGTCACGTACAAGCTTCTACATATCATTCATAAAAGTACAATAAATAATTTGTTTGGAGATAAGCATGTTGAATAACTGCTCAAATTCAGATGATAAAGTGTCTACACTATACACTAAATTAGGTTATCTATTTTATGGAATGGAATATTTCTTGCTATATTGTGAAAATAAATCGGTGACAATATAATTTTCTTTTATCAAGGACTACAGACTAAAATCGTTTAAATGACTGTCTGATAGAGTCATTGAATCACACTTTCATTCTTAATCATCCCCTATATTATACCGACAAAAAATCGATAGGTAAGTATAAAAGGCAATACAAGTCAAAAACAGCATTAAGTGTTCAAGATTATTAAGCTTACGAGATATTCCCAAACAACTTACGTATTGACACGAATCCAACTACTTACGGAAAGCATTTAAAATTAAATAACCACCTTATTAATTAATGATCCTCCTACGCGGTGCTGCCACGCAATTTTCTAAGGAAAAAAGTCGACTTTTATGCGACGTTTGGGTGTATCGATTACGCTATCCTTATTACTAATAGTTATCGAGAAAGTAACAAGTAACAAGGCTAAGGAGACCCCATTTGGCAGATAATCGCGTATCCGATTGACTCGCATTACTATAAATAGAGAGAAAGAAAATAACAGAAAAAAAAAACGAGCATTCAATGCATTTAGTTCCGCACCCACGACGACCGGGATTTCTAGTTTCATAATGAAAAACGTAATGCCCGTTTATAAAAATAGAGAGCGCCTATACCGGCGCGTACGTGCCCACGCTAAACATTATCATATCGGCACGCGATCGCGATGTTTCATATCTCTGGAGTGCCTCGGGTTCATACCTTAGGGTCTCTTTTATTTGCCCAGACTTCGACGTGCATACAAAATGAATAAATTCCCATTGAAATTTTTAAGCATTTATAGCATATGTATGTGTAATTAATTACCTTGAGCTTATCTGCACTGGAACTCACATATCTGCTTGGCTTGTCTGGATGATATTAAGCGTAACAAATCTAATTATCTAATTAGAGGGAGATATAAATATATTTAGTGGCTTATTATTGTATAATATGTAGACAAGTAATTTAATCTTGAATTTATAATACAAATCTGTGCAACCATTAATCTGTTTTCTGAGTGCTATCGTGTCGCGGAGATAATTTTGTAGTTAATGAGGGCTTACTTATTGTTAGTGCAATACCACAATAGTACATACAATCGTGTATACATGTACAATTCCTACCATAAAAAAGTTAACGAGCTGGACGAAAGCATTTAGAATGGGTTTCTACACTTTGTTATTGTTTTATGTTATAAAAACATACTTGTATACGCTTGAAGCGTATTCTTTAGCAAAAGATATAGAACATCTCATGTTCTTGTTTGCTCATTAGATTGTCATCTCGCTTATATATGCTACCAATATAAAGCACTCGAAGGAGAGAAGCTTGTTTTTTGTTATTGTGCATTATTAAAATTTTATTAGAAATTTTACGAAGATAATATTTTTATCAATTTTAAAATATATATTAACATCCGCCAATATTAATGATTCTTGAATTACTATATGAGACATATTCACCCATTAACTCAGCACTACAGGCCTTGAAGGCCCATGGCTTAGGATACCGGAACACACCGAGCCCCTGAGAAATGCTGTCTTCTAATGGTCACCCACCAACAACAACCGGTACCGCATATTGCTGTTTGACTTTCAAGATTGGCAGTGATGCACCCTTCCTTCTCAACCGTACTGCCGGCACATTCACCCAATAGAATTTCTAAATACATTTAAACATATTCGATATTTTTTATGACATTCATTTTTTTCAGGATTTCGAGCTGTAAAACACTCTCCGGATGTTTGGCTGCAACTAAAGCAATGCTGTCAGCTGTTCCTCCACGTTATACAGAATTTTCATTAAAGTCAGATGACAAGTCTGCGAGATCAATAGATTGATCAGAGACAAAACATTTATGATTTTGTTTCAAATAATCGAGAATCTTGTATATTTAATAATTTCTTAATTTCTTCTGTTGGATTAATATTTCCAACTTGTTTACTTTTATCAAAACATAATAATGGTATATCATCATCGCAATCTGAATCCTTTTTGTTGTTCATATTCATGAGTGCTCTAATATTTTTTTCTATTGTGTTTTTATCTTTTTGAGACAATGTTTTCTTTAAAGGAATTGAAGGCTGACCAGGAATTTCCAATGTTAATGACCTACCTTCTATTCGCGAGTCATCTCTCAGTCCATGACGTTTATCATCTATTGTGTCAACCTTATTTAAAATATTTGCTAATACTGGTCCAGCTGCTGTAGCTAATATAGGAATTAAAAAATTAATAAAACCACCATGTATTTCACCACCATCAACAATCTTAAACTTTTCTGATAAAAGTATTGACGATCCTTTTTTAATTGTAATACTCATTTATATAAACAAACAAAAATATATAGTAAGTTATCATTGTAGTAACCCCTATATAAGTAGAGAAATTAAAAATTTGTTTAGTCATGCGCATTCAGCTTTTTTCAAAAACGACTCTAACGATTTTTCTTTAACGTTACATTTCGTTAGAAATACATATATATTAAAGTATTATATAAATAGTGTACCATTTAAGGTGTCCTTTATATTTATTTTTACTGCATACACAGCACGAACCAAAAACGTTACAATATAAGGCGTTTACGATAATTGGAGCGCTCCACACCGATACCTCCGGTAGTTGTGGTAATCAGCTGATTAACTTGATTTCTTGCTGGTTGCTGAAACGAACAAACGCTGTGGGTAGATACCGGTGTGGGGCGCTCCAATTATCGTAAACGCCTATAATTTTTATTAAATGTTACTTGCACCATCTAACAACTAATAGATATGTGATCTGTCATTTTGTATGTTACTATGAAAGTCGGTAACAGTGTGCATCAGTGTGTTTTTAGTAACGGATTGCATACTGCATACGACATATACATCTGGAATGCACGGGTGAATCGTTATCTAAATTTATTTTGTTCAAATTTCAATACATATTGCTTCAAGATGTGTAAGTGATAATAAGCCACATATTGATTACATTTTAAAAATACCCTTTTTTTTATATTACAGCCTCTGACCACTCTGACATTTAACCAATTCTTCCAAGCTATAGTACTAGTGATCACATCTTCCAATGATTAAACACAACCACATACTGCCCACTGTAGATAATTCAATATCTATTATCTTAATAATGCAGAACAATTTCGATGTCAAACTTATTTAAAAATATGATTCGACATGAAAATATTTGATAAAGTCGTGATTCTAATCGTTAACCTTTTTCTGGGAGGAACTGTACTGAAGTATATTTACATCAAGCGCCGGTTCACACGAGCAATTATATTATCGAATGGAAACAATTCCTGGAATTTGTCATGGCAAATATAGCCTATTATAAATGCATTAAAATGGAATGTATTTTACTATAAGCTTTGTCTTTATAGTAAAATACAAACACGTATTTTCGAAATCGGGACTTTATTAAGCAACGATTTTATCATTAAAAATTCATCTTTTGTTACCCATTATAGAACGCGTTTCCAAATGTTTTAACAAAATCTTGTATGAAAAAGCTAGAGATAGCATCATAACAGTATAAGTACTTTAATATCGCTTAAACTTAATACACTAACTCTAAATATCGAAAAGCATGGCAAGTTCTGAAGCATATCAAGAATATTATATTTGTCATTTTTGTTTGATTGCTAGACTCAACGGTAAACTCCTCCAGGTATTACCCTTGTATGTATGAATGGAAGGTGATATTACAAGAAATCTATTGCGTCTAATATTCTTGCTGCTTTACAGCCGCCCTTCCAATCCTATTCCTTTCAGAAAGTGTAGGATATGAGCAGACCCCAGGTTAGGTAAGTCTCCCTCTTAATTTCACATGCTCCCAGGTGCAACGCCTTTGAGTTGCACAGTGTTACGCAATTTGAGAGGAGATGGATGGGTTTTTCATCCTGTTCCCCACAAAATCTACATTCAGATCCCTTTTCCAATCCAATCTTACTTAGGCGTCCTTTCAGTTTACAATGACCTGAAAAGTATTCCTGTTGATATGCGAACATTGTTCTTACTCAGGTTTATGCATTCTGTAAATCTCTTCTGGTTATAAGTTCTCAGAAGAGTTTCACCTTGCCTCGTTCCCCGGAGATTTCCCCAATAAGTCTCTGCTTCATTTCGTTTTTCAATTTCTTCGGTATTGTACTGCTGCTTATCCCGCAAAAGGATTCAGGCCCTCCAAATTGTATTCCATTGGTATTTCCAAATGTTTCAACAAAAGTTATAGTGTAATCTCTTATGAAAAAGCTTGAGATAGCGTCATGACAGTATAAGATGTTCATCAAGTTGGTTTAGTACTTTAAAATCACACTTCCATTAACTCTAGACATCGAAAAACATGGCAGGTTCTGAGGCATATCAATCTTAGTTTGATTGCCACACTCAACAGTAAACTCTTCCAGGTATTACCCCTAGATCTAATGCCAAAATTTGTAAAAACTAAGTATATCTTTAATGTGATCAATGTAATGCATGTTTCGGTGGTAGTACAATTTTAAATTTAGAAATTTCTTAATTTATAAACAACTTGCTATAATATATATAATATATTCTTGTTTCAGGAGTCTGGGCGAAATATTAGCAACACTCTGCACGCTCTTCAAACAATTATCCTAAGAGTTATGATCTAATTTCGCGTTGCATTTGACGCCGATCCAAAATAGTTGGCACCGCTTCCAAAGATCTATGCACCTAAGCGGTTGGACTTCGTTTTATTACATATTTCCACCAGTTTGTCATCCTCTTTGGCAGGACGACGACACGCCACGTAGCTTCCCGTCGCACTACGACAACACACTTCGGGAGATATACGAAATATTTCCAGGAATAACTTCGAGATATATGTATAACGTAAATTAGTCGATGGCGGTTGACCCAAACTACGCGGAAGCAGGCAAAGACACTTTATAAGGTCTCCTTCATAGATACTACCGCACTAAATGTCGGCCGATGATTACTCTGTGTCTATTTCGATGGCACGCGATATCTCGTCTACAAATAGAAGGGCTTGTGTTTTTAAGAAGCTAATTAAGTTAGGTGATTTTGACACGTTTCCAGTAAACACCACGTTCTGAGGTGTTTATTAAGTAAATATCTGGAGCGTGTATAGAGTAGTATTATATGTTATTTAGATGAGATGGGTCTTAATTTATTGAATGAACATTTAATGTGTTTAAAATAGAAGTGAAATATTTATAATAAAGAAACATCCAGGGATTTTATTACAAGGTTTTAGCTGAGCCAGAAATGAATGAGTATTTTACTCCTATAACTTTTTATAAGCATCATTTTGCAGACAATAAATATCATGAGAACTTATCGTGTCTCGTTTTTACCATGTGCTTGGGTAAAGAGGAGACACTTTGCCAAAAATAAGACACTATTAAATGACACACTTTCCTGGATTTGCCTGATGCCTAAGGCTTTATATAAGACATTGTATGTTGAAGGTGAAGCAAGAGGTGAGAGCAAGGTGAAGAATCGCCGTCGTCACGTAATATGCGTACTGCGATCAATTAGAAAATGTAGATTAACCAGATAAAATTCGATAAAGAATTCGACCCCATTGCGTTCCGCTACGCCACTTTAATGGAGACGGTGGGACGATCGCTGAGAAATGTCATTTTCGCCCATCTCAGCTGTCATTCCACCCCAATTTCGTGGGATGATTTCCGACTTAAATCGCGAGTTCATGGTCGGGTTGATGTCAAAAAAGTAACGTACATCCTTCTTTTAACCGTTCGAATAATAAAATGAGGTAGAAATGATTGAATTTTCGTTAAATTGTTTGATTTAAATCACCGTGTTTTCCGCGTAGGAATTTTTATACGAACACCTATTGTTTGTGTTTATGTCATTTTACCCCAACTTTGTGGGATGATTCCGACTTAAATCACGAGTTGTGGTCGGGTTGATGTCGAAAAAGTTACCTAAATGCTTCCTTTAACCGGTCGAATAATAAAATGAGGTAGAAATGAGTTAATTTTTGTTAAATTGTTTGATTTAAAGTACGTTTTCGGCGTAGGAATTTTTTATACGAACACCTATTTTGTGTGTTATGTCATTTTACCCAACTTGTGGGATGATTCCCGACTTAAATCACGAGTTCGTGGTCGGGTTGATGTCGAAAAAGTTACCTACATGCTTCCTTTAACCGGTCGAATAATAAAATGAGGTAGAAATGAGTTAATTTTTGTTAAATTGTTTGATTTAAAGTACCGTGTTTTCGGCGTAGGAATTTTTTTATACGAACACCTATTGTTTGTGTTTATGTCATTTTACCCCAACTTTGTGGGATGATTCCCGACTTAAATCACGAGTTCGTGGTCGGGTTGATGTCGAAAAAGTTACCTACATGCTTCCTTTAACCGGTCGAATAATAAAATGAGGTAGAAATGAGTTAATTTTTGTTAAATTGTTTGATTTAAAGTACCGTGTTTTCGGCGTAGGAATTTTTATACGAACACCTATTGTTTGTGTTTATGTCATTTTACCCCAACTTTGTGGGATGATTCCCGACTTAAATCACGAGTTCGTGGTCGGGTTGATGTCGAAAAAGTTACCTACATGCTTCCTTTAACCGGTCGAATAATAAAATGAGGTAGAAATGAGTTAATTTTTGTTAAATTGTTTGATTTAAAGTACCGTGTTTTCGGCGTAGGAATTTTTTTATACGAACACCTATTGTTTGTGTTTATGTCATTTTACCCCAACTTTGTGGGATGATTCCCGACTTAAATCACGAGTTCGTGGTCGGGTTGATGTCGAAAAAGTTACCTACATGCTTCCTTTAACCGGTCGAATAATAAAATGAGGTAGAATGAGTTAATTTTTGTAAATTTTTGATTTAAAGTACCGTGTTTTCGCGTAGGAATTTTTTATACGAACACCTATTGTTTGTGTTTATGTCATTTTACCCCAACTTTGTGGGATGATTCCGACTTAAATCGCGAGTTCGTGGTCGGGGTTATGTCGAAAAAGTTACCTACATGCTTCCTTTAACCGGTCGAATAATAAAATGAGGTAGAAATGAGTTAATTTTTGTTAAATTGTTTGATTTAAAGTACCGTGTTTTCGGCGTAGGAATTTTTTTATACGAACACCATTGTTTGGTTTATGTATTTACCCCAACTTTGTGGGATGATTCCCGACTTAAATCACGAGTTCGTGGTCGGGTTGATGTCGAAAAAGTTACCTACATGCTTCCTTTAACCGGTCGAATAATAAAATGAGGTAGAAATGAGTTAATTTTTGTTAAATTGTTTGATTTAAAGTACCGTGTTTTCGGCGTAGGAATTTTTTTATACGAACACCTATTGTTTGTGTTTATGTCATTTTACCCCAACTTTGTGATGATCCCGACTTAAATCACGAGTTCGTGGTCGGGTTTATGTCGAAAAAGTTACCTACATGCTTCCTTTAACCGGTCGAATAATAAAATGAGGTAGAAATGAGTTAATTTTTGTTAAATTGTTTGATTAAAAGTACGGTTTTCGGCGTAGGAATTTTTTATACAACACCTATTGTTTGTGTTTATGTCATTATCCCAACTTTGTGGGATGATTCGACTTAAATCACGAGTTCGTGGTCGGGTTGATGTCGAAAAAGTTACCTACATGCTTCCTTTAACCGGTCGAATAATAAAATGAGGTAGAATGAGTTAATTTTTGTTAATTGTTTGATTTAAAGTACCTGTTTTCGCGTAGGAATTTTTTATACGAACACCTATTGTTTGTGTTTATGTCATTTACCCCAACTTTGTGGGATGATCCCGACTTAAATCACGAGTTCGTGGTCGGGTTGATGTCGAAAAAGTTACCTACATGCTTCCTTTAACCGGTCGAATAATAAATGAGGTAGAAATGAGTTAATTTTTGTTAAATTGTTTGATTTAAAGTACCGTGTTTTCGGCGTAGGAATTTTTTTATACGAACACCTATTGTTTGTGTTTATGTCATTTTACCCCAACTTTGTGGGATGATTCCCGACTTAAATCACGAGTTCGTGGTCGGTTGATGTCAAAAAGTTACCTACATGCTTCCTTTACCGGTCGAATAATAAAAGAGGTAGAAATGAGTTAATTTTTTGTTAAATTGTTTGATTTAAAGTACCGTGTTTTCGGCGCGTAGGAATTTTTTTATACGAACACCTATTGTTTGTGTTTATGTCATTTTACCCCAACTTTGTGGGATGATCCCGACTTAAATCACGAGTTCGTGGTCGGTTGAGTGAAAAAGTTACCTACATGCTTCTTTTAACCGGTCGAATAATAAAATGAGAGTAGAATGAGTTAATTTTTGTTAAATTGTTTGATTTAAGTACCGTGTTTTCGGCGTAGGAATTTTTTTATACGAACACCTATTGTTTGTGTTTATGTCATTTTACCCCAACTTTGTGGTGATTCCGACTTAAATCACGAGTTCGTGGTCGGTTTATGTCGAAAAAGTTACCTACATGCTTCTTTTAACGGTCGAATATAAAATGAGGTAGAAATGAGTTAATTTTTGTTAATTGTTTGATTAAAGTACCGTGTTTTCGGCGTAGGAATTTTTTTATACGAACACCTATTGTTTGTGTTTATGTCATTTTACCCAACTTTGTGGATGATTCCCGACTAAATCACGAGTTCGTGGTCGGTTTATGTCGAAAAAGTTACCTACATGCTTCCTTTAACCGGTCGAATAATAAAATGAGGTAGAAATGAGTTAATTTTTGTTAAATTGTTTGATTTAAAGTACCGTGTTTTCGGCGTAGGAATTTTTATACGCCACCTATTGTTTGTGTTTATGTCATTCTACCCCAACTTTGTGGGATGATTTCCGACTTAAATTGCGAGTTTGTGGCCGGGTAGATGTCGAAAAAGTTACCTACATGCTTCCTTTAACGGTTCGAATAATAAAATGAGGTAGAAATGCTTTATTTTTTTTTCAATTCACGTCACATTTGACCCAAAAGGTTCGTGTCAGATACGATAAGACCGCGGACAAGCGTTTTGAACTTAGTGTGGGCAAGTGACTAAACTAAACTAAATTAAACGCGGACAAATCAAGCAAATTTACAAAAGAAAAATTTACATACAAGCACAAAGCTTATATTCACCCAACCCGTGGTGATTAATAAATAAATACAAATCAGCAAAATTAAAAAACGAAAAATAACTCTTTAAAACTAAAAATATCTTCCAGAACCAAAAAAATAAATGATTTATATCTAAATTGTAACACAACAATACAATAACAATTATTATATAGCGAGTTCCTTGGTGGACGAAATAAATTCAAATTAAACGAAACAAATCTCTAAATCATATGAAATAACAAAATGGCAGCAAACAATATAACAACTTACGTCTACTCACGCTTGTGTCAATCTCGGAACTGACTGACAAAACACGCCCGCTGCGTACAACGAAGCCGCAACAGAGATCAGCCCGCCAATGGACGAAATCTCGAAACATAATAACATAAACAAAACTAGTGAAAACAAAACATTACAATAAATGAAATTAATTTAAAACAACTGAACATTTAAATAAATAAATCAAACAATCAATTCATTAACTAACTCTTATATAAAAATAAAATATCTGTGAAATTTTTTTCGCAACATTGGCAAAGGCAAATCGGAGTAAACAAGAAAACATCTGTGCAACTAAAAAAAAAAACTCTCGCGAACACAAGGTGTCCACAGCAGTACGTAATCACATATTAATTAAATACGAATTAATAGAATATTATGTGAAACACAATCAAAGGCTTTACGCAGGTCTAAAAGAATACAACCGTTTTCAATGAAGTTAATGATATCATTGCGAAAAGCATTGAGAGCTGTTAGTTGAAGTATAGTGATTTTTCCTAAAGCCACGTTGGCATTCAAATATTGTATTGAGGATGGATAAAAACGACTCGAATCTGTTTAAAAAAAACAGTACTGAAATATATTAGAAAAACAAGAAAGAGGTTAGTACTAGAGGGCGGTAAACAGGTAGAAGTTTACCACCCTTTTTGAAAATACGTACCAATTTTGTATTGTTAACAAATTGTGGAAAATCCCCCTGTACAGAAGATATATTTATTAAAAAGGTTAACATTGGTACAATCGATGTGATAACATAAGAAGTAATATCATCCGGACTAGCCAAAAAAGACTTTTTTTGGTTTAAAGTTTAAAAGATTGGCAAGTTCATTAAAGCAAAAATGTATTAGGCAGTAACGATAAAGCTAGCAAATGCATGGCTAGAAATAGTATACGTATGTGGTATGGTGAAAGTGAACCTCACTTCCCAAAAGCAAATCTAGTGAATACCGATCTCCGGTTATTATTCACACTGAGAAAAAAATTTAATAATCATAAACAAAAATATAATTATCGTAAGTAAAAAATTTCAGCTGAATAGGGAACAAAAGCACAAATTACTTAGCACTAGTAAAAAAAGGGATCCTAAACACTGATACTAACAAGAAGCAATCTAAGTTACTTACGGTCTGTTTCATATCGGTAACTTATGAAGTTACTGATGATAATTGAACTGAAGTAGTTAAGCCAAAGAATATATGCAGTTGGGGTAAGTAAAAAATTTGCCCATGTCAAGTAGATGTATTGCTATGAGTGAACTATTCTATAATGGCTATCACACCTTTATTATTAACTACAACAGCTATCTGGATTACTTGTGATAGAAGAACAGTATCATTAATACACGCTCACTAAATATCTTATATATAGAAGGTAATGGTTTGCTATAAATATACAATATATTTACCTTAAATTTGTTATTCAACTTATAGGTAGTGCAGGAAACGAGGAAGTTTAGTGAATATTTAATATAAATTTAAATAAAAAGCAGTATTATTAGTAATAGTTTTATTTTGTATCAGTATTTATTTTTATCTGAAATGCGTTATTAAACATCGTTGTCGTTAAACACCGTCCACATTTTTCTCAGGTAGTTGCAGTACCACCTATTCTCCTACATATCCTTTATTTTCTTTTCCAATTTTATAGCTATTTAAAGCACCGAAACTGTGCAAAATTTGAGCAATGGTTATTTAACTTGCAACAGGTGAAAATTTCGTAACACATAATTCTGGCTCGAATCCTCTCCACATGCCACAACATCCCATACGAAATAGTGAAAAAGTGTCCCTCTTACTACAGATCTGCACGTCCTTTAACACATAATGATTTGAAAAATCGGCACGATTTATAACACTGTCAAAACAAAGCCCGAAAGCGTGAAGAGAAATAGGCGTCTCGCCGTTGTCCCTAATTTTACACGCATCTTGCCCTCTCGGGTACACAAAACGAACATTAAACGAATTAGAATCGGTAGTTGGACCAGTTCGGACAGTCAAAAGGAGTGCTATTACTATAACGTGTGCTGCTCCGCCTGAGATCCCGCAGTTTTGCCGCTCTTTGTCAGCTGTCACTGATCGCCAGCTGAGAACATGCTGTGTCTGCTTCTATACCTGACCGACTGACGACCCGTTCATCGAAAGGCGCGATTTTTTATTTTAAATTTTACTCTTCTTTATACCTCAGTCGCAAATAGTTACGACTATAGATACTTTACCTTAACAAAATTAGCGAGCTCATTGCTTCTCACACAGATTACCTATGTATATTCAAATGCAAATAAGCTGCCTTCTAGGTCCTGATAAATAAAATAAACAACGTTCTACCTGGAGATCTAAATCCTTACATTTATATTTCAGAATGCCAACCTGGATATTTCTACGTTTTCTTTCTCTGACGTGGAGCCTTTGTAAGTCTCTTCTTTATATGAATTATGGCTTTGTCTAGACGGTCAAGGAATGTAATAACTCTTTAGTAGACGCGCGTTGATGCGGGATGCTGACATAATATGATAATACGTTGTTTATTCAATGCGTTTTAGATTCTTATAATCCTGAAGTGATGATTTTCTAAGTAGAATTTCAGTTGATTAATTCGACCGTAAAAAATGAGTTGGATATTAAACCAACAAAGATTATCTAGTTTAAATATTAATGGGTAAAAATTTTAGTATTTTTGTGCAGATAAATATAATTTTCTGCGTTGTTGTTTTAATTATTTGATGTCATATTTCCAGTGTGTTAAGAAAGTTGCCCAATATGCTTAGTAATTGTATGAGAAAATGGCAGTAATAAAAATGCATGCTAATGTAATGGTAGTATCTTTAATTTTGTTTGTTAAATAGTTCTTTTTCTATCAAATTAAATTTAATTTTCTTATTTTATTTTTGTATTTATGATTTAACCACAAAATTTTCAAGAAAAATCAATTTTAAAATGTTAATAAATCATGAAAACTAATAATAATTATACAGGGTGTTCACGGTCTTGTGATTTTATTTTCAAGGGGTAATTAAAACGTCTGAAAATAAGATAGTTAAAGTAAAAATATCTTAACAAAAGTTACATAATAAGAGAGATATTAATGATAAAAAAATGCAATTTTTTTTTAAGTTATGTTTTATGTTTTTCGCTCGTTATCGCCGTGTTGTTGAATGCAAAATCTCGCATGAATTGGTATAATTTGTTGGGCTTTTGTTGGTGCATATCATAATTTTTATAACGCCCTATAAGTAGAAATCAAAGGGGTTAACATCGGGTTACTGATGAGGCCATGAGACAAACCCACCTTGACCAATCTACTTATTTAGACATTACCTAAATGTTGGCGAACTAAACGATTAAAATGCGACGGTGCGCCATCGTAAAGAAACCACAACTGCCGACGTACTGCTGTGGCAACCCACATACCGCGAGTGTATTTTGTGTCGCATATTTGATTTGCTTAAAACTGCTGAATCATTGTATCGAGAAATTTCCACAATAATATTTAGTTTGTATAATTTTAGCTAAAGAGTTAATTGTTTGATTTATTTATTTAAGTGTCAAGTTTTTTTTTAAATTAGTTTCATTCTTTTAGATGTCTAGCATTTGGCTAGGTCTATTTAGCGCCTTTTCTTTTAGATTTTGTCGGTGAATTGGACGACTGCGTTGTACGCAGCGGTAGAGATTTTCCAACCAGTTCCTTGGTAGACGCTAGCGTGAGTACATATATTTTTAAATTAATTGCTGCCATTTTGTATTTCAATTGTATCGCAATTTAATTCGCATTATTTGTCTTTTATTGTGTCCATCAAGGAATTCGCGTTATAATAATTGTTAATATATTGATGTGTGCACATCATAGATGTAAGATCATTTATTATTTCTGTGCAGGAAGATATATTTTAGTTGTAAATTTTTTTATTATATTTTAATGAACTAATTTTTCCGTTTTTTTCCATTTTACTGTTTTGTTTTAAATTATTGGGGCGAGTTGGGTGAGTAGAAGCATTGTTTTTGCTTTTAGTTTTCATTTTTGTAAAATTTCTAGTGTTCCACAAATTTAGTTTGTTTTAATTTGAAACGTGGATTGTATTGAAAAAAAAGAATTATCTTCCTGAACAAACAAATTTTTTGCTTTGATATAGGAAATAGTATTGTCCTATTGTAATTTAGAATCAAGTGCAGTTTTTAAATTTTAGGCCAGAACCCTCCGTTCACGGTTTTTTTTTTCTGCAAATTTGTAATTCACTTTTTTTTTCTTTTTTTTTTTATAATATAATTTTTGTTTGTTAATTAACGTTGTTGAGTTAAAATTTCTGTTCTTTTATTTTTACCTTTTTAATTTTTGGGGTAATTAAGAAAGTCAGATTTCTTTCACCCACAATTTACTTGTCGTGGTTAGATTCAAGTTTTAATTTGCGAGGATAACTCTGAGTTTAATTGTTCTTTTGCTCCCTTTTTAATTTTTATCCGTTGAGCTAGCTAATTTAATTTTTCCTTTTTCATTTTTTTAAAATTCATTTTGCATTTTCAATTTAGTCAATACACAGCAGTACGTTTAAAAGAACTTCTTCCAATAGTATCATCAAATGATTTTTCAAAAACAAGAGATAATCGTATCCATTCAGTCAATCTGGTAACATAAACAGACCAATAATTTATCTGTTGACTAATTCGGGTAAACGCTTATCGAAAATATGTGCTGGAAATGATTACTAGAGTGGTCAGACGTGTCTGCTTACACGGGCCGCACTCGCCTCGCGCTATGCGAAACGTTTAGCCATAATATATCTTCAAAGCAGTAAAATCACACCCACCGATTCGTGTTTCTAGTATCATAGTATTAGTGTTAGTCGAGTGTTTGTTAAATTTAAGGCTTCTTTTTCGGCATCCAAAATTCAGCAGCATTCAAGCGCACTTCGCCATAAATTAACAACATGTCAACATATTAACTGTTAGTGCAATGGGCCATTTTTACTTTTCTTATTAGGATTTATTCGGAAGAATTTAGATCAAACCAGCAATGCATTGACAACTAATGAAACAGCTTGATAGTTGGGAAAAGTTACAGATGTCAACCCACTTAGTAAAAAAATTACCAATAACCTATCGTTTACATTTATTTTGTACAAGTTCTTGATCAATCGTTTTAGCGTAAAAAAACCTTTTTTTAAGGTGTTCAATCAGCATTTAAAGATAAAAAATAAAAACCAGATTTTTTTACATTAATATCTCTCTTATTATGTAACTTTGTTGAGATATTTTATTTTATTTTAGCTTTTAGATGCTTAATCACTACTTCAAAATAAAATCACAAGACCGTAAACACCCTGTAAAAGCAATAAAAATAAAATTATCGTTGATTCTTCCGGCTGAAGATTTAGGAAACATTTAGATAGAGTCTATTAAAAATCGTCTGAATCAAATAAAAAAAATGCTCAAAACCTTCAGGTTTCTTGACATAATCAAATCCTTTCTCTGAGTATACAAATAACTTCAAAAAAGGTGCTTTTATGAGTATATGTAAAAATGTATTTGTGCAGTAAGAATGTGTGTTTATCATTGAGAAAAAACAAACATTTTTCGAAGGTAACGATAATAAATCAATTATATCTTGATTAATATTAATTTATATAGATATTACTCATTGAGTTTATTTTCGGGTGTAAAGAAAGATTGCCTTGATTATACACCCTAACCATCATTGACCATACATTGCACGCACATATTTCATCGAAACGGCAATTAAGCCGGGTTTAAGCGAGCTTTAGGACTATACACCCATATCCCAAGACACTGACTGGTTCGTACAGCATGCCGAGCGATCGAAGAATAACTATAGCATATAAAAATTAACGATTCCTCGTAGGTTTTAACTCACCGTGGGCGTATAAATATGAGGGCTACGTTCCACAGCATCCCGGTGCGCTGTTATTATCTCAACTTGCACGTTATGCTCGCGTACCTGGTTAATGATATCGATCGAGAGGAGACGGTATTGTGATGGTCGATGTATGTATGTATATACCGATAGGTGTACTTTACCTGTTCCCATGTTGCGTCGGAGGATAGATTGATCGAGATCGATAATTTCGAATCGAAACGATATTCGAGACCCTCTAATGAGTACCGTGCGTATGGTAACACGGTCGATATAATGAAAGAGCGGATCGGCTACGAAGAAGTTTGATTTAAGGAGATTTTATTGCGTTGCATGTATGTTGCAAGAGAAATGAGAAAATCAATGTCCTGAGGATGGGAGATTTATATACAAGTTATTTCAATTCAAGTTCGATATCCATCTTGGTTTTGAAAGTGTATTTCCACTACAAATTACAATGCAAATGGCACAAATTAGCAAATGGACCAGGAACCATTTGCTAATTTGTGCCATTTACATTTTTTAGTAAGTTCTGGGGCAATGTATCGTCGCATAAGATACTCCATAATGCCGACCCAAGTAGCAACTCTTGCGGGACTCCCATATTGGTCTCCAGTGTTTCTTCCTTGTCCAGTATTATTCTCCTATTAGTTAGTTAGCTGAGGATGATGAGGTAGTTTGAGTTGAATTTTTTGTAGAGTGTCTTTTGAAACACTCTAGCCTCTTGGCTTTGTGTATTTGGTATCCGATTTCTTTTACTCATTAAATTATATCAGCCATTCCAATATCCTAATACCCTGCCACTAATCTGAACAAGTCTTTGACTGGTTGATTAAAATAATCTTCTAGGTTCATCTTTGGCTTGCCAAAACTTGCCTGTCTTCTTGCGTCTGTATTCACACAGAATGTGGGAAGCGATCTCTGTCATCCCATTCCACAGTCTGCAGTTGGTCCATGTCCAGTATTGATCCCAATTGTTTGTAGGTGTCCTTTCAGAGCGGAGTGCCCTGTAGGAAGATCTGTTGCGGTGCAAAGATGATTCCTATTAAGCTGCAGTAGTTCTTCAGTCTTCTTCTTTGATGGTCCTTTATAAAGGTCTTGAATATGCCTGGTTATTTTATTCCACTGGTCTTTTCTTTCACTCAACTTCTTATCTGCTCTCACGCTGTGTTCTTGGCCATTTCTAAAACAGGTTTTGGGCTTATTTATGAAGTCGATGATCCCTTCCTTGCTAACTCATCGGCTTTTTCGTATCCTTAGATTACCCAATGTCCGGCAACCCAGTGCAAAGTGACTTTATGGCAGTCTCAGGCTATTCAGTTTTCGAATACATTCCCAAACCAGTCCTGATTGTATTTTGGGGCTCACTGATGCCCTCAATATTGTCTGTCTGTCTGTTGCAGTATAAATTCGCTCCTCTGATTGATTTCAGTTGTACAATGCAATATTGCATACACCTCTGCCTAAAGACAGTGGCATATTTTCTCATACGAAGGGTGATCATTGTGTTTCTCACTTTACTATAGTTCCAGCTCAGTTCCGGTTCTTGATCTGTCTGTAAACCAGATTAATTCCTCAAACCTGTCTCTGTAGCCAGATTGATTCCAGCTTATCGGATCCGTGATTTTCACCTCAAATTTTCTATTAGATAGATATGTCGAAATCATGTGGTCATTATTTAATTATAGGATATATCATATTTGGTGTTAATCCCTGTTTTTCCAGTTCTTCTAGCCTACATAAGTGTTGATTTCGCACACTGGTTTTAATTCTTTGAAGCTGTTGACCCCAGGCGAGCTTAGTATCAAGAATAACGCCAACATATTAAGCTTTAAAAGAGGTTTACAGAATGCATCAACCTGAGTAAGAACAACGTTCGCATATTAACAGGAATACTTTCAGGCCATTGTAGACTGAAAGGATACCTGAGTAAGCTTGGATTGGAAAAGGAATCTGAATGTAGATTTTGTGGGAAACAGGATGATACACCTATCCACCTCCTCTCAAACTGCTTAGCACTGTGCAACTCGAGGGCGTTGCACCTGGGAGCATGTGAAATCGAAGAGGAGGACTTACCTAGACTGGTGCCCTCTGACATCCTACACTTTCTGAAAAGAATAGGATTGGAAGGCCAGCTGTAAAGCAGCAAGAATAAGGGACACAACCGATCTTTTAGGTCGCAGTGCAACATCACCCTTCTATTTACATACATACATAAGCTTTAAATAAAAGAGAACATAAAATATTTTTTATCGTCGTAAAATAATTAAATAATTACCTACAACTTTAAAATACCTAATACCAACCTCGTAGAACCATTGCGCAGTGCGAGCTGTAAAAGTTGTTTTGAAATACGAAAATACTCGTCCACAATGTTTAGAATATCTTATTTTCAATCACTATAATCAATCATGAAGAAATATTACAGATGCCAAAGACTTTTATGGAAATGAAATTTCACGAATAAATTTGAATAATTTTCAAAGAAAAAATTAGACTTCACTAATGATGGCGGTATTTTACGCGCATAAAAACACAAGATTAGTATTAATACTGCGATGGTTCATTTTTCTTTTTTAATTTACATTTAAATTCATAAAAAAGCACGTACCTAGTGGCATTAGAACTCCATGCATTTTACTAATACCGGTATTATATAATATTATAATAAAATAAGTAATATTTATGCAATTACCATCAATACAACCATTTAGATTTACTTTGATTATATCATGAGAAATCTAGAGCACTTCCTATACAACCTATATATGCTGTTAACAGTTCATTTAAAAAAAAATTGCTACTTATACATTCGACAAAGTTCCAACTGGTTGTATATTAAATCACCTACAGATAAAATCCATTAGATTCAACACTAAGGTTTGCGGAATGCAATGGCCTGCAACAAAGACAAGATAATAAACAACTAATCCTACACACATCGGAAATGCAGTATAGGGATCGGGAGTACTAGAACTCAACGGGGTTCCAATAAGTTATACGCTACATTATACAATAAACTGTCAGCACGAACGGTCGTTCAAAAGTCCGTAGGTAGGTAGTTGCAAAAAAAGTGTAGAGTAACGTATGACTGCACTATTTGAAATAAATCAAGTTTTACTATAGATATGTACATGTTTTTTTTGCACCTTTGATCATTGATTAGGGATTTAGAACTAGCTAGCAAAAGACACATAAAATATCGGATCATTCCGCGCTACACGAGATTTTATTAATTCGTTTAAACTACGTTACTGTCCTTGTGATATCTTTGTATAGATAGAAAAGCGCTACACCGCCATAAATTAATACTTGCTCCAGTATGAGGAAATGCATGGTGAAAAAAGTAACATCTACTCATTGTAGTGAAAAAGTAGTGAAAAATAGTTTCAAATAAAAACAATTAAAATTTATACTCGAGAGTTTGTAAAATTTGATGAATTCATTGCGATATACATAAAAAATTTCAAAATTGAATTATATATATTGTTATGGAGAGATTACTTGATATTCTACTATTATTTAAAAAGGGAATGTTTCTATTTTACTTAGTTATATTTTAAAACTTATTAGATATAATAAAAAAAGGATATAATATGTAGCAGCAGACAGCTAGACGATGTCCAGGTGATGTAGGTAATCTCTGCATTTGGCAGGTCCTTCAAGGCATTTTCCTTTAGAATTTTCCCTTCAGGAAGCAAGATGAACAGCAGTGATACACCTACACATCGAAATGAATATTAGAATTGTATAGTTTTTATTACAATAGCTATTGACAGATCAAATTTGGATCCACCTTAATTCAAGTGAACAGTTGTAATTTCTTTTACAGAGTATTTATTTCTTTAAATTTTTGTTTATTAATGTTTTTATATGCATTGGCAGACCAATTGCTTTGATATGTCAACTGAAAGACAGGGTAAAATTGCTGGAAATTGAGTTCTGTAACAATTTCATGTGTATAAATGGTTGCCTACCTTTTAGGCACAGTAATGAATTTTTAAGATTGTTAATTTTTTATAGTAATAAGCGTTTAAAAATTTCAAATGTATTTTTCTCATAATTCAGAGACTTATACCTTTGTTATATAAAAAGTGTAAGGTGATTCCAGATTTTGTAATTTTATTTATTTTCACTTCGTTGAAACATACGATTGTTCTTGCGATCACATGGCCATTCTCATATGTAAAACAATGGAGGTTCCTCATTTCGGTTATTATAACGGATTTTGACAGACAGTTGGTCTCCTTGACGAAGACAATCGCTTTCAAGTCAGTTAAAACATTTTCAATTCGAACCATTCACTAACTGAGCCTTGTTCGAGGCAGACGTATTACAGTTTGTTCTCGTAAAATTTGACGGCTATTTCGAGAAAATCCAAATTTATTCCAAATTTCAACCTATAAAAATAATTGTTAATTGTTAAACAAAGTTTATCACATAAATTTTATTCCAAATTACACACGATTTTTGGGTAATTTTTCTTCAACGACGAATTTTCCGAGTAATGTTCCTGTCCTGAGCGACCCATCCTCTCTGACCTGATGTATCTACGAGGTACGAGGGCCTATATCCGACCTGAACAGTCCTGACCACCGATGATCGCAGAATTCGGCCCTGTAAAAAGGTACTCCTCGTCAAATCTACCTAAAAAATAAACGTATTATTTCAATTCTAATCTAAATTGAATTGTACTTATAAGAAATTTTATTTTAATTCGTTCTGCAAAATTTGAGGTTAGAAAATCGTTTGTAACATAGCTAAGCGGTCTCCAGTTA
Organism: Protaetia brevitarsis; assembly: GCA_004143645.1. NCBI lineage: Eukaryota > Metazoa > Arthropoda > Insecta > Coleoptera > Scarabaeidae > Protaetia > Protaetia brevitarsis. The sequence goes on from RXPK01000103.1 coordinate 3,535,584, forward strand.
CTTTGGGGAAATTTGTGTAATTAGGTTTATAAGTATTTGTTATGTTTTTACGTTACGAACCAATATCCAGTGATTTACCATCAAGGTTGGCTACTCTGTTTCACACGTCTTTTTAAACCTAGCTTAACTCCATTTGAACGGTCAGAAAACGCGGGATTTTTAAAATTTATTTCAAACGTATTTAAGTACGAAACTATGAATTTGAATTGCAAAAGGTGGAATTACTTAATGAAACTTTAGTGTTATTAATTAACGGACTCACGGACTTACCTGAGATTATATATCCATAGATTTATGTCTGATATTAAACAAGTCACATTTTGAATTTTTTTAATTAAATAAAATCACTTTTATCCACTATCAAATGTTTTAATTTACTTAATAGTTTGAATCTATTAAGGACGACAATTATCATGCCTATGAGATCATTTAAACTGGTCTTAAACATTGAATTGAGGGAGAGGACAATTGACAACATCATCCTACCACATCTCTATGCGTACTGAGTTAATATATAAGAGAGTTAACGAGCTATTCAATATTTTTTTTATGTCACCGCCCGTCGATCGGAAATTTCTCGCCCTGCATGCCATCCGGCTGGTGAGACAGAACACTTCTAAATCAAATTATAAAAATAGATGAACTGATATATATAAACTTGATTTTTTTCTAATTCAATTAATGTATTTCTTTTAAAATTTATTTTTAATCCGGGCTGTATGCTACTGTGTACCGTAACAATATATATATATATTGATTATTAAAAATTAAATAAACAAAATTTAATTTTAAGATATTATAATAAATGTTCAAATTTAGTAAAAAAATCCATTGCACTTTTATTTTATTTTCATTCGCAAAAAAGTCTCCTTCACACAATTTACTCAGTGTTAGAAACAAAACATACTAATATTTTGCAACATTGTAATATAAGATGTAATATAAATTAAATGTAACTGATGTATATTTTCTGTACAGCTTGATCATAGACGTGATACTCTATAGTTCTGAAAATATGAATATATGAATATGTTATTTTATAATAATTTTGAAACAACATGGAAATATTAAAAAAAAACAATTAGTATTAATAGTTCATCATTCAAGTTTCATCTCTGAATATCTAGACACTTGATGCTTTCTAAAGGACAACGTAATCTAGTGACATCTAGTGACCTTTTCACATTACTGACGACGAAACGCGCATAGTTTAAAGAGCGTGTGTTGCTACTTTGAATTTACTTTTTTCGAATATTCAAAGTAAAGTAAAACAAATTAAAAATGGGTACGTATATTATATAATGTAAACAGTAGAATATTCTTTGATTACACCAAATTATGCCACTTTTCTTGTATAGTATCACGTAAAATACTTATTTTACACGTATCAAAGTTAGTGAAAATGCTTTTTTTTAGTTTACAATTAATTTTTTATACACAAATTCACTAAGTAACCTGTTGCTAATTGCAAAATTCTGATGTTTGTTACTCAAGCGGATATATTTAATTTGTAACGCGAGCGCGCTTATTTTAAATTTGAAACTAGGAGTTTCCGTCTGTACCAGTAGATGGCGCCACCCCTAGATCGCGAGATCGGTCACAGAGGGCGTTAGTATACGGTGCGTCAATTTGTAATCGAAATTTCTAGTCTGAATGACTGGAATTTTCAGAAAACATGTAGATTTCTTCTCGAGTCCGCGCGGCAAGTATACACGTGAGTAGGGAGCAGTCAGTCTATACCGGAGAGTACATAGTGAAAAGCCAAGGTGAGTCGTAAAAATAAATCACAGCAGTTAAATTAATATCAGTGAATATAAATTGTAAAAATAAATACTAGTAAATAAGTGAATTAGTTTAATAAGTGTTTTTAAGTAGTGCGTAGTTATTTATTAATTAGTATGAATGCTTTGATTGGTGTTTGTTATTTTATTTGACTTTAAGTGTCGAAATAAATACTTTTATTAAAGATATGGCCGTGGTGATTATTTAAACCCCAAAAACGTTACAATATCTTGAATGAAAGCAAATTGTTTCTTATTTTACTTAGAATACTGAGGTGGTTACTATATGGTTGTTGAAATAGGCCGTTGGAAGACACTTCTGTAGCCATTAACGGTATGCTCCAATTCTCTTTAAAAAAAATTGTTTGCAAAATATCTCATTTTCGAATTGTTAATAATAAAACTTTTAAAATGCGATTTAAACAAAACTGTTATAGAATGACTGCATCGACTACCTTTCTGCCCAAAAAAATTAACGCAAGTTACTTGTTTCTTTGGTAGTCTTCTATTATCTGATTTTCTGGGTGAAAGGGTACCAAAGGCGGCATTTTTTAAATGTTTTAATGTTTTTTTTTTTTAAACATTGTATAAATTACATATTAGATTAGATTAAGGTGGCGATATGAACGTGTTTCACAGCGACTTTTTCAGATCTATCATGATCCCATTTGTCCTAGTAGACGCTCTCTAATTTTGCTTATTTAATTAGACCTATCACCTTTGGGAGTAGCTTCTTTTTATGGCTGCTAGCTGGGGTTCTCCACGCCAGAACTAAAAATCTTGTCCTCACCAGGCCATCACAATGGTACAGCACGTGAACTCGTATTTCTTCCTCTTATTGGCAGAATGCTGCAAATAGGCCATGCTAAACACATGTCTATTTAGTCTACAGTGACCAGTCAGTAGACCTATTATCATTTTGACAGTCTTCCTGTCTTTGCTCAGTAGGTCTTTAGTAAATTCAGGCCTCTGTTATTTTAGAATTCTTTTGCCTGTCTCTGCCTTAACGAATTCTGCCATCACTTCCTGGATTCATTGTGTATCTCTTCATTGATGGAGCTTTTTAATTTGGGATTTGGTAATGCCGAAGTCAGGGCCAGCCCTAACGAATCACCTTGACGAATCTCACCGGGTCAGATTGTCCGCCGCCTCATTTTCCTTCATGCCTTTGGGTGCTCACCTCATTTAGGCCATCTAAAACGAGCTTAGAGTCAACACTTACGAAATCATTCGCTTTAAAGTTTTGACCGACTGTCAGAGATGCATAGCAATGCTTTTTACCTAACTTGGTCCAAGTTTCTATTTCTCTGACACAATGATGAATTGCAGCAACATCAGCCTGCGACATCGTGGTATCCCTGCTAAAGCTATCGAAAGGGCCTTTTTAGGTTTCTTTCCATATATTCCAACTATTACGCCATAGTCAGTTTTAGAGTCGTCTGTATATGAGTTTGAATCCACTCTTATTGGAATAATATACATGTTACTGACAGCACTCTTATACTCGTTCCAAAACTTAATACCTAGGGAATTATTTATAACTGTTGTTCCTAACATCATACCAGCTTTTGCAGAGAGTAAACTACCATTCACGCTTATCAAATAAGTTGTCAAAGAATAACAGTTGCTCTTCCAACAACTTCCCGGTTTAATTCTGTTCCATCTGCTGCAGGCAATCCTAAAATCGAAAGAGATTATGACCCGTTAAATGGATCACAAATTCATAATTATCTAAAATATTAAAAACATTACCTACCTGTTAGAGTGAGTTTATCATGGAAATAAACGTACCAAGTTTAAATCCGATAGGTGAGTGTTATCTCGTAAGATTTTTTAAAAAATGGACTTTTTTGATTTTTGCACTGAGGGAAAGGAATGCATGGTTTAACCAAAATACGCATAACCAACCAAAAAATTGGCATTAAATACGGCCCACCGAAATTTATTGTTAGATTGACATTTACGATACTTAAAAATAATAGACTCGTTGATTCAACTAAACCCTCAATTTCAATTTAAGTAAGTTTAATCGTTAATGCAACACTTTAGTTTAGTTGATGTAACATTGGTTTTGATTTGTTAATACAGCTCTAAGTATGTTAGAACAACAAAAAGAAGTGTGTTGTTTAACTAGCATTGCTGCTTACCGTAACTTCGAAATTGTGTTGAAACTACAAAAAACAAATTCTTGCTTCAATGCAACTTTATAGTTACATTAGCAAATAAAACGTAATGCAAACATTTTATTTTTGGATGATTTGAAACAAAAATGTTGTTCATTCAAATAATCTCATTTTGAATATTTTGGAAATTTTATTAATTACAAAATGAGGTTTGGAAACAAAATATGACTAAATTAGGTTCATATATTTATTAATAACTTCGCAACAGTTATAAAGTATGAAATATGTAAGTACACTTTACAATAATAGTAGGTATTTAAAAGTAATGCCTAAAAACATGTATTTACAAATATATTTGAATGCACTTCCGAGCGTCTTCTGGGCGGTAAATGGATTGTTTCTATGTCCAGAAGCTCCAGGAAGGTAGGTACGCACTATACCTATGAAAATGTATTCTACAACCTAATAAATACCATATATTCTGGGTCTTAATATACCCGTTTAAACATGAAGTATACCGTGGCATTATGTTGTGCTAATAGCTAATATGGCGTTTATTTGCAAAAACATCTATAAAAATCAAAATGTGCTTACCTGCAAACACTGAAGTTAAATATTCAGATCCGCACTGGATTAATAATTCTTTTATTCGCTCGTCTCCCATTTAATATATACAATAGGTACGTAATAATTAAAAAATATGTTGGTATTGTACTAGTATTATAACTCACAATATATGACGATATCACGAGCCACTAACGAAGACAATGTGATATCTGATGCTTCTTAAGGCTGCGTTCCGTCCACCAATTTTCGTAACATGAACTAAAACGCAAAAGCCTATATTTTTATTAAAAAAATACTTGTTAGATGGCGCAACATGTTCTATTTTGTTCTCCGTGGTATCACGTGATAACCCAACTTGAATTTTACATTTTGAGGTGCATATTTCTATTCTATACATATATCTGCACAATATCTGTCATCTGTCATATATCTGTATGCGATATACAATAGTATTTTATAGTTTTGCAGATTTTAGTTATAATTATCCGATTTTTAGTGTCCTAATGTGTTCTAACTCAAACTTAGGCCGTGTTTGTGGTTATTGAATTTATTTTATTTTCTTCTTTGAGAAAAGGACCCTATTTTTTATATTCATTTTTGAGACAAGGGCTCTTTTTTTGTGTTTATTGAAATTAACGACAAAAAAGTAAGTAATAAGTGCGTAAAGTTTATATACAAGTGATACAATACACTAGCTTTACACTGTGCAGCCTGTTTCCGCTACTTGGGGTACAGAGGAAGAATATTATAAATAATGTTATGAGTGATGGTAGGTAAATCATTGCAATACTGAAATTAAATGGTAAATATCATATCTTTAGTATTATGGACCATCAGTTGGAAGTAGAATAAGTTGAGATTGAGAGTAATGAAAACAATTTATCAGGATACTGGAATTATTTACCGCATTGTACATTTAGAAACCTGAAAATCAAAAACCAAAAATACACGGACTGGTTACTGAAGTAACAATGACGTCTACATCTACAACGTCAAGGACTATCCATTGCAGAAGAATCTGGTTTTGTGGGAATTATGCTCGAATACTACAGTCACCAAATATGTAGTTTAACATGGTACAATAGATAACTGGTTTTATAATTAGTTCATGCACTTATTCCTGCTTACATTTGATATTTCCTCATTTTTTTTTTTTTAATATAAACATTACAATATTAAAAAAACGATTTTTATTTTTGTGTAACCTTTGAAATGAAAATAATGCTTTCACCATTGATTTAAATGATAAATAAAATAAATATAAAAATACGCACTTTATAGCTATTGCCTATTTGTATAGTAGTATGAGTTTCCTAACAGAATTTTACAAAATAATTGCATATTCAACACTAAATAGTGTTGCAATGACATTATTGTAATACGACTACTACAACAGTCATGGTAGTAATACGTGGTTTTTATATTTTTTTTCTATTTTGATTTAATTTACTTTCATTTATTATTTAGGTAAAACCGATTTTTTTCCACGCAGAGAATTTCAATATTTTCATGTTGGTTATACAATCTTGTCATGCGTAATTGTTCTGTCCCTCCTTGTAAAATCTAAAAGTAAATTTACGTTTATTCAATGCCCCCTCAATATGTAAAAAAAATATAAATATATCAAATAATAATCCATTTCTGAGATGTCAAAATACAAACTGCATTACCAACCTTGGATAGAAAAACCACCACATTTCATCGCAAAATGTGAAAATTTCTGACATGTTTTTTGATAAAATATTTACGCAAAGTGGTCATTATAAGTCCGAAATAGAAGAAGAAATGATTTGATCTATTTAAATTTACCAACATTGATATTTTATTTTAATTTTATTCAATACGGCACCATTTCTTTTAGCTCCATCCAGCAGAATGCTGCTGAACTATAATCTCGTAAGTAATTACGTTGTAAAACTATAGATGACCCTTTAATAATATGTATTTGTTTCTTATTTTTGCATCAAATATTATTAGTTGGTGGGTTTATCACCTTATTAGGCTATAGCGGTTGGATATTGGTTTACAATAGAAGATTGTGAGAACAATAAATACGTTCAACAAAAATGGTAAATATCATATAAATTATACAACAACTTTCAACATTCTGCTTTCATGCACTACTTGCCTTATGTAAATGTAATTACAAATTAAACAAAATTTTCCTTCAAAATAAATCAGTTTCTGAATGTATTATAAACAAAAATGCACTGTTTATTTGTATTTCCCGCGCTTCCTGTAACGCAGCCTTAACAGCAAGCAAGCGATCAAATCACGCCACAACATTGATCAAATGAGTATCTGACGGTATAGGTAATATACCTACATTAATATATGTAGGTACATTCCATAATATACAAATATTAAATTATTAAATTGTATTACAACTTAAAGTAGAAATAATATACATTGCAATTATGATATTGTTTTTTTTGCGTAATAATTACTATACATAAAACGGGATAACGTAGTATATACGCATACTTTTAAGATCTACATATGTAGGTGCGCAAAGCGCAAACACCTTTTTTGGTTAAGTTAACCATTTCTTTGTTTCAATATTATGCTATGAATGTTTTCATTCAACTACTAAGATTTTTTTGTTTTAACATTACCATTTCGGTCCGTCCAAACAAAAACTTTTTAGATATCTTAGCTTCAACCATCTAAGGTTTTTCAGTCAACAGATTTTTTTAGCACAAATAAATAGTTGCACAAATGACTCATTTTAGTTGGATTAAATACAAAATTTGTTGCATTAACACCTTTTGTGTTAACATAGTAGATATTGTTAGATTAACGCATTTCTTTCTCTCAGTGTGCGCCGAAGCTTCTAATTATTTTAGTACGAAAATAGACACAATGCTTTGACAAAGAATTTATTAAAAAAAAAAGGAAAAAGTCACACTGAATAACAATAACACTTTGGGTTCAAATAGAACTGGAATCATCACCCTCTGCGCTACGTTAACTGGAGCGCATTTACAGAAATTAATTTTCCTAAAAGGCTCAATTAGAAAGGAGGCAGCTTTAGCTTTTAACAGCGCCCAACGCATAACTAATTAACGAAGATCTACGTGCGTCGGCAATCCCGAACACTTACGCACATTCATATACATACATCACCTCACAGTAGCAGTCTGTGTTATTCACAGTTTGCGTCGTTTCGTAAAATAAGATAATAAACACTCGATCTTAGATGATGTCAGTTCATGGTGAGAACGCATTGACAAACACGTGCTCAGAATAACAGCCATCGGAGGAGACCGGCTCGGCGTATGGTGTGTGTATACACTAGTCGAGATGAGCGCTCGTGCTAAACTCGCTGTTAATGAACTGCACACACACGTACGAGCGCACACATTGACGTCGAGTCTTTTATATATAAGTGATTATTAAGAGACGCGTCTCCTGTTTGCTCAGGCACCACACGGTATTTTATTAGATTCCATTAGAGTTCCGTGTGTGCATAAAGTATGTTCACATACCACATATAAGCGCACACAAAAGATATACGAAGTACACGGTTCGTTAAAATCCCGTGGAGAAATGGTTGACAGTATAACTACGATTATAGACTGTGTAGAAATAAGTTAATATAAAGTTACAACACTATAAAGTGGATGTGATGTTGGCAGCGCCTGGTAGATATATATTAGAATCTCTCTACCTATGGAGCGGTAAGGTTTGGAAAAAAAACAATTAAAATAAGGAATCTATAAAATTTATTGGCTTTTTTTTCATTCGATTTTTAAATAAGTGAATAGAAAGCATGTTTTCAATATTATCACAATTACCTCTCAAGCATTAATGTGTACCTTCCTTGAAATTGCCATAATCATAATTTCGTTCCTGAAAGCCGATAGGATTCTTCAAAGAATATCTCAACAACCGGAATATTAAGAACTATGCCGTAAAACGATATTTTGTACGAAGCGGATGTAGTTATAAAGCGAAGCTATATAGCACTGAAGGTACACTCAACTCCAAAAAAATAATGACATAGACAAAACAAACCAGCAGGAAAGATACACCTCTCTTAAGGGGAGGTTTACATATATATATCGGAAAAGTCCAAAAACTTTGAGCTTTTTTTTCAGAGAAAGGAAAAGATATACAAAATACGGCTTTTTCTTAATAAATATATTAAAACTTGAACATTAAAAAATATATTTTTTTTTAATAACAAGACCACTATAACGTTCGCTATTTTGTATCTAGGTAGCAATGTGCACAGAAACACGGTCAAACTGCGTAAACTCTAGCATACGCAAAGTGATCCGAAATTGAAAATAAAAAGAAGAGTTAGAATATATTAAATTTGTTGGAGGTTATACCTAAATTTAACCAAATAAGTCGAAAGCAAACAATGTGGCAGATACCTGGACTTTGATTTGATTATTTTCTATTCCTTTTTGTGTGTATGTGGATATAAAATGTGGAATATTGCAATTTTTAGTATATTATAGGTATAACCTCCAATAAAAACTGTTTACATTAAGAAACAAAAGAATTAAGTTGATATATTGAACACTTGAAGAACTAGAACTTACGCAGATTTGAAAAATCATGTTTCGAGAAAAACGCGTTCAAAGTTTCTCAGCAAAAATTTTTACAAATAGTTCAACATACACTTAGTCAGCTATTCCAGCACTATACATTAATCCTTCTTCTTCTTCATACTTCTGCATTTGCAAAATTTGTTGCTTCCCTTTAGACAGCACAGCAAGTTTTGCAGCGCTGGACATAGTCTGCTCTGCTCGTTGTATGCGCTGACGATCAGAATTGATGACGAAATTTTTGGCATCAAGTCCTACTGCAATTCCCACCGCATTCATTATTTGTAATACAGAAAGTAACCTTCATTGAATAAATTTGCGGCAATGTAGGTAGCAAGTTGAATTGTTTATGGCTCGCAGTGTAAATCTTTTGGAGCTAGTTTCTACACACATGAACTAAACGAGTCGTTTCAGTTTTGACAATTTTTTCCAATGCATCTTTGCAAGAAATCACTTTAGAAAAAAAAATCATAAATCGGCCTAATAGCATCTTTGTTTTTTTTTTTTTTCAAAAGGGTCATGTATGAATGAAGCAAGCTCAACCTTGCTTCTGCAACGCGCCACTTACATACACTGTTGAAAATTTTAACACTTTTTTGACTAATTTAATAGTCAGGAGAGGTCCACACTCTTTTCGTGTTATTTTGTCGAGAACTATAGAAGTTTAAATTTGACGAGCAAAGATAGTCAAGTATTGTCTATTGCTAAGGGATTATTTTGTCCAACTCACACGTGGAATTATGATATACTTCTAGTCACATTATTTGATCTAGACTAGACAAATTTACTAGCTGTTTTACTAAATGAATGCGATCTATTGGTGTTTTAACACCATTTTCTTAAACACAACGTCTTTTTAATATGCAACTCCTATTTCTTAGTGCTATAATATTCCCTCTTTAAGACGTTTTCTCAATTACCTATAAATATGCAAAACCACTCATTCAAAAGTTTTGGTTTCAACTAAACGTACCAATTTTAAAATGATTTTTTGAGAACCATTATAAAATTAAGTGAATGTTTATGCTATTTGATTCAAGTCTAAACTAATTGCGTAAATGATGTCCCAATACATCTTTAAGATGTTGAAATTTTTTATGCCCACTGGAATTAACGTTTAATAACACGACGTTAAACTTTGCAAGTCAGTCACATTTGGTGGTTTGTTTGGATATGTTAATACGGAGAATCAAACACGAAAACAGATACACGTGCAATGCAGGTGGTGCGTATAATGCAATACTATATTAGAATAGGTGGGGTTTCTATATTTCTATCCGAGGGAAAAATTCTGATTGGTTGACGCTTCTGAAATAATAAAATACTAAAATACTGACTAATAAAATAGTCAATCCTCATATCTGAACAAAGAATTCACACGAAATTCTAGTCATTTCTGTTCTATTAAATACGCGTAGTCAACTCGTCTGGCAAAGTTTGGAAAAATCAACACTAAAATATTTGACAAGCGCAAAATTAACGCCAACACCGTAATATTTTCAACAGTGTAGGTTGTCTACACCTTTTGGACAATAAATGTGTCGTGGATCCGCGTCGGTTGAACATTTATAATGAAATGTAGCCCAAATAGCTGCCTTCATTTTTTATGCAGAATCTGGATGTTGTCTAATTGCTAGTCCACAGTACACTATTGTTAAATTATCAATAACTTTGTCAGTCAGTTTACCAGCGCCCTTTCTTCAAAGTCCACTCATTCTTTTTTGTACATCTCCAACGCATTCTCTTTTTTTTCTTGAACAGTAACATCTTCGTACGGCTAAAAATCACAAATTGCTTAAAAAGTTGTCTTGTCTCAGTCGCCTATGCGAAATCGTGCGAAAATTTCTTTTAAGGCATCGCATCGACTTCCATTTTTCCTGTGCTATTCTGGTGATCCGTAGTGCGGTTACCTTTGCTATCATATTCTAGCCAGCTTTTATAAGAAATTTAGTGTAAGTAAGTGCATCTGCAATAAATTGATACATTTTATGGTAAGTAGTTTTCTAAAGCGTGGGAAAGTGTGTTTTAAGTAAAAGAAATATTGTTAGATCAGTTTCTTCAAATGTGCGTTTTATTTCGGATCTAATTGCTTCATATTATTTGTAATATAAATAGCTACTCTGTCGTTTATTTGTGATCTCGACTACAGTGGCATTTCTAATTATTAAAGACAACTATACATACACTAACAAACAATAAGTATGATATTTCGACCCGAGCAGCCCCGAGTCGAATATAGTATTACATCTAATTTGCTCCGTTTATGTTCGGTACACCCGCTCTTTTAATAAGCCGTTGAGGCTTAAACAATGCGAATATTACGAAACCGCTTTAACCATGTATGTTATATATTTGGAGCTTTCAAAAAATGCAAAAAACCAAAAATCGATTTTTTCAGTCAAATACATGTAAACCTCCCCTTAACCTGCCAAATTAATTAGATTTTGCACATGGACAATCGTCCATGTGCAAAATCTAATTATTTGTATGGACGTATTAGCACAGTATGTTTTGTCTATCAATTTAAGGAAATTCGCGATGGCGTTTGGCGGCTATATTTCCAACTAATAATTGTAAAGTGGGTACGAAAATAACCTATATACTCAAACAGACTGACAATTGACAGAAAATCGCACAACATCTGTCACTTCTATAATAAAATGACAGAATGGAACGGCTTTGTAGGTTAGATTTTTGCTTGTAAACAAATTCAAATAGTTTTAGTTACAATTTCACCCACATATGCGACACCGCGAATTTCCTGGGGGCGCCATGTTTGAAACCCATGTTACCGGCGATGTGAAACTACTTGATAGGGTATATACTGTGGTATTAGTGATGTAACGAATATTCGCATTCGCATTCGCGAATATTCGCATGTTTTTGAATATTCACATTCGTATTCGCATTCGTAATAAATATGCGAATAAAAAAGTTACCTGTTAAAATGGATAATGCAGAAGAAAAAAAACTAATATTTAAATTCATTGAGATCTTAAAACAATTTTTTGAGCACAAATCTACAGTTTACATTGGAATAACCTCAAAACTAAACTTGAATTGACAAGAATAAGACGTAAAAAGTCGAAACGATTCGGTTGTACTTGGCTACTTTCGCTACGCTGATGGAGAAATTTAATTCTCTGCGTGTGCGCATAAGCGCTTAATGCAAGTGTTCGTATAGTTGTAAATTGAGAGCTAATAGGTGGCGCTAGTAAGGTAAAAAAGTTAATATTCGTATTCGCATTCGCATTCGCGAATGTCTAATCCACATATTCGCATTCGCAATGTTTAAAATCACGTATTCGTTACATCACTAGTATGCATGAATGGAAGGTGATATTACCCTACGACGTAAGAGATCTATTGTGTCTTCTATTATTGCTGTTTTAGAGCTGGCTTCCTTATATTATTCCTTTCAGAATGTGTATCAGAAGGCCCCAGATTAGGCAAGTCTCCCTCTTCAATTTCACGTGCTCCCAGGTGCAACGCCCTTGAGTTGCTACGCAATTTGAGAAGAGATGGATGAATTTCATCCAGTTCCCCACAAAATCTACATTCAGATTCCTTTGCTAATCCAATCTTACTCAAATATCCTTTCAGTTTACAATGGGCTGAAAGTATTCCTGTTAATATACGAATATTGTTCTTACTCAGGTTAATGCATTCTGTAAATCTCTTCTGGTTATAAGTTCCCAGAAGCTGAGCTTCTCGCAATAATTGGATTTTCTCTGATCTGTTTTGCTTTTCATTTTCTTACTGATACTTATTCCGCAAAAGGGTAATAATAATAATAAATAATAATAATAATAATAATAATAATAATAATAATAATAATAATAATATAATATAATATATTTCCTATATAAAAAATTGCATTCTTTTGTTCGGGCAAACGGTATATAATTTTGTTGGTTTTTTTTACAATAATAACGTTACGTTTCGGATTCTCTTACATTAATCCATTTTCAAACTATTTTCTTAAATTCCTCCCTCTTGGCCAATTACAATCTCATAGTCCTGGGTAATTTCAATTAAAACATGTAAATTATTTAAACTAGTGAAAAACTAGTGTGTCATTTGGTAACATTTTATTTTATGTGTGTGGTTGTTCAAGTTAATATGTTTGATGTCGACGCGAGTTTTAAATTGTTATTGAAATAAAAAGTTTTAATAAAAAAAAATGTTATCAAATGACACACTAATTTTTCACTAGTTTAAATAATTTACATGTTTTAATGGGAATTACCCAGGACTATGAGCTATGTAATTGGCCAAGAGGGAGGAATTTAAAAAAATAGTTTGAAAATGAATTAATGTAAGAGAATCCGACACGTAACATTATTAATGTAAAAAAAAAAACCAACAAAATTATATACCGTATGCCCGAACAATTAAAGTTTTTATTTAAGATTTAACACTGTAAAATAAATCGAAGGAAAAGAATCAATTTTATTCTTTTTCAAAAACAACATTACATTCTTTTTAAAGGAATTGTCAAAAAAGGGGAGGGGGTCAAATACACATAAATGTATAAAACTAAAGACGACAAACAATATAAAATATTACATTAGCAACTCACTATCAGAATAAAATTAATCACAGCTGCGGTGCGTTAAAGTATTCGGCTAGATCATAGTAAGTAAGTATGCTTTCAAAGCACGTTTAAACGGAAAAAAAGCTTGCTATATTTTTGATTTCCTGAGGGAGAGAATTGTAGATTTTGAGACCGATGCATGAGGGCGACTTCATGCCTATATCATATTTATAAAACGGTATGTAGAAATCATTATGTTGTCTAGTAATAGCTCTTTGTCTTTGACTTGAGGATTCAGGCCCTACGAATGGTATTCCAGCCCCTTCCTTGCAACATTATCCGTTATGTCGTTTCCTTCCACTCCTCTGTAACCCAGAACCCACAGGAGAGTTACTTTATTTCTTTTGCCTAGCTCATTTACTTTCCCTAGGCATTCCCAGATCATCCGGAACTGATTTCATGTGAGCGTCTTAATGGCTGCTTGATTATCAGACATAATTTGTTTGACATGTCATCCTAGGGCAAGTCCGGGGGTTAATCACCACCAGGAGATTTGAGGTCTATGCCTAATCGTTTCTTCCTTGATCATTCTAAGTATGGTTCTTCTTGCCACGCCTTTCACCACAATATGGAGAAGGATATGATCCAACACTATCTGGATAGCTACTATTTGACAGCCTCTCGTAGCCCCAGTTATGCATACGCTTGGTAATCTTTGTACTTTGGAAAGGTTAATTCTCGCGGTGACCAGATTTTTTGCTCCAAGCTACTAATGCATAAATGATGATCGGTCTCACTATCACTATATATATCCAAAGCAGTATTTTTGGGTTACATACACATTTTTTCCTGCGAAGTTTCTGCTCACCTCCAGACCTTATCGGTTACGAAGCCTAGGTATTTAACCTCCATTTTCCACTTTATGTTTTGCCCATCTATTTTTATGGTTTTGAGGTTAGATTTCCTTTTGCTAGTGAATGTCTACTAAGGTAGTCTTATGCCCGGTAACATAAAGCTTGTGTAACCAAGTGATTAGTTAATCATTTGTTAGCACTAACAAATTATTAAGTAAAAGTCGAGTAACATAAACTTATCCATTTGTTAAATGTCGAGTAATTAGTTGACAACTGATTAATGGCTGTTGTAAACTAGTTAACTGTAAGTTTACTAATATTGATAGTTCATTTTGGTTCCGATAGAGAGCTAAGTTGAGACTTTGACGTTTTCACTTAGAAATTCAGCAATTGACGTTTTGCTTGTGGCTTATGTCAAGTTTATTATAACGATTATAGCCATAAAGGATATATGGAATGACGAATCATCGTCCTCCAATCAAGAACTACTTGAAAAACACTAGACAACATATGTGCTAGACGACATAGACCACGACTGTTCAGAGAAGAATCATGTAAATATTAGAAAAAAGGCAAATAAAACAATTATTCGGTCTTGTTGGTTGTTCTTTCTTCATAAAGTTGCATAATGTAAATAACTCCTCTTTCATCCTTAACCTAGTAGTATTCTAAGAATTAAATTCAGATGTAATTTTTGCCCATACTCCGTTTTTTTTTTGTTAAATAGATACTCTATCCGTTTCCTTATCTTCAACTACTCCTTTATAATTTTCAATGATCGCTAACAATGTGTGTTTCTCTTGTTCCGTAAAATTTCTGGCTCTTCTCACAGCATCCTGCATTTCCTACTCATTACGATGCATAGTCTCAAATTTAGTGATAATATTGTCAGAAATCAAATGTTAAAATTACACCTACCTAGCCTCCATAATTATAAAAATGTAATGTAATAATCACTAAACGTATTCTAACCTTACTGCTACTAGCTTATTCCAAGTCAACTGAACAGTGATCAAATTGAATCAAAAATGAAAGCTCTGTCAAAATGTCAAATAGATGTCCCGCCTAAGCATCAAATGTTCCGCCATCTATTAATGTAATCATGCACGGTAACTTTCGTTGGACATTCGGCACATTTCGTACTTTGGTAAATCTTAACAAATGTGTAACTACCGGAATAGCGGTGGTTAAGTTAACAACTGATTTAACAAATGATTATCTCCTAACAAACCTTTATGTTACTGATTTTTGCTGTTATCCATTGATTAACTTTGACGAATTGGTAACTATTGTTTATGTTACCGGGCATTAGTGGAGTAAAGTTAGTTTTATAAAAATGTTTTAATATAAATGCATAAAATAATCTATCAGGAATAAATGCTGGTAATCTATATAAAAATATGGCAATTTTTTTGAAAAAATTGATACCCTTTACTTAAAAAATAAAAAAAAATAGTCATTTTTCCTTAATGTTTTGTTTTATTGCTTTTGATGACGGAACAAATCAAACTGCATCTTTTGCATCTACTGTACACACTTACATCGTCTTTTCTTTATTTCTAATTCTTAAATAACACTAAAAATCTTGGCAACTCCCTCAATTTGTTTGTAGTCCTACCTGCACGCATACAGACCTTTAAATTACTAGTTGGTCTAGACTTTTCCCATAACGTTGTTGCCACGCAAAGCTTTTAATTTGCTTGATTACCTTTAGCTGTTTTACTTATTCTCACGTAGAAAATAATTGTGCGCAACTACAATTTTCTTGCAAAAAACATGTCGTAATTTCAAGACAGGTTATGTGATTGTACGTACAGATAAATTATATAGAAAGGCGAAGTGGTAATAAGTCGGGAGGTATAAAATTAAATAAATTAAAAATATTACGTTATTGCATTTTGCAAAGATAAATCGTAAACTACGCTTCAATCATAAGGCCGGTTAACAGTTTTCTAATGAGGTAAAAATAATAAATGTTTATGATCTAAAATGTTGGTAATAGTGGCTTTTTTTTAAATAAAAATTAATATTTCAAATGGTTTCATAAAATTGTTTAGAGCCATAACATAAAATATTTTTATGTTAAAAACAAGAGAATACTTTACGTATTGATAATATACCTACCTTATTCAGAATCCATAGGCATTATGTAGGCATATTCACACTGATATCTTCCACAAGGATAACAGGATCAAATAGTTCTGAAACAATATACATATGCGTTAACGTTTTGATTATTTCATTACCTCATTGAATTAGAAAACAAACAACAGATAATTGAAAAACTAATGAAATGAATCACGAGATTTAAGCCAAGCAATAACATAATTTATAAACTGATTTCGCATCAACGTTTTTATTATAAAGCCCAGAATATAACCGCTAAAATTATTAAAATATTCCAAGTGAAACAGTAGTTCCACTGCATATAAAAAATATATATATATATTGAATCGAATGTATCAGTGGCGCTGAAATATTGAATAATTTTGCAATTTACGTAATCGGTTGGTTGAATATTTGTCTTGTAGACGTATACCGGCAAATTATACCAGTAAAAAAATGTCTGTTTTTAACATATAAATTATTCATAATAAAATGTCAAAATTTTTTGTGAATTAGTCACAGCTGTTGTCATACAATTATTTTATGTCAACACCTAGACTACAGAACAAATAACTATTAATAATGAAAGCAAAGACTCGACTCACCAAAATAATATGAAGAATTCAAATTTTGGAAAAAGAAAATTTAAATATAATAAAATATTCTTTATTTCTTTAAATATATTAATAATAATTGCTATAGTGTTGTTTGAATGTTTATGATTAAGCCAGTTTACCTACTGTTTATTGTTAACTCTACTGTTTAAGGAAAATAGTTTAGGTATAAATCCTCAAAAGCGCTGAGGTCAACATGCAAGTGCATAAAGTTGCCTAGACATAAGGATTTTCAAAAAATATATTAATAAGATTGCATAGAATTTAGGCGCAAGTATACCACTGCAATTATTCTTTATTCTAGGTTACAAAATCACTTACACTTTTTAATCATTTCCACAAATTTATTTAATTGCATTGATAAGTAGCACCTCTTTTAAGATCTATCTTTAAGATAGCGCAAAAAAAATCTTTGGTTTTTCATTCTAGTTGACTAGAGTGTCATTTTGATATTAGAAAATTAAATGAAAGCTACATACCTAGTTTAAATGACAGTTTCACAAAAATATATTTTGTGAAATCGTGAAGTATATTTATATAGATATTGTACGCTGTTTTATTTATAGATTTTTATACGTAAAATATTTCAATTTGCAGTGTAGTACCTGCTTCTACAAAATTATTTTGGTTCCCACTAGAATCTGGCAGGTAATAGTCCATGCTTCATAAATGATTGATATCTTGACATGCGATAAACATTTAATGTTAGTTCACCTCTTTTATAAAATTATAAAATATTCAATGCTCATTTCCCCGTCGAATATTTGTTTGTTTCCAAAAATACCTTCATGTACGTTTACAAACTTGATACTATTGTTTAAAAATTAATTATATTATTGCGATAATTTTTATAATGTTTTTCCACAGTATGTACTACGCTTGCAATAACAGGGCATTCAATTTTAAAACAATGATCACATAAGCGGGAAACATTAGGATACACATTCAAATTTCGCGCTCTGAGTGATGCGGGTACCCTCTATGAATTGATACCAGAACCTTCTAAAATCGGCTCCCACCATATTGCGCAGACGTGGCAACTTTTTATAATTAAGTTTACTATCTCAAGTGTAGTATCTAGATTCTGATTGTAAGTAATTACCAGTATGGGGGTCGATTCGAAAGAAACAACACAACGCGATGGACGTCGTCGTTCTAATGACAGATAAATATATTTATGGCAGCATCTGTCATTGGTACCGTAGTAAAATAGGAGAAGTGCCATCTTTACGGCAACTTCTGCACTCATACGATATATTTAACGTGTTTGCTACTGTATGAGTAGAATGTTTTGCTAATATAATTGCCGATTAATCTTGTTTGTGATTTTGGAAATTGTAGGTATGGTTTTAAATAAAAAAAATATTAGGGTTCTCATCTCTTTTTTTATTGAAAACCAGATCTACAATTACCAAGAAATACTTATTTAAATCCAGTTTGCTTGAATTAATCAAGTTGAAGTAATACAATAGAATAATTGCTTTCACCACGTTTTTCGTATGAGAGCAATTGTAATTTTGGTTAGCTCAACAATATTTTGTTAACAAAACCTGTTTCATGAATGTATACAACGTCAAAATTTTAAAATTTATCGAATTGTACAATTACTTAAACGCATTAAAATTGTAAAAGTACAAGATAAAAATTAGTAGATGCACAAACACATAAAATTGTTTTAAATGTAAAGTAATAAAACACAATCACAAATTCACGCTAAAGGAGTTTACATACATTCAAAAATCTATGAAGAATTGGACCTTTTATTTCACTCATCTTCAAGTAACACAGTCACACTGGATTACATATTTTTTTGCTGTAAGGTTTAGATAAAAGTTTTTTTTTTTAAGAAATATTTTGATCGCTTCAAGGAAATCTTCTTCTCTCTTTATGGGCAGGAAATTTTTCTCAGTGTACAATTGCAGACGGGGGGCTCTTATTTGGTTTCAGCAGAGAAGCATAAACGTGTTGGTAATAAAATTAACTGTAGATAATTCACCTCCATCTGTTACAATAAAATTAGCAGCAAATTCTTTTAGTAGTATTTCAGCATTTAACAATAAGACAAAAGTCCGTTCGGAATTCGAGGAGTGAGGGCGCTGCAGTCGCAATAAACCTTCACTATATAGCGACATGTTCCAATCTCCGTTTCCCAGAAGCAATTCCGAATCGGCCGATTCAAAACGGAAAATCTTCGCTGCGCCCCGCGTTCCAGGAAAGAATTCTGTTCAGAAATTAATAGCTAACGAGCAATTCCAGCCATTAACGGCGTAATTGCGTAAAGGAACGCGTGGTCAACCAACCATCAAGCGCTAACGCCGACTGAATATTTTTTATAGTAGGTACCTACTATATAGAAGTGGCGAAGTGCAAAGTAATTGGAAGGATATTACTGCCTTCCAGGAATGATTATGAAAAGCGTCGGGAAATAACTAACGACAACATTTGCGCTAACACTTAAAGAGCTTGCTGTGTGCGCGTCCCAAACGAGCAACTTCTCAGTTGAGCCGTAAAACACGATTAGGTACGTTCAAATTAGGCAACATCATCGTGACGATACATACAGGTAGAATATTTTCACGCAGAGATAAGCATATATACGTATGGGACAGTCGTCCACGATCATTCCAAACGGTCATGCAGTCATTAGAAATGATTGCACTACAGAAATTCCACAGATAAATAACTATGCATCTCCTTTTGCATTGCAGCAGTTACTGACAGCAGGTTTTTGTTGTTGTTGAATTTAAACCCATCCAAGAGTGCTTGTTAAATTATCTATATTCATAATGCAAGCACGAACAAATGCAAAGCTGAGCACATTTGGTGACCACGCCCAATTCGATAAGTGTATTATCTACTCAGGAAGATTGATGGAAACTTTGTTATTTGCGATCTTGGGGCAAAAGGTGAACCAATTGTTCATACAAAGGTATATCACGATAAATATACCTAAATATATTTATTGTGTTAAAAGTATGGATGTTCTATGGTTGCCACCTTTTATATGTGTTCGACGAGGACAAACTTTGGGGAGGGGACATTACGCTAAAATTAGTGGCATATCTAATGATCAATCTTGTCATTCATCCAATACTGGGACTTTTCTGTAATTAGTTTCTGTAAATGAGATTATTGAAATATAATACACAGCTTTTTTTTCGGTTAATATTACCAAAATTTGAATTTAAACTAAAGCAATTTTTCGGGTTCTATAAAAAAAGAATTTAGCTTGAATCTGATTAGTTAAACTAAACTATCAACTTGTTCTGATTAACAATGAAAATGGTTGCTCTAATATTACTAGAAAGTTAACACGTTTTCTTCCATTTAACTAAAAATACGGCTAGATAAACAAATCCGAAGCATTAAGTCAAATTACGTTTTGGGTTGTGGAAACTGAAGAAGAACTGAAGTACGATAGCAGCACATTTATTTTATAGCAGTTTTCTTCCTGTGTAACACGTTAAATACTTACATGTATTACAGAAATTGTCCCATAGATGGCGCGTCTAGTATTTCATTCCAGTAACAGAACATATTTAGCAGAAATATCAAGATAAATATGATCATAAATCATTGATCTGGTATATGTTTACTAGATATATATCTAACAGAAGCTGTGATCCCTTAACTGCATACTACGGTGGCCTTGAGATCAACCCCCAAAATTGGCGAATTTTAATAAAGTAAAATTTGGTTAACGCTACCAATTTTTTTTTTTTGTGTACAGAGAGAGTTATGTTAACAAAATACAACTTTTTGTGTGATACGTTTCAAAGGCTTCGATTGACCCTTTGCCAGAGTTACCATAATATGTAATATAAATTTGTTGTACTAACAAGAAATACTCAACGATTTTTTGTTCCCACAACAACAAAAAAAAATGATTCGCCATATACAACCACAGTATTGTTAAATTAACTAAATTTTGATTAGCTCAATGCAGATACTTTTCTAAGTGTAAGGAATAAATTTGCTGCTAGGTGGCATGGGGCATTTCTGAATGCACCAACCCACCTGTCAAGACATCTTTTCAGCTGTTTGCTATTGCTACCGAATGGATAGATTTTAATAAAGTAAAGTCAGGTAAGTGTGTAACCGGGGCAAGTGTGTAGTTTGGCTATATTTATTTTTAAAATTAAAATACGGACGTCTTCTTGTTATAATACTAATATACTAAACTTGATACTAGATTTACAAACAAAAGTTCGCATCTCCTAACGTGTAATAACTTGAATATCTTGTGAATATATCATACCGTATTAAACAGGCATCAGTTTAGTATTACACTCTTGGCCGAACTAAAGGATAATGCTATTAATATATAAAATGCGGAACGATTACACACTTGCCCCTTTTTGCTGGGTAAGTGTGTAGTATTGACAGTGTTTAAAATTTCTTTTTTTTCTAGCAAACCGTTGTAAATTATAAAAGGTGTATCTATTGAAGGCTTTCAACTGTATATATATATTACGTACTTCTATGTGTAAAATTTATCAAAATGTCTTATTATGTGAACAGTGTTACATTTTCTTCGCACTATGCAATTTTTACTACAGACTTACCTGACTTTACCTCATTGTATAAAATGTTATTTTAATATGTAATTGCACGGTTACATGAATCGTGCAATTTAAAGAGAGTTTTAAAGGAATCTAATCATTTTCCTTTATTGAAAAAACCCAACCCTCATATATTCACATTAGAGATTCTTAAATCACAGATACAGATTCATTTACTATTATAAATAATTTTATGCTAATCAAAATATTCAAACTTGAATATCATTGAGTAGATTCCGATAATTCGATACTAGTGGAATCATCTATCACGCAGGAGTTAAACTAACTTTGACTACAGGAATCGATAATTTCACCGCAATAATTATCAATAAATTTAAAATTTCCTATAATAATAAACCATACCAGAATCAATTTATACCAACATCAATCTGAAAACAAATAAAAATTATAGATTATAGATAGAGTAGCTAAAGTGATCATGATTTACATAATTTCGTTGTTTAAAGCAACTAATAAAGCTTGAATTTTATAAATTCGCATTCATTTTTGGTCCTCAACTCCCAATGTTCGCTAAAAAAAATGGCGACAACACAATAGACATTTATTTAAGTTCTATATAGGAACGATTCAAAATAAGATTTGTTCACGAATTAAAAATAGTTTTTTTTACGTAAAATTCATTCACGAGCGAATCGTATTTTTATCATTCTTTCTGCCCTGGTCCTTACCTTTATAAGCATTTACCGGAATGATATAAATAAAGTAATGGTACAAAATAAAATATTAAAAAATTAAATAAAATATATGTAGTTATTTTTTCTGTACAATCGACGACATTATTATTTAGCGAGAACGAATGGCTCGATGCTTTGATGGTGCTAGATTAATGTTGGTGACTGTACATGCATACGGCAAGTACGATTATAAATTCCTTACAAAAAGTAATTATTATAAGGCAAATGTAATTACAAAATAAATAAATACAAATATTAACAACCTGAGAATTGCAATTTTCACAATAATCACTAATACTAGGGAGGGCATGTAATTTCACATGGCAAATATAGAGAACTAAGCGCCCTCTGTAAGTGAATAGTTAAATTTGTATCAAATAATATGACCAAATCTCATGTTTATTTCCATGCACATAACGTCACTATAACATTTAAGGGTACTTTTATGTATCCCCACTACTGGCCACGCGCTCTTAAGAGACGACTTATATAATTTTTTTCTTTTTTTTCTATTTTTCACGCTACCTACGGCAACTACTAACATTCAAAGAACTTCTAAAAGTTAAAAATTACCAAAGATTATCTTAAATCAAGTCAAGATGAATTAAGTAGCCTTTCACTCTTAAGGCCGTTTTACACCTAGCTATTTATTGGCCAATTTAAAATTTTACGTGTATAACACGGATTAAATACGTGTTTTACACGTAAAATTTTAAATTTGCCAATAAATTGCGCAATAAATAGCTAGGTGTAAAACAGCCTTTATATGTAGATAGAAAATAAAGACGGTGAAACCCAAGTTGAGTGAAGGTTGATATCATTCTAACAGGAAAGCAGAAAAGGGAATTCTATTTTTTTTTATTTACCTATTCCAAAACTACATTTGGGACTTTTATATATATATATTTGTTGCGTATATATGAAATATTCTGTGTTTCATATCTGTAGATGTTTCTTGTTGCTAATTCTAGCTAATATGGCACTTCTTTCACCGCATTATAACAATCGGCATATATGTCTTAAGCAATAGCTCTTGTATCTTGTTAGCAGCATTTTGTACGTACTTTCCTTCAAACTACACTTACATCGCGTTACCTTACATGCATATAGTACGCTTTGAATGCACAAATCTCAAATGGGAGCTATTGCACCGTATATTACCATAATCAGTCGCTCCATTTGCATAATTAAATCAGCTATTCTTCCATAGTATGCAAATACTATTCTCCAAATAAAACTGCATCGATTGCGCTGTCTGTTTATGTAATGGAATCGCGAAACAATCACGTTGCTTCTAATCTTTGTCTTTCAATACTGTCCAGGAATCGTTGGTCGTTAAGTAACCATTGCGTAAAGTCAGCGGTTGTATTTATTAAATCAGTGTTCTGCGAATGCTGCTATGCAAATCGAATGACAATAGGTTGTATATTTTTAATGTTTGGCTTTCGTCCATTTCTGCCTATTTTTATGATTCTACGATTTT
The DNA here is from genome assembly GCA_004143645.1 of Protaetia brevitarsis. NCBI lineage: Eukaryota > Metazoa > Arthropoda > Insecta > Coleoptera > Scarabaeidae > Protaetia > Protaetia brevitarsis. Next base: position 3,559,465 of record RXPK01000103.1, read on the forward strand.
GGAGCGGGCCTCGCCCTAAATATGCTCTTCCGGTTGAGATTTAGTTCAAATGCCTCTTTTCTCTCGTTCTACGTTTTTCTTACGCAGTAAAATCTTGACCATTAAATATTTCTCTGCTTGTCGATAAAAGAAACGTCAAGATATGGTGTTATAAAGCTTTTTTTTGTTTTTTCTTAGCTTCGTTTTCCTCTTAATCAATTCCGAGAAAGCAACCCTTGAGTATAGTATTTATCCCGCTTTATGTCAAACCCATTTAATAGCCCAGAATCGCCGTAAACTTTTAGTAGTCTTAAAAGATAAAACCACTGGCTGAAACGAGCTTTGTATGGACCAGAAATATAAAAAGGCGATCAACCTTTTCCGAACGTCGGTCGACCGTTCGGAATTGCTGGCGCGTTAATGAAAGAAGGTATGTATATGTAACAAAAGTGCTAATGATAATTTATGAATAGAGTGGGACCCGGTTGCCTGTGTTTATAGATATTATTACCAGTGTAAAACCGTTTTACGGCGGCCGGTCCTATACGACAGACGCTATATAACTAAATGCTTTTATAGGTTCTCATTTCAAGATCAACTTAAATACCTGCAGGTATGCTGTATACCTATGCGTGTATATTGTAGTCTGAGGATCAAAAATTGTGACGGAATGCAGAGATTTTTATTTCCATTTTGATGATATTTCGCGAAGGATTTGACAACCATAGTTTGAAATTGTAAATGTAAATGTGATAATGTATCGATAACTATCGACCTACCAACAATGTTGTCTTTCCCCTATAGAACTCTTATGTCGGAAAGATTACCCAGATACAATTTCAACATATTTACTCTTCGATACAGAGGCACCGACGAAGTTTCGCTCTGCTTACTGCCATCTTCAGGAGAACACAATTACTGTTTCAGTTTTTTTTTTTTTTTTAAGTTTCTTGCTGTTATATGACGTCTAACTTTTACGAACACCGGTGTTGGTTGCTGGTTTTAGCAGAAACGCATAGTGGGGTTAAGACGAAACTGAGTGCTATTTTAAAAGATGAATATACTGTCATGCTACAAGATAGCACACAGCCCAGTATATAAAAAAATATATATAATACTTTAACTAACAAGGGAACACCGGCGGGTGTCCCCCTCCGATTTCGATGAAACTTAACAGATCGAAAGAGTACCTTAGAATAAGAGACACGTATTTTTTTTTATCGGCGTATCCGCACGATTTTGGGGTACAGCCCCCTCCAAAGTTTGGACGATTTTTGAATTTTTGCAAATATTTCCTAAATTATAACAGATATTAAATTTTCTTCTTAACATAATTTGCAGCATATTGCATGACCCTAAGGGTGGCGTCGTCCGTATTCGCAAAAAGTTAATAACGGGGGACAGGGTACCCCGCACCCCCCATTTTTTTACATTTTTTCTTTTTCTTATTCATCAAAAGAAGGCCGATTTTACATAGAATACGATGATGTATTACAAGTTTAGAAAATTAATAATTGTAAAAATAGAAAAATAATAATAAAGCTTCAAAATTAATAAACTCTATTGATATAAATCAAATGAACTATAACAGAAATAAGTTTTTATCCTTAACATAATTTCCAGCATAATACATGGTCTCAAGGTAGATATCTTCATAAAAAACTAATAACGGGGGACGGGGTACCCCATACCTCCGCATTTTTTTAATAATAAGTTTATTCATTATTCATCAAAAAAAGATCGCCTTTACATAGAAAACAATGGTAATAAATTTGGAGGATTAATAATAAAAATAATTGTAATAATAATAATATAGTACATTAACAACAATTATTTGTTATCGTTACTCCGTGCTCTCCTTACTTAAATATTTCTTAATTTAGAATTGTATCTACTCGACAAGCTATGGCCAGACCTTTCAATGCCTACTAACTTATACTATATACTATGCGAAACTTTTATCGGTGGTAGCAATATAAATCGTTTTATAATTGCAGTTAGTGACTGCGTTTTATATATTTCCTTAATAAAATGTTATTCTTAGAATACCATAATCCTTTAGTGCGTATATATGAACAAATTTGCTACACAGGACGAAGGATCAAATAATACATACATATATATTTTTTAATTTATTTCAAGTTTTTCGTGCAATGTAGGTGTACAATGTAAGTATTCAATGGTGCATAAATATAACTAATGTGTTTGCAACGATTATAACATTTCGGAAACAATAGAACTGAATTAGGAAAACATTATAATGCTTATAAATGTTTAAATACATGACATACTGTAATGCGATTATTGGTATATATGTATTGCAATAGCGAACAAGATTAATATACATACAGTAATTAAGCTATGTAAGTATTACAGTAGTGATAGTCTGTGTAAAAGTGTTTAAAACACAGATTTTGTTTGCACCATGAACACCGCACAATAGCTGGTTTATTGCAAATACTACACAAGGGTGTAGACTGCGCATCTTTGTTAAAACAAAACTCTACAGGATTTTTAACGGGCTCAGGTTTTTCCTCAACGTATCCACTCTTATACCACGAGTACTTGAATACGTCGAAAAATCTTGGGGAAGAAAACTGATTATGGGTTAGGGATTGCAACTTAATAATATTATTTCTCTGATGTAAATCTATGTCGTAGTTCATAAGAATCACTATATCCGAAAAAGTTCTAACAAAATTTTTCCACAGTCTAAAACCATATACATCTAGAGGTTGTACCATCGCTGTCGTTTTTTTTTGGTATATTTAAAATGTTCAAAGTTTTGTCTTTTGGCACACAATGCCCACTCCAAGAATCAATCAAAAGGACACTCTTTGGCCCGGTATTCGAGAGAAAAACATCCGTTAGCCAGGTTTTGAAATGATTTGAAGTGAGCTTACCAGATACCGAAGAAGAAATATATTAATATATTAATTACTATGCATTCGGGGATTTATTTTTATCTATATAATAATATGATTAATCACCAGATCCCTTATCGCGTTAAATTTATAATGCAAATTGCCAATTATATCTGAAGTGACTGAATAATTAATTAAACTCACGTATGCGTAGATAAGTGCATATCAAATTCATCACAATAGACACGTACATATATTTATTTTGAGTTATTATTACTATTATTAATTTTCTAAATTTATTATACATCACCGTTTTCTATGTAAAGCGATCTTTTTTTGATGAATAATGAATAAACTTATTATTAAAAAAATGCGGGGGTATGGGGTACCCCGTCCTCCGTTATTAGATTTTTATGAAGATATCTACCTTGAGACCATGTATTATGCTGGAAATTATGTTAAGGATAAAAACTTATTTCTGTTATAGTTCATTTGATTTATATCAATAGACAAGTTTATTAATTTTGAAGCTTTATTATTATTTTTCTATTTTTACAATTATTAATTTTCTAAACTTGTAATACATCATCGTATTCTATGTAAAATCGGCTTTCTTTTGATGAATAAGAAAAAGAAAAAATGTAAAAAAATAGGGGGTGCGGGGTACCCCGTCCCCCGTTATTAACTTTTTGCGAATACGGACGACGCCACCCTTAGGGCCATGCAATATGCTGCAAATTATGTTAAGAAGAAAATTTAATATCTGTTATAATTTAGGAAGTATTTGCAAAAATTGAAAAATCGTCGAAACTTTGGAGGGGGCTGTACCCCAAAATCGTGCGGATACGCCGATAAAAAAAAATACGTGTCTCTTATTTTAAGGTACTCTTTCGATCTGTTAAGTTTCATCGAAATCGGAGGGGGACACCCGCCGGTGTTCCCTTGTAAGTAAAATACCATTTTTAACATCCTAGAGTCATCTAAATACGACATTATTTCACAGAGCCAACACGGTTTTACGAAAGGAAAATCGACGTCTACAGCACTAATTGTTGTTGTTGTTGTTGTTGTTGTTGTTTTGGCCTTGGCGTTAGCCATTAGCCACGTACATATTTTATATATATACCAATATCATTTATAATAATAATAATAATAATAATAAAATCAAAAACCTAGCAACCCGTATGAACACAAGGGAAACAGCATTAATTGATTTTTATAATAAGATATTGCAACAGATTGAAAAAAGAACTGCACCTTTTGGGATCTTCTATCTATCGACAATATCTCATTGCCTACCTGTAGCTAGTGGGATACCGCAGGGGTCCATACTTGGACCCGTATTATTCAATATGTATATAAACAATATTGCCCAGTTCTTATCTGACGCATATATTGTTATGTATGCGGACGACATCTCCCTATTGGTTACAACGCAGCCTGGTGATACAACACAGCTGGCAAATAATCTATTAGAAAGCCTTTGCATGTGGTTTGCAGAAAATGATTTAGCCATGAGTCTTGAAAAAAACCAAATTTATTATTTTCCATACTCGGCAGAGATACATCGAAAGACAATCTTTGGAGCTGCACGATTATTCTCTGTCACAGAGTGAATCCACTAGATTTTTAGGCGTTATACTTCACCAGAATCTCATTTGGAAGGAGTATTGTGATGAAAATTTTGTGCAAAAACGTTTCTATTTCGAAGTCTAAAACCTTGTGTATCTACCAGTACTTTGATGACCCTATATTATGCGGAAATTCAGTCAAGAATTCAGTATGTCATTGTTTTGTGGGCTGCACACCCTCACTCCGATATGGTCTTTTTGGTGCAGAAAGCGATTGTTAAAGCTATTGCAGGCGCAGAAATTTCCGATCATGCCGACCGATTTTTTCTCTTTATTGATTGATTTAATACTTGTTTCTGACATTATTTTCCCTATGGTTCTACAATAAAAAAATCAATCTTAACAATAAACAATCATTTACCGTACGTGTATGCTTTCACGTTTCAACGTTTTCAACAGTAGTTGAAATATTTAAAATTGTACACAACACACTTCCAATTTCCAGAAACAGTAAACTCTAACAACAAATTTATCACAAAGAGCACGAGTGTAGCAAATCTTCCTTCTCCTTTCACAGACGACATCAAAGTGCATTTACTTTCAGTTCAAGTCCCTCAGACATGAGAATGTAAATAAGCGCGGTTCCTGTCACAGCAATTTTCAAGGAAAATCCAAATCGCTTCCTCGACGAACATACAATTGACTTATTTATGTATACTCATGTATTGCGTTATATGTACAAATATAGATATTGATACGAAGCAGGTATTTCAAACTTGTTATGCTATTAATTTTTTTACTAATGTGTTGATAGATGTGGTGAGAAAATTGAGACATAATCTGTATTCTGAAATACACCACATGAACAAGTTTGGTACTTACTTAATGTCATAGTTGTAGAATATTTGTCATGAAGATTTAAGGAATTGTGTAGTAATTTTTCGTTGATTTAATTGAAAAAAAAAAAAATAGTCAATATAATAAAGCGTCTCATTAATGATAATCTAATGGAATGCACAGCTTTCCATTACATACTAATTCAACCACCGATAAAGTTTATTTACTTTCTCACAGATGTTATTGTTCTTTTGTTCTTATATAAGTCAACTTAAGATATAGTTTACCCATAAAGTTATCAAAATTAGTTTCTGTGTAATTTAGAAATGGATTATAAAGGTAGGTGTATGACAAGTATTCACAGTCGATATGCAAACACATTCAAAGGTATTGTGTCAAATAACTTCACGATAAAGTATTCTCCTCACGATTCTAAATTACATTCATGATATTCCTGCCTAATTATATTCACGTTATCACATACAGACATGGTTTTTCCGCGACCGTTAGAAAGTCGTGATATACCTGCAAAAATTAATAATTAGTATTTAAATCATTTCACGTTATTAAATAATAGTCGAACCACGACGAGAACATTTTTCCTTGAACGCAAATTAGAATCACATTAATTTTTTCGGTCCAATATGTCTAGATTTATTAGTATCAATAACAAAAGGAGTCGCTTTACACTTGGGTGTTATTTTTTTCTTATTATTACTTTTTCTTGGATGCTAAAAAACACAAAAAAAATATAATCATCAATCACAAACCCCTGAGATATGTTGAGAGTATCTAACCGCCCATCTGGATTCAGTCCACACTCCAACAAACAACTCCGATTTAACGAAATTAATAAATAACAATTAAAAAAACAGCTGGCTTTCAAATGTTACCAGGTCTACTCAAAAACAAACAAAAGCTATTATATACATACATATAAATCGCTATACTGAGAAACCCCATTTTGTTGACTCAACCAAATTTTAGTTGTATTGATTAAAATCTTTGTTTAAATATGGGCAAAAAAATATATTGTTTGGCGAGGCAAATAATTTTGTTAATAAAATTTGTTTGTGTTAACAATATCTTAAATAGAATTAAACAAATATTTTGCTCAAATAAAAAGTTTTATTGGGTCAAAGTATGTAATACTTAAAATAGCTAATTATTTCATTGAAATAATGACATATGTTTAGTTCAAATAAAATTTTGTAAAATTGATCAAACGGAATATTTATTTCAAACAATAAATTTTATTGACTCAAATAGAAATAACACACAGAAGAACAAAACATTTTGTTGAAACAATTAGATTTATTTGCTTATTTGAAATATATATTTTTTTTATAGTAAAGCTTGCAATCTTTGCAAATTTGTTTGAGTTAAAAAAGTACCGATGTTTTCTCAACAATATGAAGGTAATTGAACCAATCCAAAATTTTTACAAAGTTGAACTATATTATTGTGTTAAGACCATACGGAACTAAATAACTTGTTTGAATATATTAAACTTTCTAACCAAATATTGTGTTTCAGTCAATAGTGTACATTTTTTGCATATATTTGAAACAACAAAGGGCATGCTTGTTTCAAAGAAAATATGCTTAACGAAATATATTTGGTTGGTTTAAATATGTCGGTTTTTCAGTGTATGGGTAAAACTACGATTACCTAAATCTACTAGATGAACTCAGATATAAAAGGATATAAAGAGCATACAAAATGTACTAGCAGATAAAAGTTTTGCTAGTATACTGTGTAGTGTGTACAGAATCAATTAGCGTTAATAAAAGAAATATTATATATTATTATATAAAATATATCATATATATACAGCAGTACTTGCTAAAAACTTTATAATTTAATCTTATTTAAACTCGTGAAATTTAATAAGATCAGTTCCTATGAACATTTTGAACCTATGTCAAACCAGTCCGATGCATCATCTGTCACACTGAAAAAAACCTACATTGTAATGTAGTAAGTAACAGTAATACAACTTTGTCACCAACGTTATGTTATGAATTTTGGATTTACATAAAAACTTATGGAACATTTTTCCATAACTTCTAATTTAATCTACGCAGTAAATATTAGTAAGTATAAAGGGTAATGTACATAGTAAATGACACAATTTGGTTTTCTTTACTCCCTAGAGGAAAAAATTAATCGTGTGGCGCCATCTTTTGTTGGATAGCGAAAACAGCATTCACACTCTAGTTACAATTATGGGTTTATAAATAATAGCACCAGTGGAGTTAAAATTCAGCTACTGCAGTGTAGATGGTGCACATGAAAATTTCATCCATAATATTACGACTCTTGAAACTAGTAACTTCTAACGCCTTCTCAGTTCTTAACTCTTCTTAATCAATATCATGTTGCTATGTATGGGGTGATATTTTATTTTTGTGTTATGTAATGTGTTAAGTAGATTAGAATTGGCTCAAAAGGTACTTCACTGCAGTATGGGCTAATTAAACGGAAATAAAATTATAGTTGAGTATATTTTTTTTCACAATCTTACTTATTTGTGTACATTTTTTTGATATCTCGTTAATTATTCCATTAAATGTGGATAGTACATCAAATATACAAGCTAGTTCCGCAGGAGCAAATATTCCTAACCCTCTAGTATGGGCATGGATTTTTTCTTCTTTAAGCTTAAGTTGGCAGTATACGTTTAAAAGCATCTAAGTTGACTTAGTCTGTGGCGTGTGTCCGCTGCAGGTTATATTATACCGTTGACAGATTAGGTTTTGTTGTTTTGACAAATAACTACATACACACGTTTTAGTTGAAAAAATAACAAGTTCAATAATGAAAAACAGCTACAATAAATGCTTAAAGTGAACTCCTTCTTTTTCTATACATAACGCCACTCTTCGTTTATGTTATCAAAGGCATTCCTTAAATTATGCGAGTGTAATTTCTCACTGACGTATTTCGATAGCTTTAGTAAGTTATTCAATTGTATGAAGACGATTTGTAAATGTTCTATTTTTTAGGTGTAGATAAATGAAAAAATCCATCATTGTCAAATCTGGAAATCGTAGTTGAAAGTCGACTATCCGATTATCAAAGAATTTATACGATAATTCTATCGTCTCCATCGTCTTATGGGGTGTTGCATTATCTTGCTAGAAATATGCCTCGCTGAGTTCATCATCAAGTAATTAATTTAAAAATGGTTGTAATAAGTTATTACGATATCGTTCGCATTTATGGCATTATTAAAGATTATTAGACCAATAATCCGTCTGCGAGAAACAATAAGCCAAACATCTATTTTTGAAGAATGCAAGGATGTTTCAAGAATTTCATGTGGATTTTTACTAGACCAGATGCGCATTGTTTATTTATTTAAATATCGTGAAGAAAAAGGATTTGTAAAGAACGTCATCGTTATTCATCGTGCCCAAAAACCATTGATAGTAATTAAGTCAGGTTAGGTGATCAATGGGTAACAGCTTTTGCACGCAATGAAACTTGTATGGAAATTTTTGTTGATGTTTTTTTTTAAGGATGGTATGGCATGTTCCATATGAAAGTTGTGTTTGCTGTGAAGGCTTACGAATCGATTTCTTAGGCGATCAAGTTATTCGCTCCTCAGCATCTATTATATTTTCAAATGTCCGTTTTAATGTTCTACCACTAAAACCTGGTTTTCGGGACTCAGACCCTGTTGTATGAAATTTTGCCACCGATTCTTGTATCAATTGCCGCAAACTGTCATATGTTACTGGAATATTTGAAAATTCTGCCCAAAATTCTTCTGTAAATAGCTGCAAAGAATACAACCAGAGTACACCAAGTAAGGACAAGAGAGGAGTTATAGCGGTCGAAATTTCTAAACCTAACTTCACACAAACAACAGCTTCCCAAAATGGCAGTTTGTTATTGTTTACGTTCGTATCTACACAAATTAGTTTACTCATCCGTTTAATCTATATGATTTACTTGTTTTATTTATTTATTTTACGTATTTTATTAGTTTTGAATTACCCTGCAGTTTTAAAAACACTTTAAATGAACTATGATATTCTTGTGTAAAAGGTAAGATCGGTGGCCAGTGGCCGTAACATTTACATACTTTCTTATATATTATATTGTTAGGTTTAAGTGAAATAACTCAAATAATCGTGAAAGAAGACACCAATGGGTATCACGTTGTAGTGCCAGTCACTCTCGCAAGATGAATTTTGATGTTAACAATGGTCGCAGTTTCTTGGGATTTCCGAATGAATCTAATATATATGACACGACAAGAATTAAGAAAGTACATGAATAAGAAGAACTATTATCGTTGTGCAGAGCTTCCTAGGTCACATTAAATCAATTTATTTGTTAGATACACATTTTAAGCTAGATTGCTATTTATCGCAGTAACTAACTTAATTCATTTTAAGTTCACTTTTTAAAATGCTTAATGTGATTTTGGTTTGAACTGCATTCTACTGGTATAAATTTTAATCACATTTATTCACATTATAGACAATTATTATTATTATTATATTATTATATAGTCTACGTCTGAACTCTATCCCCTTGTGCACCCCCGGACATTATTGTTGACATTATTGAAAAGGAACAATCTTTGTATCGCACAGAACGATATAGTCATAACTCTTGAACCCTAATTAAAAGTTATTGTGTATTCGTGTCAGAAATTTGAAAGTCCCTTCCACCGATGCTGTTGCATTTTTGTTTATTTATTTGAGAAAGAACCACAACATATTTATTCCTGGAAGAATCTTTTACACTATAAAAATATAAACAAAGATTTATTTCACAAAAAGGAAAGAATATGAACATTATTATCGTAAAACACTTGCAAATATATGTATCACTTAATCAAACATTATTTTACTGGAATCGTGTTTTTTATTACTATAAACTGTTCATAAATATTTGCAACAAAATCAGAATAAAAAACGCATAAATTTGTGTATTTTTTTAATCTATTTTACTACTTCCTTTAAAACATATTATTCTACGTTTGGAAATTCCCTGCAACAGCTTTACAAAATGGCAGCTGGGCTTGAAGGTCATTCAAAACGGACCACTCAAGAACAATGGATTTTTGCGAACATGTCCTTACAGTTATATACTGTGATACAACTATTCTCCATTTTCTAATTTTGCACCATTACTAAAGTATGATTCCAAAATAAAAACTTTATGATTTATTGTAAATGTTTTTGAGTGTCAATAAACCAATAGAGTACACATGGCAGGTGCATATTATTTGTCACTACCAACATAATATTTTGAATAAATAAAATCATGGCTTGCTGGGGGTAAATTTAATTGATCATATTGTCATATTGTATTTTGATCTCTGATTTTGACACAACAAAAAGTAAGATATCCATAAAAAATAAAATCGTTGTTGATTTGTTCCAAAAAATTGAGAATGCAAGAAATAAAGTGCAGTAAATTCACTCACAGTCCACTTACAGCACCACTGTTCACAATTTAGCTTTCCCATAACCTCCGTAGAGAAACGGAAATAAGTGCACTAATACGGTATCGCATCCGAGTAACCTTGCAATATGAGCTCAGAACGTGAGAGATATAAGCAGTATTACGTAGATGTGAAAATATTTATTCTTCCTTTTATGGAAACGGTATAGGAATTCAAGGACGGATCACCGATTACCGGCCAGAAGACGAGAATTATCTTTCCCAAGACGGTGCGACTAAAGCGAACGAAAACAACGGAATCAAACATCCGTACGGTGCTGCCCACAAACTCACCTAAATATTTGTATTACGTGTACGGGTACGTAGGTATCCAAAGATTGTAAAATAGGTATATGTTGCGCGTATTAGAACGTAAGCACTCTCACAACACCGTTGCTGGTTGTTGTCGTTACTCCCGAGCATTCCAATTATGGACGTTCAGACGTTTCTCATGTGACGTCGTCTCTATAGTCTAGTCTGATCGGATCCGTTTTCCTTTCTTTTTCTAAATGAATTCACTTAGCGGACCTTCACGCAATACAAACGAGTCAATTAGGCGTCCAAATAAGGGAAGGCGACAATATACTATAGCTTCCATGTTACCGCTAAATTGTGTGATAGTTAAAGGTTTACGTTTAAAATAATTTATTTATCAGGCTTTCTAAATGGATTGTGAACCAAATAGAGAAAAGTGAACGAAATTTCTCGTATTTAAGGATTTCATATTCCTAAGTTTATTATTGTAAGTAACTATTACAATAAAAGTCAAAATAGATAAAGAGAAAGAACATTATATATAAATATATATGAAACTGACATACAAATAATATAATACATAGGCACATTGTAAATTACATAGGTAACTAACAGACACAAATAGCATTGTCATTGAAAAATTCGTCTCCACTTTTTGTTTTTAATTCTTTGTTTTACCCTCAAAAAATTATGACCGAAGTTCTTAAAACGAACTCAGACACGTATCTACTTTAAATGCAATGCCATCGTAATCCGCAACGGGGCGATTTACATTCCCAGAATTAAAACCTTTGTACTTTCCGCCAAAGAATTTTAAATAATAATTTAGATTTTTAATTCCCTTGTACACGTCGCAATTTTATTTCAATCAACTTATATTTATATTTTAGTTATTATCTTTATAAGTATTTTTGTAAACAATAATTTATTTTTGTAGCTAGTTTTAATTTAAATTGTTTTTATTTCAATTATAATAAGATGTATATCACTTATTGTAACATTAATAAATAAATACCCATGCACTTTATATATCTTTTTTACCTTTACAAATATAGATGCTCGTAAAGTAAGAGTATTGAAAAACAAATGGTTTACTTATTTATTTTTCATTCAATTGAAATAGCAAACTTTCAATGGAAAATCCCTAAAACAAAATAATTATAACTAAATACTTTTGTAATAATAGGTTTACCAAAACAATTTCATGCATTATAGGTGTTTCCTTGTTCATATTTTCAATATTACTGTTAAGGAAGTTTTGAAGTCAAAACATCTAATCTATATTTTATGCAGAAATACTAAAAACTCTATTTCAATTTGTGCCGTCATAAAAAGCAATAAAAATAAAACAACACAAGTGTATGATTTTTTTAGACTTTGTTAATATAAATTGCCAGTTTATTAATTATTTTTTACATCCACATAAAAGAAATTCTTATAAAACTAAACCTTAAACAGTTTTTGTAATCAAAGTAATGGCTTTAATAAATTTATTTCTTCAAATAAATTCACACGAACACATTTTAACCCGTGAATAATCGATGGCTAATATAAACAACAAAAGGAAAGTATGTATGTATGCCGACAATCGTTCCGAAAGCTAATCCTCTTGATGTTATGCGACAGAGGTGCCACAACCCTTTCGGTCAGAGATTTATACATTCGCAGAATTTCGAATCGCGCAATCGCTGGTAGATTACAGAAGATGTATTTTTCCTTATATTTCCTAATGGGTTATTTTCCCTATGTCATCTTTTTTTGAGTCGATCGTACATACTCGCCAAAGTAAGTATTTTTTTCACCTCTGAATGCCCCTTTACATGCCTGATGGCTTTGTAGATTACATATTATGCAGACTGGTCGCTTTTGCACAAAAATACGCTCCGCATCAGAGGACATACCCCAGAATTGAATGCCATAGGAGGCCACATTATGGAAGTTGGTGTAATAGGTTAACCTTGCGGCCTGGTGAGTTGATATTTTCTTTATTCTTAAAACACTGTATACCCGGTGCTTAATTTCCTTGCAAGTTCATCTATGTTGAGTTGACCAGGTTAATTTACTGTCCACATGCAGACCTAAGATCTTAATGGTCTTTGTTGGTTCCTTCTGTTTAAGGTAATGTCTATTTGTTGAGTTTTGCTTTCATTAGGATTTAGTTTATTGGCCATAAACTACTCTCATCATTACATTGGTTCTTTCTACTAGTTTATTTTGTGAACGATGTTCAAAATCAATGTGGTGTCATCGGCATACATACAAATTCTATCAGCTGTTACATTTTCCACAAGATCGTTTATGTATATTATAAATAGCAGAGGTCCAAGAATACGAATCAGCTAATGGGCAGGTCAACAGGTGTCAACAGGACTTAATCAATGTAACGGCCTGAGATGGACGTTTTGATAGTTTATCCTCTTGTCCTCCTTTGACAACAGAAATCCTCGCAAGGGCTCATTTATGGAGAAAATTGTAGGATATAATAGATAATATACGAAAAATGAATGTTGGGACAAAAAAGGTCCTCATACTGAATGAATGATGACCACGATCACCGATTATTACAATTATTGGATTCTGCCCTAATTTTAGCCTGGTATCTACTCCCCCAGTTTGTTCTCGCCGAACAAATATAAAAGGTGGCAACCCTAGTTGACACGAAAATGACATCTCCTCATAGTTTGGGAGAAAGAAATAGTATATATCTAATCATTTGAGATATATTTTTTTCAGCATAATTATAGGTATGGTATAAAGGAAATAATCTTTGAGTATGAATACTCAAATGTACGCATTGATATAGGTGATCTAACTACATATAACCTACATGCGTAGCTACCACACTCCAATGTAATATCGAAAACGCGGAATTGCTCGATTCGCTGAACTTAAAGATATGCAAACAACCGAAAAGAGCCCTTTGTATCAACGACTCTTCTTCCCAATATTTTGCAACTTTATTCCTGGATAGAAATGGGCCAGTTAAGAAGTTTGATAACTCCAAACGTAAAGCCTTTACAGATCAATAACAATCAATGAATTCAAAGAAAATCAAAAAAGAAAAATGTAGAGCATATTACGTATATTGTATATGTGCCTTCCATTTTTCTATTAAATAAAATGTTTTGCAAGAATACGAGTATAAGACAGGTCGAAGAAGCAATATGTTTGTTAACTATATTTTGACATTTCTAAAAAAGATAGAAAACAGAATCCTATTAGCTTGAAATACATTTTACATTTAGTGGTTATAAAATTATAAAGTTAAACTTTTTATAAACGTTAACCCTAAATAAGTTATTTTATTTACTTAAACTAAGTATGTATTATGTATATTAACGAATTATTCCAATTTTAAAATAAATAAAAATTCTTAATTTCCAAGGTAACTCGATATTTTCTTTTTTATCATACTACGTTTTTCAAACATTGAAGTTCCACTTTAATAAAATGAAAATGAATATAAAATTTAATTAAAAATAAACTCGTTGACATAACAAATGCAGCAATAAATCAAATCAAGGCGTATCGACGTGCACTCTGATGCACTTTACGTTGCATTATCAAACCCAAACAATACTTTAAAAGCTAACCTCACCTTTTCAAAACTGTCGAATAACAGCTTCGCTGCGAGAATTGTCGCTTCCGATGAATGAAAGTCCGTGTTATTTCCGAACTCGAATACAATACGACGTTCGCGATCTTGAAATAGTTTGATAATGAATCGACTTTGATTCCGATATAGAGTACTAGCGTTTACGCGAAGCACTGGTTTCGCGTATAAACAAAACACGACCGTTTTACGACAATCGTACGAGCATTCTGGTGATTCTGGTCGGCGTACGTCGGAATTTCGTCCACACCGCACAGATTCTTCGGTCCAGCCTACGAAGAGATGGCAGCGGACGGCAGGTGTAACAAGGAACGGTGAACGTGTTGACGTATCGAAAAGAGATAGATTGATGCTTTTGGTTGTCTAAATTGCGGGCGCACGTTGCGCTAGGTATAAAAAAACAAACCGGGTACATTAGAAATATTTATCAGGATAAATAATGACATAATGATAATTAAAACCTCTGTTTATCGTCACATATGAGTAGAGATTGATAAAAGATGCCACGATAAACAAATTTAAGAATGAATTTTTATAATTTATAGTTATCAGAAAGATTAGAGGCGTTGTTAAAGCGCTTTCATGTTATACGTCATCATTTTAACGTTCACTAAAATGTATGCTTTTAAAATTTTTTTTTTTTTGAATTGTTAATTATCTGTAATAAAGGAACAGGGATACACACAGAGGGATAACCTTACCAAAACAATTTAAAAGGGTAAAAAACAGAAGGATACAAGCGTATTTTTACATGTAAATGAGCTATGTACAGACTTGAAGTCTTGAAATCAGATTGTTTATTGGCATAAACTTCTTCACCTCTTGCTTTCTTCGCGATTGTATCTTTTTTGTTCGTTTTGTTGTTCGCAGCGCTTTCGTATCGCTGCATCGCAAAAAAACGCTTTCTTGTAGGAATTTCGTATATACCAGCTGTCAACATCTTAGGTCGAGATATGTGTATAATAAGAATGAGATGATAGACTAATTACCTGCGCTTTCTGAACGAATAGAAATGTTCTTCTAAGGCTATTTTTTCCCAAAATAAACTAACTTTTAACGACATAATGAAATACAGTTAGGTAATAGAGTTTGAATTACTTAAGTAAAATTAATCGTTATTCAATATAGTTGCATTCGTGCGTGCAATGATTCAGTATCACGATTACTTGTTATCCAATAGAATTTACGTATTTTTGAAATTCTGTTGGCCTTATGCTAGTTAATAGCGAATCCTGTTTATAATCAGCACCATATCAGCACGAACGAAGCAGCTTATGACAGAAAATGCCAAGAAAATATGCAAGAAGACGTATAATACCATTACACTAAATATTTCGTATTGCAACTGCTAAATGATATTTTATTCACTATTAAACTACTGGGTTTTTGTTATACACTACAAAGCCTGCTGATAAAATAGTTTGTCCTCAGCTTCAAAGCATATTCTATTTCCCACTTGGCAAAATTTAAATTTCCCGGAATTATTTTTACGAACTTCAACGTTAAAACATAAACTTACCTACCATTTTGATAATGACCGAAAAATTAAATTTAGGTACTAGCGTTACCAGTGTCATAACACAAAACGCAATAGGATTTTTTACTTCGACTTTCAATGGAATTGAACAAAAAAAATATTTCTAATGAATTATTCATTCATTCATTCATATTTGGGGGACCTTTTTTATTTTAGGTTGCGACGATTGATAATGAATGATATTCATTCATGTGCGTCTCAATATAATCAAATGATCGTTTATAATGGGAGTGCACAAATTACCGTTGAATTTCTTTTCCAACATTCAGGTTATGCGCACCACTACAATAATTTATTACTGCACCTGCGCATGCATTTTGCGTTATAACATGCAGGTAACGAAAGAAAAAAATGAGCCTTAATGAGTATTTTAGCAATTATTACCTATTAGCAACCAAATAATAATTGCCGAAGATTTGAATTTTACTTCTTTGATTACCAGATTCATTCATTAAATAATGATACATTATTAACAATGTTTCATGAAAAATATGCATTTTTGTAATTAATAACAAAAAAAAGAGGGAAAGGAAATTAAATTGCGCAGCGCCTGCTACAAATAAATTTTTGATTTAATTGATTAAATAAATATGAGGGTTTCATGTCAGTTTCAAAATGAAAATGAAATATAGCTGTTACCCTAATAGCCAAATTTAAATTTCCGGCCACTATTCTTAGTGAATTTAACGTAAAAGCATTAAAATAACTATTAATGTAGTACAAAATGGTAGGTAATTTTTTACTTCAACGTTGAAGTTACTAAGAATAATTGTGGGCAATTTAAATTTGGCTATGTGGGTATTTATGTAATACGAATACTAATTTGTCGATAGTTAATTTAATCCAAACTTGAAATTGTAATATTGATGCAAAAGCCAAAAAAAATGTACATTTTCTGTGTAATAATGGTTATAAAACACAAGTCTTAACATATTTATATGTTAGATAATATATATAATAAAGATAAATGCGTTAAATTTGAATTTTGTTTAGTAGCATTTAAGATCTCTTCGTGATTATTTTTAAGTTAACACAAAATGAGACAGATTAAACACAGCCAATAAATAACACACTTTTAATAATTATAACAGTCAACTTGATTAATGCAGTTATTAATTTCTTTTTTGTATGTTTGTTTAAATTCATTAAAGATTTTATTATATAATAATTTGACATACAGAATGGAACCAATTGAAGTGATCGGGTCATAAGCAACACTGAACTGAGCTACTATAGAGGGCTTATCTCGCCTGCCCTATTGTCATGCTCCGATACGTAAAGAGGAACCACACTAAAATTTCTGTCCTTTTATAGTAAACTATTTCTAAGCATTATTCGAGCCGATTTATTCCATTGTGTATAATAGATGAAGGTATCCATTTGTTTTATATCGAGCTATCAATACTCCACATCAGCCCTTTTAAACCTTTTCCGTGGTATACCCATTTTCTAATAATAATTTTGCTATTTTTAACAATAAAAAACGCCTTTTTAATGAATAGTATTTATTTTTATAACTTATTAGGTACAAATAACTTGTGAAAACACAAGTACATGTTTATTTATAAACATTAAAACAAGTAAAAGAACTGTATATATAAGAATATGATAGTTATTGCTTATACAATCTTGAAATATATTAGAAAAATATACAACACACATAATAATTAATTAAGAAAATAATAAAAAGGAAAAGAATACAAGGGCGTTCCTCATTTCAAAATCTCGATACCACCAAACGGGAGATAAAAGAAAATAAAGAAAATACGAAAACATTTACATCTTTTCGTTCCTCACATATATAAAAATGGAAGACAGGTTCCATAAAAGATCTCGAGTTTTAATGTTTCAACGATAATAACGCAGTTATAGTGTACATCTTGGCACATAGAGAATGTATTACGATTATAAATTATATGCAGAAAGAAATAACTGTGTATGTATATAAAAAAAAAAAAACAATACATTAAAATTAAAGTAGCCAAACATTTGCGTTTCGTTTGCCAAAAGCAGAGTATTTCGATTCTAACATCAGGCATAACTGGTATTGCTATAAGGTTAAAGATTTCTCTTTTTTATCATTCTTTTTTTTTTTTAGAATGATCATGCTATAAAATAGTGTCTTATCAAAAATTACACTATGCTAGATTTCTTTTTTTTGTTTTCTGAACAAACACTAAATTTATAGAAGGAATATAGTTCTCGAAAAGTATTCAGTTTCTATTATTTTTTTTTATAATTAGATACTATTAAACTTTATACTAGAGGTGTTATGATTGAAAACTTTTATTCAAATAATTGTTACCATGAGACAAACAAATCAATTTACTCATTAGAATCCGTATTTTCAAACAGTTCTAAAAAATTAGCCAAAAATCTTAGCATTAACGATTCAATACAAATTAATTAATGTTTTATAAACTAGCACCAAGATACAAAAAAAAATCACCGTGTACCTTTTTTAAGAATTAAACTATAGAAACAAGAACCATGCAAGATTATTGCTGAAGTTCACAATAAGTAATCCCTAATATTCATCATTTCGAGCACATACTAGCTACTTGCAAATGCTGCAAAATATTCTACGAATTCCTAAATACCATTTTATTATAAATATTAACGCCGTTTAATTTTACTTTTAAAATACAATCTTATATCAATGGGGTGGATAAATAGAAACTGAATTGATTTAAAATTTAGACGAATTCAAAAACATTCATGATTGTTTTAAATTTCCATTTTTTTTTTTTATTATTTCTTTATACACAATATAGGAAGAGCATCTTTATCACGGGTGATAGAAAAAATATATTAGATTTCCTCTAAAAACTACAATATAGAATTATACATATCTATCTAAAGTCAAATCACAGAAACGCGTGATACAATAATAAATTAATCGATCGAGAAGAAATAAAAACAATTATGCACTTTTCTTTATACAAAAATTCTATACGAAGTTACACTCTTCTCATGTACGTGATCTTTCGACAGACACAGCCATATATTTTCATCATTAAATTGATGCATTTACAAATATATAATATTATATAAATATGTATGCATTTCATATATGTATGTATATAAATTTATTTTTCTGTGATTTCACTTAAAAATCTGTCATAATTTCTATATTTATGCATTTCACTACTATTCACTTTTATAATAAATTATTATTGCTTATTTGTAGGTGTGAATAAAATTATAATATGGTAAACTTATATTTCTTTTTTTATATATATAAAATCGCTATAAGTTATTCATCGAATGGTAAAAGCGACATCATTTTCTTATAGATTGATATTAAACTGTTTAAGCTTAGTAAATTAAGAGTAATTAATATAATAATTTGTGGACTATAAGAAAAGAATGTCACAATTATCCGTCAAAATCAATATTTAAAAAAAACACTATTTGTGCATTATATAAGATCACATAAAAAGCTTTTTTTTACAATCACAATGTAAAATAATAAAGAGGCAATAAATAAAATATAAATAATAAAAATCAGTAAATTTGAATAATTATTTAAGACAACGAAATAGTTTATTCACTCCTCAATTTAAAAAAAAAGTATTCACAAGTTGTACCATTTTCACTTTTTTTTAATGCGCTTTAGGCAATTATAAACTCAATGGCTCATAGAAATAAATGTCTCTAAATGTTGAAAAAAAAAACTAACTGCTAAGAGTATATACATATAGTAAGATTCTTTTAGTGTAGTGATAGTTGCAATAATTGATAAATAGCTAGATATATAACACAAAAAATCACGTTACATTAACAGTTTCCTGTTGCTTTTTATATAAATTGAAATATAATACACAAACAGTTGTATAATATATACTATAACCTATGGTAATAACGAGGTATATATATATTAAACTATACAAGAAATTTATATGTAAATACTATAAATTTGAAAAGAGAAAAAAATAGGTGGTCCAATAATGTAGATAAGCAAGTATATACACATATAATAAACACTACGAACCATCTGAAATATAACGTTCCCTATAAGAATTATAATAATAACATAATTTCTTTATATCTGGATCACCTATCTATAATAATATTACTTTAATGGTTATTACAATAAAAATAGTTAATTAATGTGACTGAAATTGACTAAATTCAATAACGTTAAATAGGTATATATTTGGTGATTCACCTGAATTAGAAAATGAGCTTTTTTCATTTAAAATGTACAATAAAATATATAATTATAATAATATATAGGCTATACAAATTTATAAGTGCTATATTACACGGTAAGCGTAATAAGCGATAAAAATTGATTGAAATACGATCAATAATAAGTGGTGGAAATAGTTGGACAAAAAATTATTCTAACCACACGTCGTGCTGGCAAACCGACGTCTTGGGGGCAAGTTTAACATGGATATAACGCATGGAGAGTTATTAAATCTTACACATAAAATCTGCTATTTTAGCCTGCATTCACTTGTTTACATTGTAACAAATGAAAGTATTGTGCTGCACTTAAAATATAAGACGTCCTTACGTAAAGGAGTTTCGCAAGTCTGTTTCATCAAAGCATAGAAAATACTGAGACAAAGTAGTTACATGACACTACATTGACTGTTTTTTTTTTCGTGACCGATTGTCAACAAAAAGGACCTCAATCGAGGAAGAGTAATTGATGTTGCAACAAATTTAAAAATAATACTCACATTTCTGTTACAGCCGTAGCGAAAAACTTTCAAATTCGCTATTTTACGTACGAAAAATCAAGTGCTAGGTGTTTAAATGGCAGTGTGCTCATAATCGCAATGCAAAAAAAAGGGAAGTTTTTCACAAAAAATGACTGTGTAATGATAGATCATGAAATTCACATTCCAGTGGACTTCCAACAATTACTTGGGCAAGCTTTTTGTATCACAATAGTACACTAGATATGTCAAAAAAATCAAAGTCTTAGTACAGCAAACTATCCGTTCGTGTGCACTTCAAAGCACAAATTTAATATTAATTAGCACCATTAATCAAATTGTTTACATTAAAAAGTGTCTATAAAAACGGCTATTGCGATTTATCTTAAATAAAGTTAGCTTAGGGCGTTCTTCTTTTTTTTAGTGAAAAACAAGTGTTTAAACGGAAATTCTCACAAAAGCACGACTATTTCAAAAACTGCATAGAGGTTATGTGGATACGGTTTAGACTAGACAGACTACTAGTGATCAAATTTAATTTTTCCGGCTTTATTTTTAATGCATTTAACGTAAAGGTATTACAATAACTATTAACCTTTTAGATGTCGCATTACAGATGAATTCAATGTTTTCTTGCCATCATTTCCAAACATCTGTGTATATTTGCATGGACAGGCATACACTAATTTACTAGAGGTTAGATTTATTGGCAGAAAAATCCCCGTTAAAAGATGTTATCAGACGACAAAATAACGCGATGCACAATAGAATAAGACAATGCACAACAGAATAAGATAATGCACGACAGAGTAAGATAATGCACGAAGGAATAAGACAATTCATGATAGAATCGTTCCTAATACAAATATGTTTTAAGGTTAACTTTATTATCTCGACAGAGAAAGTATTTGAAACGCTAATAAAATCTACAGAACGAAAATCTCTGTCAAAGATATTTTAGTTTTATTATCACTATTTTTTTCTGTCGTGCATTAACGTGCATGCAAGCGTAAAAATTGTGTCAGGTCATATTTTTCTTTACTACCAAGCTATGCGGAAACTTTTTTCTCTTACTGTACGACCGCTTGGTTTACACCGACGCTGCAAACCAAGCTGTTTTTTTTTATTTAACGCATCGAACCAGATATCAAACATTAGGTTACGTTACATGTTTAGAAACCAACAAGAAATGGTATATAGAATACTACTTCATAAATAGTTTTGTATTCTGTGAGATAGTATAAATTTGAAATTTATAATTTTAAAAATGTAGCATTACCCTTTCTTTCATTTTATAAATTAAATATTTTTTCCTTTTATAATTGTTGGTGGTTCAGGGACGCTCAGCGGCTGAGAAGCTTAGTAAGCAACTTCCCTGAATAGAGCAGTTGATCTGCCGAGTAAATCACTCAGCCAGACTCAGCGTCGAAATTTTAGGCTGCCTTCCTCAGCGATGTTAAAACTAGTAGTGGGGAGCTCATATGTTGGTTATGTGTGGTTATGTTATCTAATTGTTAATTAGAATCGATTTCGTATAGATTCCAAAGAACCTATAATAGTTAAACTGAAAATATTGTTTGTTTTGTTCATTTCCATCAAGATCATCATTTATTAAAAAATCTACAATAACAAAATTTATTCTGTTTTAGGTATAACCTTATATAGCTTGTTAAATTATACACTATCGAAAAAGGTTGTAATTATTTTGACAGATTACATTTATTTGAACAACAGGCTATATTTCATTCTGTGATTTGGGCTAGGGCATAAAAAATAATTCAGGGAAATTCGTATTGCTGCTTGTTAGCGTATCTAAGCGCATTTTTGCTGTTACTCAGCAGCTAACCATCCCTGAACGCCCCCATTGTGTTATTTTGTCGTGCTTTATCATATTTTGTCGCGTGAACGCTGGCGTAAATAAAATTATAGTCATCGTGATTTTGTAATATTTTGTGTGATTTCTTGTCGTGCTAAGGCCCATATATTCCTCATTTACTAAATGGTATTCTATGAACAGTAGGAAAATCCCAACTTTCCCTATGCACACTAACGTAATATATTTATTATGTTCCTGTACACAAATGATTTAAATCGTAATTAATCGTATTTATAGGTACAGTACTGATACCGTTTGTGTACAGGTACACAAACTTTACACAGAAAAGAGAGTAATATATTTTCTCTATTTCGCAATTCTACCATACGACACACTGGAATACCGTACCATAAAGTTTATTTTGTGTTCGCTGCTTTATATACCAATTGCCTTGATATCTGCTGTAACAACACTTCATTAAATACAAATCTCGCCCCCAAACGCAAAACTTGCCAGTACGGTATATTTAAGTGTTTATGTACCGAACTAAATCAGATAAAGTCGATTAAATCATGAAAATAAATATACCACCCAAAAATATCGGAAAATCACAAAAAGATTTTATTACAAAAGTCTCCTGTTTTTTTTTTTTAACGTATTATAATTTAGTTAAACCATATATATGGTAAAAACAATAGAGAACAGACTTACTGAATTACTTGTTTTGCTTGTCACAGTTACTTCCAAAAAATTACCGCCGTCCTGGGAGATCTCTTATGTTTATTTCTTAATATTCAAGCTTAGTCAATATCAGTCGATAAATATAATTGAATTTGCGTGCACAAGCGAACAGGTGGGTGTTTTTCTCTTTTTATAATGAACACAAAATTTATAAAATTATACAACCACTTTTTGGAGGTAACTTTACAGGTTTTATTTGTTAAAACTCCGCAGTCTCTTCAAATAATAAGCGCACTCCAACCATAGACAATGATAGGATATAGTTCAAGCAAACACGAATGTAACATTCCTTGGAAGATGCTTATTTTGAATATAGTGATTGGAAATAATGCAGAACTGCTCTCCAAGAAATGTTTAGCAGGAAAATTATATCAAGTATCATCGCCTCTAACCTTTCAGTCGCATATATTGGAACTTGGAGACATTCTAATGGTTCGTCATAGAGGGCATTTATTTTTTGCTGTAGGGTGCTAATAATAAGGAATACGCGATCGACCCATAATATATCTTTGTCTATGACTCCAACTCTTTCCGATTTTAACAAAGCTGATATTTCTTTTAATCTGTCCAACCATCGTATTAATCATATTAACGCAACATTGTTTTAAATAAAAAATAAATTAATTTCAGTCTAGGAAACAATCCTATATACATCTCATTATATAGTATAAACAAAAACATAAAATATATTAAATTCATTATAACAACACTCAGAAAACGTCGAAGAAGACATATTGTTTCCACTATAAAAAAAAAAAGTATAAACAATTATGTTTATTACCTCCCTTGATTGATCTCCAACTCTCTCCGGTGTTTCGCCCAGGCATCGTCAGTGTTGTTATTGTTATTATTATTATTGTTGCTATTGTTATTGTTGCTGCTGTTTAACAACTTCTTGGTGTCTTTTTTCTTCCGGAGGAGGCGCGGCCGGAAATGAGGCGGCTTCTCGTAGGATTCCGATAATTTCATCGATTTGCTGGAGTCGTCTTCGCGACTTTGCGAATTGTAACGTTTTCTCGTTGTTATTCCGGCCAGATTGAGCAAAGTTTCGGCGCCTTCTTTTATTCTGCGCTCCTCTTCGTCTTCGAAATCGATCTTTCTGCATGTACTGCGTTTTGGAACCCTAAAAAGCACGTTAGCTATCAAATTGATGCAGATTAATACAGTTGTAATAGCTAGATTCATGGAGATTCCTTATCTTAACAGTAAATAAAGAGCTTTTTAAGGGCTTCTTACTATGAGTTTTATAAATGATACGATATTGGAATAAACGTTTAGGCCTCAATATAAAATACTATCGTTTTATAAATTAAAGATTAAAATATATCTAGCATTAAATAAACAGCAATACGCAAAAATTTTAATAAACTTATAACCCATGTTTAAATAAATAGTTTTCTTCTTGTAAACATAATCGTATTCTGTCCATTATGCGAAATTTTGCCGCTTGAGAAAGCAGCAGTGTTTCCATCAATCATTTACTGATTATAATCGAAGGGTGAACAACTTTTTCGGACTAGGGCTCACGTGAGTACAATCGGTAATGAGATGGCGAATCAATTAGCGAAAGAGGCAGTGTCTACAGGGGACAGTGTGATAATTAGATATGGTCTAATTTCGGCTAGCATAGTTAGAAAAGCGTTTACGGATAAACTCAATGATTGGCATAGTAGGGAGGATAGCACATTAAATTGGAGGTGGACTAAGAATTTGTCAGTAAAGTTATACATTTTAGGAAAATAAGTGTTAATTTGTAGCTTCATGCGGTAGAGTTAATAACGGGGTACGATAATTTTAAATCTTATTTATGCAGAATGTATACATCTAAGTACAACCGCCGACGTTATTATTTAGCACTCGAACGAATGGCTCGATGCTTATTAATGTTGGTGACTGTACATACAGGAAAATAGAAATACGTATATAAAAGACACCAACAATGAATTTGAAAAACTGGAAAAAAAGAAAGCACACTGGACATTAAAGTTGGCAGGCGTTAAAAACAACTGCAGGGAAGGTATGTGGAAAGAGAAAGTACAATAAACAACTAAAGAGAACGAGGAAAATCAAAATATGGTAAAAGAAATGAGATCAGCCTGGAAAAAATATACCCAAACAAGAACACAAAAAATAAAGAAATATATAATAGTAAGAGAAATCTAGTAAAGATTTTGGGGAGCAGATAACAGAAATGCATAAGACTGATAACAGAACATTCTGGACAAGAATAAAAAGGCTGAGAGGAAATAAGAGCAATATAAGAAATAAAAATAATCAGTTACAAACGGGAATAAAAGGAATTTTAGAGACATGGACAGAGCACTTTACCGACAAATTTTATGATGGAAGAAAATATAAATAGAGAAGAACAGGAAGAACGACAAGATATACCGATGAAGGAAATCGAAGAGGCAATATAAAAAATTAAAATACAAAAACAAGTTAAGAAGATGGAATAGTCTCAGAAATGATCAAATGGTTAGGAGGAAAAGGAAAGGAATGGATATTGAAAATGTTTACTGGCTGACTGCGAAGAAAATTTAATAATACTAATATATAAAAAAGGCGAGTAAACCCGATGTGAAAATTAGAGAACACCAAGCTGCTCGAGTAGAAGTAAGAGATTTAATAGGGATGGTACAATGAGCAGATAGCTCGAGTGCCCGGACTTTAGGTGCCCACCCTAACGAAATGAATGAATGCTGAGATTCACATACGATGAACACGAAATGAGCTATAAAGTGGTAATGGAACAGAAAATATCTAGAACATAAGAGGATCTCAAATAGCCAATAAAAAAATTGTTTGAGCCACTTACGGTGTTTACATCAACACGAGATACGAAATATTCGAACTTTTAATTTCAAGAATTGATTTAGTTATTCTAAAAAGAATGTTGTAAAAGACAAAAAAAATTAATGATAACGATTTATTTGTTTGGCTTACCTTAGCTGGGCCATCTTAAGAACCATGTTAAAAAAAAATCGAAACATTTAAGCAAAACAAAACCACTTACGACTTATTACTCAATTCGACAAATTATGAATATGAATAAAAAAGATTAAAGGCGACAATTGAAATATTTACTGAATTTTCGCATTATATCATAATTAAGAGACCGCGATGCCAGCCCCTCACAAATAAAAAGAAAAATTATCCAACAAAGGTTACTAATTGTTGACGCAAGCAATGTGAATCCAACCATAACAAATGTTCTTAATTTAACATTTTCATAATTATACATTACAATACATACCTTTCTTCGTCACTTTCGAACGCCTCATCCACAAAATTATTTTCCGCTGCGCTATAAGTATGATCCTGGCTAGGAGAGGTGGTAATAACCTGCCAGACGTTAGTGTTCTTCTTCTGCTTAGGCCTGGAGCCGTGTCTCAAGCTCAACATAACGGCGGCAGCATCTACGGCATCCAAAGAATCGTCCGAAATCTCCGTCTTAACCATATTAGTCATTTCCTTAGATAAATACGGGAACAATTCGGGATTCGGCAATCTGTACACGTTAACGGTTTTCTCTTGATGCGATTTGGTTTTGTTAAAATAAACACTCGGATCGATAGTCGAACAGGGATGAAAAGGCGACCGGCTCAGAGCTTGCAACAAATTCGGTTTGTACTGCTGATCCACCGTCCACAAAGACCCCTTACCGAGATTCTGCAAAGAACAACGCGCCATTTAAAAAAATCAGCTCCGCCCGCCCTAACTTACTGGAGCTTTTTCTACTTTTTGGAAGCATTTGTTTAAGGAGAGGTTGTGTCTCACGCTGTTTTTCCAACCGGTGGGCGCGCTTCTGAAATACGGGAAGTGATCTAGTATCCAGGCGTAGATCTCTTTGACGGGTAGAGCTTTCTGTTTGGAATCTTCTATCGCCATGAAGATTAGACATGAAAACGAATAAGGAGGTTTGGTGTTAACGTGAACGCGAGGATCGTACGGTACGTGGGGGGGATGCTTGTTTCGGTGCGAAGACTGGGTGGGTACTGGGGAATTTAAGGAACTATTGGATGATTCGGCGGTAGACACCGAGGAATCGTCCACATAATCACTGGTGGGCGAATTATCTGAGAGTATGGAATTATTGTTCATATATTTAATTGGAGTTGAATTTACGCTATTTGATGGTGACGGATTTACCAAATTCATACCTGAAAAGTTATGAAAAAGGAATTTTATTATACAAAAACTTGTTAACAGCCATTTTATTAATATTTTTCCAACAACTATATTTTATTCATTACACTTTATTAAAAAAAAATGAAATGAAATTTTTGTATAGAAACGAAGTAACCGACTTTGTGGGAAGATTAATAACTAATCGATCACTTAATGCAATTAATCAGTTATTATTTATACAACTTTTATTTTAGTGCGCCAAGTTTCTCTTTCCTAGCCATAGAATATCGTTCTCCATATTTCTGGTTTGGACGATAACTTTGATGTTGGAAAACGAAAGAAAATTAAAAGAATTTATTGTGTGAAGACAATATTTGATTTGTTGGTGTTACTGTGATACGCTTTCTTCAATAATTTTCATTAACAAAATAAATGTTAAAAAAAAAACAAAGCAGAATGATCACTAGATGCACCATGTTTTCTATATTATTTTCAGAAAAAATGAAAATCTTAAAGTACGAAAACGAAAAACAATTATCGCCATAATTTTTTAAAAATACGTACATAAGAATTGAAAATAATATTAAATATCAGATTCATTAAATATAACAATGACGGGGAACCATTTTTTTTAATTTTTTATCCGGAAAAAAATTTCAAATTACTACAGACTACAGATATAGTTTTTTTTTTTGAGATTAGTATTTTTAAAGAAAAAGAACGTCACAATTGTTCCGTCCAATAAAAAACGAGAGACTCTGTTTTGCGCCAATAAAAAATTAATTAGCGGTTCAACGTTCATCTATTGCACAATCTGTGTCTCCGCTGTCATTTAATGTGTCAAATTTTCAACTGTGACATTGGGTTTGATTGGAATTATGCTTATAGTCCCTGAGTACGGTTATGCCGTGAGAGTAGCATCCGATCGAATTTTATCCGACGCGTAAATCCTAAAAAAGCATGCAACATATACACTTACGATTAAAAATTCGATCGGATAAAGTCGTTTAATTCAATCTGATAAATTTTTAAGATTGAATTTTTGGATCGGATATTTACGTTTTGTTTTATGATGTAAACGGGGATTGAAATAAGTGAATTGACATACACATGTGTAACATATCTAAATTCAAGAAACAAACTTGTGACTCGACATTTGACAGACACGCAGCACAGTTTGAGGTTGTGTTATTGTGTGCATTGTTTAGAATGACCGATAAAAAGAAAAGACAATTGAAGAAGTTAACGTCTTAGTCCTTATATAAAGATATATAAAAAATGTTAAGCATACATATTTTTCTACTATCCTCATAACTGTCTCTTAATTTACCTTTCAGTTTAATCACAGGTTAAAATCTAATATGAAAATAAAAATATTTGTTAGGTTAGGTTTATGTCACACATGCGTTATTATAGGAAAGGGATTATACAAGCTGAAGTTAGATAGAAACAGTGACACTATATGTATATCTCCTTTTAACATATCATTTTCTCACTTTCCAACATCACTGGTTCGGAAATAGATTCAGTGAAATCTCTTTTCAAGCAAAACGGCATAAACGCGGCTTTTCTAATTCATTTCAATCGGATAATTTACAATCCGATCATAATTCCTCGAAATAAACGTACTCCCTGTTGTTTTTAGAATGTCATCCCTAAAATCTAGGTTTGTTGGAAAAACGTTCTATAATCATAGTATCAATAGCTGGTAAATTTTGGTCAGTAACTATTTCAAATTCAGGATCTACTGCAAATTGTCTGTGTAAAATGACCTATTTGATTTGAATAAAACATATAACAACAATAATCTTATAAAATTTACGTCAGCATTTTTACAAACTATTTCCCTAATACTTAATAATTGCCCAAGGTATTGCAATATCACGCAATTATTAAATAATCATACCAAATGTCACTTAAACATAACCAAACACCATTAAATGATATCTGACATAGGTATGTGACACTGGGCAAACGCTGTCAGTTTTTTATTGGCCAAAACAGTTGTGACGTTTTAAGACCTAATTTGAAATTTATCAATTTTTGAATTGGTTTTACCCACAAATATGAAACCAAATGTTTTAGACTTTCGTCATCGTGTAACATAAAAATGAAGTAAAATAACTCGTTTTTTTTTTTTTGTATAACTTGTTGAAGAACCCGACCCTATTTTGTCTAATGTAACTGTAATTACAAATCAAACACAACTTCTTTTCTATGCCAACTTCTTTCGAAACGGGTTTTAAACGAAAATGCACAATTTTTTAAATATTTTCTGCCCTTTTCTGTAATCAAGAGTACTGTATTTTGGCCGTAGCTAATGAAATGTGTACGTAATCGAAGATAAAAGTCAAGTTTTGAGGTTAGCAACAAAAAAAGAAATAAGTTGGTCTCATTGTGCAGGCGGCTCATTGGATTTGTTTTTTTTTTGTTTTGTTGGTTATGTTTGCACGTCAATCCAATAGGTTGGCAAGAATGACAGATGACGCAACGACAAATGTCAAAGAGAGATGTAGCCAATCCACAAAAGTAAACATAAGAGTGATAGGCATAATTAAATGATTTCGATAATCGAATAATGGTAATAATCGAATTATCATTATCACTCTCACTGGAAAAAGACAGTTTTAGTTTTTTTTTTTAGGTCCTCACTTCCTTTTTTGTGCATAATTTTTCCCACAATTCTTCTAAATATACTATAATCGATTATCGTTCATAATCGATTATATCAATCATATAAATCATTCATAATCGATTATCACTCGTAATCGAATGATGCCTTTTTCATTATTCAATTATGCCCATCACTAAAACATAAGCTATAAGTTAATAAATCTAGGAACTCTTTTAATACCAACATGGAATTTATAAACAGAGCACACTCTTTTCTAAAAAGATATTCCAGAAATATCATGAATTTAATTTTCTAATAAAAAATAATTTTTAATTTCATTAATCATTTTTCCTCCACCTCTTTTTTTAGTTAAAATAAAAATACCATCTCCATTACCCATTTAATAATTTTGTTATAAAATTGCGAATATTTGTAGCATTAACGAGAATTTTGTTTTATTGTAGAACAGTGATCCATTCAAACTCAAATGAAATCATATTACTGCTCAAAGTTGTTAAAACAGAACCTTCCAAAATTTCACTCAAAATATTTAGAATATTATTTAGTGTAAGTAAACAAAGGAGAATATTACTTTATGCAAAAATATAACAAGCACTGCAGCATAGTAATAGACACATAAATTATCTGATCATTCTTCACCACAGCAGTTCACTGCTTGAAATGTCTACAGAATTTTGTTTAATTTAGAAGTTAAAGTTAAAGAATGTTATTTATTTATTGTGGATGGATTATTCTCTCATATGCATACATATTTATTTTGTTTTTGTTAACCTTTCTTGAGAGAGATAAATACATAGGTACATACATAATATTAGTATTTTTACACACCCGTCTAGTAAATTGTTTACATATGTATTTGAATATGTGAAAAATATACTATATATACTAATGAAAAGCAAAAATTTACAAATCTAAAATAAATGATTTTTGTTATAACTCGAGCATAAGATATGCAACTTCAATCCTGCTTCTTCTATTTGTCCATTACAAGAAGAACCTACTATAAATGTGTCTCCCAAAAATCTTAAACAAATAAACCTTCGACAATGTTTGTTGCAAGAAAATATGGAAAATTTTACAAAATCATTTACAAGAGATAAATTAAATGTCATTTAATATAACTGCTAAGAAGCCCATACTACATAATCACACATTCAGATAAAATAAACTAAATTACTTGTAAGATGCAACCTTTGCAAATGACTATTTTTAAATATATAAATTATGTTGGTTTTGAATTATTATGGTTATTTAGAACATTGGTTTGTGATTGAATAATTCTAAAATGAAATATGATATCTAATGCATATGCAAAAATTAGTTGTAAAATTAACTAAAACATAAAACTTTACATACCTTTTAATAAATCTCTATCGTGTAGCCAAGCTAAATTAGTCAGGTCATCGTCTGAAGTACGTGTCGCATGGCACTGTGCAACAGCATACAAAATCGACATTGGTGATTGTGCCTCACGTAGAGGTGTTCCTGCGACAGGACTTGCTGGTACTGACATTTTGGGTGCTACAACTGGTTCCTCAGGTGGGGTACCTGCTCGTTCGGGTGACATTATACTTCTAAAACCTACATAAACCCCACCAGATATTATCCATCACTTAAATAATAATAGTGCAAGGCGTAATTTTCAATTAAGCCGAATATAAACATTCAGAACACAATTAGTAACTCTAATTATGTAAAAAAAAAGGCGACTATTTCAGTACGATTGGAATATATTTTCGTCCACGGCGTCTTCGTACTATTATTGAGTCACGTGGGAAAAGCCTGTTGCTTAGCAACCGCTGCGAAATCCCTGTCACCTTCAAGATTATACTACCAACATTGCAATGACACACTGTTTCGCCAAAGTAAATCACCAACTTTTTTAACTAACAAGATGTTAAATAAATTCTATTTGAAAATATCATAAAAATAATATGATAAACAAACAAGCTATGAACATTACGCAAGAAATGATTTTGAAATATTTAACGAGATATTTCCACGTAATTTCAATGCATTCATAATTTTAGCAACCAATGCGTGAAAAAAGGGTTTAAAAAGATATTAAATTATATTTCCAATAGATATATTATGTATCTGTAGAAATAAAAATTGTCTAACAAACATTAACTATTACACTCCAAACCGCAATATCTGATAAAATGCTTCTTTTGAACAGTGATAAAACACTGTAAATAAAATTGATAACAAATTGTACAAAATACAAGGTTAAATAATAATGATAATAGCGGCTTAACACCAAATATAATCTATTTAATCTTTCTATGGGTAAAATACAATTTGAATTTTCAATATTATGTTAATATTTTTTACTACTTCCACGTAAAATTCAAATTCCCTATAAATGTTATTAGTAAATTAAACATTGTAGCATTAAATTACCTACAATTTTGTATTACAGCCACAGATATTTTAATGTATTTTAATGTATATGCGGAATATTTAAAATCTGATTAGTAATATGAAAAGTATGACTGCGTTTTGCAATTTAATTGATTTGTGTTCTTTCTTTGAGAAGTAGGTATTCCGCATTTCACTCATTCCAGACTTTATAAAATAAAAACGTCAACGTAACATTAAACCACCTTCTATACTAAAATATCGACTGAAATGAGCGACAGCGTTCACTTTCTCCACAAAATACATAACCTTACCTTGTATTTAGCAAAAGAAAATAAACATTTAACTTGCAGATATAAAATCACATCACATGCATGACGGCCAAGCCAAGGTTGTCATAGTTACCCATTTATAAATGCATCATTAACTAGATACACGTGCAACGCATCCTAGGGCACTCTATCTTGCTCTAGCGTTTATATAAAAGAGATGACGTAAGTCTGAGAGCAATCTGCTGCTCGACAGCGTCATCGTTGTCATGACAACGGAGTGAGATAGCTGACGTAAGGGTATATTTCTTTGAAAATAGAAATACTATAATATCGTTATAAACACTATTCAATCAAGTAAGTTTTAAAGCCAGGAATTTATTAATTTAACATATTAAAATAAAATTAGAAATCGTAATTATTCAGTATCTGTGCAGCATTAAATATTAATTTTAAATACATAAATTAATATATAATGAAACATACCAAAAGCAGTTATTATTACAGTAAAAATAATGAAAATACACAGGCCATCTATACCTATTAAACAAAAATTTGAAAATTACAGTATGGAGAAAACACCATATCGGAAAACAATTGCAACACGTACATTCTAGAATTACACAAACAATTCTAATTAAAAAAGATATAAACAAGTTAATTACTCTGTAAAATGAAGATATGAAACACGTTATTGTTATAATCGTTTATGAAAAGAATTTGCGAAATTGAAAACGGATTTTTCCAAATTTAGACGTGGAAAACAGAATACGTGTACACAATTCAAACAGACTCGAGCAAAATTAGTTTATACATGCACCCGTAGGAAATTGATGAAAATATCGTTACATAAAACCTGAACAATTATCAAAAGACGAAAACGTGGTCTAATATAAGTTAGTATTGAGCAATGTAGGTCAAAATTCGGCCATTTCTACTTCTCAAAATCAGCAATGTGATCAAGCATTTTCCATTGTATCGTAAACAATTTTAAAATAACAATACGTAGGATAGCCGTGAACGAGTACAGAAATCATTAGCCATGTTAAATAATATAAGAAAATCTAAAATATCTTTACCTTTACGGAGTATTATGTAAAATAAAACAACAATCACTTGCAAAAGTTACGAAGAGCACACCATTTTCTGCCAGCAAACATATGATGCTAGATTTGTTTGAAGCTTTTATTCTTCTTCATATTCTCGGATTCTTTTCGACAGCTCGGCGGCAAATTCAAACGTAGTATATACAGGGTGATGCAAAGTGTAAATTAGAAAAAAGACATTTTGGGAGTACATAATATTCTTAACGATTTTCTATAAGTGTTTGTTTGATATTCGTAATGTAATAAAAGTGCACTCATCAGAAATAAATTAGATTTGTGTTTTGAATGAAACGATATATTTTAAAGCTTTTAATTAATTAAAATGTTTTATTAGCATGTATTAGCAATGCTTTTTTTAAAGCATATTTAAAATTTATTGTTAGTTTAACATAACCTTAAATTATCACGTCACAACTCTAATAGCGAAAATTTAAATTTCCCGCAATTATTCTTAGTAACTTCAACGTTGAAACATAAAATTACCCACCATTTCATATTATATTAATAGTTATTTTAATTCCTTTACGTTGAATTCACTAATAATTGCGGCGGGAAATTTAAATTTGCCTATTAAGGAACTGACTTGCTAACTCTAATAAAACAAAAAAAATCGCCATGGGAGTAACCTAACAAAGGATTTTAAAATTCAATTTGTCGCAAGCACTTTTAGTAACAAGCTTAAAAAAAAATCTAAATATTTATCAATTGAAAATTTCGTGTTTCATACTGTTTTTAAACTTAAATTTCAGAAAATTCGGCTCTGGTGTAGCGGGTAAATTTGTGCAGAATGCTTAAAAAAATAGGTAAAAAATATATAGTACCTTACCATTTCAAGACCATTCAAATTGCAATGTAATTAATACAAGGGTTCATATCCTAGGTAACAGAGTGACGTAAAATAACGTTTATGTGATGTCTATTACTTTCAAACACCATATGGTTCTTAGCTAATAGTTTTATAAAAAAAAAACAATTTGTACTCAATTATAGTTTATTAGATATTTGTTCAAAGAACATATAGTCACAAATCATAGTTTACAAAAGTATATATAAATCAGTAACAATATCAGTGTATGTCGTATTACCACCTATAAGTCAATAAAGAAAATCTCCCTGCTATAGCACACCATTTCATATAGTAGAAAAGATCGAAACAATTTTTCCCTTACAATTTGTGTGTAAGATATAAAAATACAAAAACGAAAATACTTTCGTATTATTCAACAATACTGCTATAATATACAGCGTGCGTCAAAATCAACTTTTATGATGAAATTTCAGTCGATTTATAGTTTTCCTATTCTTCCACGACTTGGTCATTGCTTAAATATCGTTAACATGGTTAAATATATTAAACATGTACAATAATAATGATCATGAAAACAGATTTTTCCTTTCAATGCGGGTAAAGGGTGATAATTTTCTAGTAACTAAACGTACATATTATACAGATCTAGAATGGTAAATTAGAAAATGCTGCAATTGTTGTATAAATTCTTCAAGGCGAACCTAAAAGTACACAAGTTATGCGCATTGTTGTCAAATTTCTTTCTGTAAGAAATTTATTGTAAATGTTTTTGCGCATTTTTTTTCTGTCAGTTTTGACAAAAGTTTGACACCTATAAAATTTCATACAAATTTAACAACTTTATAAAACTACACCGTAAAGTGCTCATAAGTGCGTGTACTTCGCTTTCAATCTTGGACAATTTACATACAATTGACTAATTTTTAAAATATATAATATGTATCAAAATAATCCCTAAATGGTTAGTAGACCTGTATAATATTAATCAAGTACCCAGTATCATCTTAAATTCTTGTAAATTTTTAGAAAGACATGTTAATAGAAATAAAAGAAGTATTTTCAATAAGTAATTATCTCCATTTTTACTCCTTTATGCATCTGGTAATGCAACATAAAGAAAAATAAAATGCAGTACCAACGTTAATAAACGATTTTTAGACTAATATAGCATATAAATTATTAAAAACAAATAAACGAAAAAAAAAACAACAAATATACATATAAAATCCGAATATATCCATTAAGTAAATCCCCGACATCTCTTCAATAATATCACAAAGGAACTCCTAGCGGTGTAATAGTTGAAAATTACAACACCCTGTATAAAATGTTTATATATATTTTTTTTAAACATCTTTGATATTTACATATATAATATGCTATTCCTGTTATTTGCTTTTATTTTACTTGCTGAACGACATACTACATTTTTCATTAGGAGCAATTTTTGCATATCCTGACCGGATAGTTCCAACCACGGAAAGGTACTTCTTTTCGGTTCCTAGAACAATCATCACAGACTCCCTTGCCGCACTCCCTGCAATGGTGCAGCCTCCTCTCGTCGTCGAAAGGCAACTTGCAGCATTCGCAATGAATGCATTCGTTGTCCGGCGTCCAATACGAAGGCCTCGCGTGGTCTTTGAGCATATCGGATGGTATTTTCAGGGCGGTTGCCACTGCGGAAATGGAATTGATAGCAGTCTCGCCGTATTTTCTAATAGTTACTTCGGTATCTTCCACGCTGTGGGAAAGACTAGGAGGTACATCTTGATAGCAGTCGTCGCATACTCTGACACTC
Organism: Protaetia brevitarsis; assembly: GCA_004143645.1. Classification (NCBI taxonomy): domain Eukaryota; kingdom Metazoa; phylum Arthropoda; class Insecta; order Coleoptera; family Scarabaeidae; genus Protaetia; species Protaetia brevitarsis. Next base: position 3,595,925 of record RXPK01000103.1, read on the forward strand.
TCTCGCCAGCCTCTAGAAGGCACCGGTTGACTTTTCGAAGAGCACTTGTCACAGAAACCTTCACCGCACGCCCTACAGTGGTGCTTGGCGGCTGTAGGTGGGAATTTTTTCTTGCATTTGTGACATTCCTTCAATGAAAATTTAGAATTAGTATTTACATTTGACAAGCGTTGAAGAAAAAACCGCGTTTGTCCATTTATGATGAAATTAGTATTTTTTCCACTATCTTTTAGAAGAAATGTGAAGTGTGTTATACCTGTTAACTCATTCTCGTCAAAACTAGCGAAGATGTCAGTGTCAGCCAGAGGGCTTTGAAAACTTGGCGTTTATGTAAAAACCGCATACCAGTATCAGACAAAAATTAAACAAACTATTCTTTTGTGTGAGTGATCTTCATTGAATTGGATAAAATATATAAAAAAAAGGAAAAAAGTCCTTCCCAATCAGGATTTATTTTAAAAGATCATCTTAACATGTTTCGACCTGGGGCCATCTTCAGAGGCAAGAACTAAAAAGATTGAAATGCACAATGATTCTTTTGTTAATACTTTTCAAAATTAGAACAAACACCGAGAGATTGTCTGATCGCATTTACCCAACTGAAATAATAGATTGAAGTACACAACATGCGTTATTGTTGGGTATTTTTGGATTTGCATGTAGCAGATGTGAACATTATATTATACAGGGTGGGCCACCACATTCGCGTCGGTTTATATACGAAAAGTGGTAACATATTTTAATTTTTTTTTTATTAAGAGTTATACAAGTTCAGGAGGACCACATTTCAAAATTATTTTGAAGCATACAGGGTTACTCAAAGAAAAGTTACACGCCGAAGTTGTGAAAAATTAAATGGAACATCCTGTATATTATGACATATTTTGATAGTACATACTAGATAAAAACAAGTTGGTGTTAGGTTTCTTACGGCTAACTCAACTCGTTTACGAGATAATTAACTATTCTTCAAAATGTAAACCAAAATTTAAGACGCATGCCTGTCATTCATATTTAAGCTAGATATTTTAAACTGTACTTATTTCTTAACTAAAGAATTAGATTTGATAATAAAATAAAGAAAATGCAAAAAAATATACAGGGTGAAGAAAAGAATACTTTTAATTTTCGCTATCTTTAAAGGCAAGTAACTTCCTTATTTTAAATGGAACACCCTTTTATGTTACCACTTTTCGTATATAAACCGACGCAAATGTGGTGGGCCACCCTGTATATTTACCTTCGGTTTAGTTTACAATTCATAGATTGGTATGCATGATAAAATCGATAGTGGTGTGCTTTTATTACATATTATAAAAAAATACTCAAGTATACAAATACTTAATTTCAAAAATATTACAAATACGACTGTAGGGTGCCAATATAGACAAATAATAGTTATTGCAGTTATGTTTATATTATAATTCTAAAGAGATTTTCTGATTCTTCTCTGTTTGCATATTTATGTTTTATTTCTCAATTTAATTTAAAAGGAAAAGTTTCATTTACCCCAGAATTTACAGTATGTAAATTTTCTTGCACTGAATACAATTTGTTCATTAAGTTTAAAGTTATAAATACACGAAATAATTTTTATTAACTATCAATAATAATAGTATAGCTTAATGTGTAATTAATAACAAAATTTATTTTTTCAGCTTTTTAAAAGCTTTGGTATGTTCTAATTTTATATTAAATGTAAGAAATACTTTAACGTTTAAACAATCTAAAACGATGGCAATTATGATATTTTGCATTTTTAAAATATTATCATAATATACAAAAAGCAGTTGTGCATCTACACAGCCAAATATCATTCGGTTTATTTATCAAGCAAAAGATTAACCTTGTAGGTATATTGATATATCAGTTACTAAAAATAATTGCGGGAAATTTGAATTTGGTTCACTGGGTATATGTTTAAACTTTAAACTAATATTTAATGTACAATTAGGCCACCCACGTTGTGACACTTATCCGCTATCTGACATATTCCAGCAAGCTTTTAACAATTCCCAAATTACATCAAAGAGTTCATGAATTAAAAACAATAATTGAATCAACAAAAAGCTGAAGGAAGCATTTCACATTGCAAAGATGAGTTTTTGAAACAAAATTAGAAATGCAAAACTGTCGTGTTTATAAACTTTATGCAAAATCTGCAATTACTACATATTCCATCAAATCTAGTTTTTTTTTTTTTTTTGTTCTAGACTGTTAGATTATAATGGTTTCCGAATACATAATCAAATCACTATGTGATGTGATTTCTATGCTTCTTCAGTATATTACTCCTCGAAAGAAATAAAATAAATAAATAAAAAGGCGGTGTAAATTCCGCATACGCGAGCGCACGAAGGTTAATACTCATAATAAGTAAATAAATCTTGTGCTAGTGACTCAAGGTAGCATAAAAAGTACACGAAATGTTCAGGTGTATGACGTCAAGTTATTTGATAAAATTGACCAAATCTTCCTGATGATTCTTTAGTCAAAAAAAAAAGAAAGAAAGGAAGAAACGTAGGATTAAGCTAATTAAAGTACCGGAAAAGTGGGACAAACTAATTAATGAGAAAGGTCGTCATTTAACATAAAGTAGTTAATGTTAAACTTCCAGTGATATTTGACATTAAAAGGGCGGCATAAATACTTCCTTAACTCTACCAAGCCTGCCATAAAAATAATAAAAAAAAGTTTCAAGTTTTCTATCTTTTTCTTCTTTCATTTTGAATGGTTTATGTACGCCTGTATATCACTAATTAATTTTTATTATATTAATTTAACTTTAACACACTTTAAGGTGTCCAAAACTGGTCTTAAATTAACAAGTCTTCTAACAACACGTACCTTATTTCAACCAACGTTACATATCTCATTTAACATCAAAATTTTACTCTGTACGTACGATTATTCATTCAAAAACAGCTAAGCTTTAGTGCACGCAACAAACTACAGAGTTTTCTTTTAACTCTTAAAAAAAATAGTTTTTGGACAAATGCGATTATTCCTAAACGCTCGTCATTTAATTACACTTTATTACCGTTATATCTCTGTCAAGTCGCCAGTAAGATGGATTAATCTTATCTGTTATAAAAGTCTTCACGGCTTGAGTGGGTTGTGAGCCAACATTGCCACAACATCACTGAAGTAGGTCACGCTGTCCAACACCTTTTGTATTGAATTGTTCGATCCTATGAAATTCTTTCCTGGAAGATATACTCTCCCTGTTTAAAAACATAAGTAGCGAATTTAACACAAGACTGACATATATACAGGATCTACATGACGAATTCGAAAATTAGAAATGTGAAACAAAATGATTTAAGCGAAATGTAGAAATATAAAATGTCAGCCTGATAATGATTATGATGATGAACACTTAATATGAGGAATCTACCCGCACATAGCGACACAAAAAAGAATACTTACACCAGGCCAAACATGAACATATTCAACAAGCACAGCACCATCTTCAGGATTTTTGTTACCATACCAATGCTGTCTGCTCCTATAGATTTCCCCACAATTTTTGCACTCTATTATGTATCCAGACCACACGTAGCTAAAATAACTCGTCCAAGATTTCTCCGTTATCGATTGATAACTGGGTTTGACTACGACACGCTTGCCATTTTTAAAGCATTGCTAAAAGAGTAAGATGGCGAAAAACAGGCTTCATTTTAGCACAGGTTTGGTAGAGCCGTACAAACCTTGCACAAATAAACGCAATTCTGGTATTGATGTTGAAATTTACACCTTCCGCCGTTTTGGTGGGATTCCCCTTCGTCTTTATGACCCATTGATAATGTACAGCCTTCGTTACAAGATTGGCACTTCACTTGACAAGTAAAATATTCTTTTAAATGCAATTGTGGTGGTATATTCTTGATTTCGCTGCTGAATTTATCATTCAAGCCCTAAAATTATTTTACTTTTAATTTTATTATGTTATAGCAAATGATACATAGAGTACTAATGCGGCTTAAAGATAAATGTTGCTGAAAACAGAATATTATAAAACAGGAACCATGCAAGGAGTACTCCAGGTATTACAAATGCATAGAATTAGGAAATCTAGTAATTTAAATATTCGGGAAACGATTTAGAAATCACCCAATTTGGATTGTTATAATAATAAAGTTGGAATAGAAACACCAATTCAAATGAGGGATGATTACTCAACATGTACGCAAACTCTAGGCACATTTTTATTTTTTATTGAACTGATTGTATATCATTAATGCCTTTTATTACAAAGTTAAACCAATCAAAATCTTAGTGGTAAGAGTATAAAAACAGCTCTGTATCGAAACACTGATATTTGTGATATCTTTGGGAGTTAACGACTGATTACTAAAGCATCTGAGAAATTCACCAAAACCTTTTTTAGTGCTGTAACTCTTATTTGTAAAGATACAAAAACAGCACAATACACTATGATTATGTTTAATAAAACTCATGTCTCTCCCTTACTCAAAAATGGTGAGCAAAATTAAAAATTTAAGATGTTATTTGACATTAAATTCCCTAAAAACAACATTCATTTTTTTCTATCTTTATAAATAAAAGAATTAGAGCACTGAAAATTTTTGTTGACTTTCTATTTTTTACAAATATCTAGTAAACCATGCATTTCCTTAAATAGACAAAAAAGATTGGACTTATAAAGATGCATATCGTTCTCCATTTAACCCAATGCATATCACTTATGGTTTTAGATCCCCATACAAATAATGGAAAAAAAATCCCACCCTGTATAACTCAAGAAAATACATATTCACACACTGCGACTATGTGTACCACAAGGTACCGTGCTCGGCCCAATTATGTTTAATATATTTTCAAATATTTTTCTAGTTAACCAAAATAACTATGAAAATCATCAATTTTGCCGATAATACAGATATTTTAATTAAAAAGAAAGATTTCATCTCATTTAGAAAATAATAATAATAATATGATACTTAAAAAAATTCATTAATTAAACCAAAAAAGCAATTTCTTAGAATAGCATTGTTTAGCACATTACCATTCATAATAAATGAGAACAATCTCTAAACAAATTTAAAAATAAGGTATTTAATCTATATGATATTACTATTCGCTTCTTATTTGATGCAGCAATTTATTTTTCTTAAAATGTAAGTATATCTTTGTAACAGGAAAAAAGAAACTAAAATTGAGCCAGAAGATACATTATTAAAATCATCATCTTGAGCAAAAAAAAAGAATAACCAACCTAACAACCTATTGCGGAGCCAGTTTATCCATGTGAATGTTGTCAATTTTCATATAAAAAAATAAAGATACTAGAAATGTGAATATGCCATTTAAAAAAAGTGTGAGCGCGATTTCTAAAATGCCATATGGTAGAAGTGAAATTTATAGAAAAAAACGAAAAAAAATGCTTGCTGTTCTTCAGAATGATAATATATGAAAATGAAGCTACTACAATTGATAAAAAAAAAGTCATTGATTATACACCACAAAACTGGAGGACATAAAGTGAAGTAATTACAAAAGCTATAAACAATTGGAAACCATAGAAAGTCAGACAATGCTCATAATAAAAAGGAAAACCTACCTTTAATGTAAGGAAGATAATTTTCGGGCTCCTTTTTGACCTAACTCTTGTATTTTCTAATTCTAAATGTATTGCATTCTCCAATTTCTTATAACATGTCTCATCTTTAGTCTGAATGCCGACATATTTCAAAGAACTAAATGCACTACATTCAAGATTAAGTTCACTAAATCTAGCCCTCAAAATATCTTCTGGGGACTCCTCAACACTAGGGCAGCTATCCAATGTGTTTGTATGCTTCGTCTCATGGAATATAATAACACTTGGTCCTAATGCGATTGGAATCGTTTCTGAATCGAATTTTTGCCAAACTTTCTGCAAAGGTACTTTAAAATGATCGTTATATGCTTTAGAAGCACCACCAAGGAACGTGTACATATCCGATTGTAGACGTTCAGCACGAGTTCTATATATAACAATATCGGAAACTGCTAAAACTTTAAGTAAAAGCCGAGTGCGTTGACTTTGTTTTTTCGTAATCCCTAATAATCCCTCTGTATCTAAACAAATCACTTTAAGATTGTGGTCATAAGCTGCCCATACACCTAACGTGCAAGATTTTTGGTCGGAGCTAGTTTTGAACACTTCATTTCCTTTAAAAAACACTTGATTTAATGTATGTGACTTTCCTTCCCCAGTATTCCCAAAAATCGATACAACTTTCACTTTTTCATTCATATCCTTCAACTTCAACCTTCGCAAAAATTCTTCCGGTGATTGTACTGATAGCTTTTCATTTGCATCTAACAACAGAAACGATGGTAGATCAGGTTGTAGTTGTTCTTCCATTTCCTCTAAAATATTAAGTGATTCCATTTTATCTGCTATGTTGTTCGTATCACCAGAGGCATTCTCAATATTTTCTTGGATAATAGACGGACTCTCAATTGAAACCAAAATTGAGGGATTTGTATGTGGATATTTTTGGGTAACAGTTTTTGCTAGCGTGTTTTGCATGTTGCGCACCCCCAATATTGTATTATTTAGTTGAGTCACTAAAAAGAAAATGTACAGTTAATTATAACTTACAAAACCGATGACGAAAATGTTGGTTTACGTGCATAATAAAACACTGATGTGTAATTCTTAATAATTACGGGTGAAATTTTGGTGTAAGATTACGAAAGTCTCGCAAGAGATGTGATTTGTTTTTAAATTGGTATTGAATTATTTATATTATGTATTGGTATTAAAGTTTATTGTGCGTCAAGTCAACAAGAAGACCGTTTATGCCAATTTTTATAGTGTTTATAACTTTGGAAGAAATTATTTATTTATTAGCATTGTATTATAGCAAATTGAATTGATTGGAATGTACAAATTGACAGTGACCATAACCTCATTATAAAAGGTGGAGCTACACGATCTGAATTTAACCGTCATTTGTTTCTTAAAATTAGAATTCACAAAGAAGGAATGAAATTTATCAATCACAAAACAGGTGCAACCAAATACTAGAAATATCTTGAAAGGATTGCAGGCAATTGTAGGTTAGGTATCAATAGGTGACTCATCTATAGAATTGTTGAACTTATAATTATTTTTATGTATGTATGTTTATTTGTATCAATCGATTAAATTAAGAAAAAAATACATATACATAGATTTTGCTTGTATCTACGGCTTGTGTTGTTTAAAAAGGTTTGTGTTGTATTTATTGACGTATTATCTACAGATTAACACGCAAATTATGTTTACAGTTTCAAAATAAAACTGTATCACACTACAGTGCAATATGTTTATTTTTACACACCACCTTTGTTTTCCTACCGAATATTGTGTTGAACGTGGAACATAATAATAAATAACTACTAAAATTTTACATGTTCTTTTTTAATTTTTAACTTACTTACACATGACACACGACTTGACGTTTATAATTCAGACGAGCGCTATTGATAAAAATTTCAAGGTTGTTGTTTTATGTTGAAAAAAAAACTGCACTTTTAAATCTCTAGATAGGACGAGATATTACACAAAAAACTCCCACGAATAAATGTGTAGAATTATATTCTTAAGTTAAATGTAATAGGTGAAAATAAGCACTGATGAACTCTTTGTCACTGTCTTGTTTTTATGAACTGATGTTCCTTTTTTTGACTTATCGTCTGACTTTGTTGAATCGGATAAAATTTCGCCGATATGCGCAAAGCTTCTTTTGTTGCATTTTCCTCGAGGCTTAAATAGACGTGACAAGGAACATGTATTTAAACAAACCGGCTAAAATTTATATTTAAGTACATAGAAACTTGTTTTAAATTAAATAGCAAATATAATGGAAACAAGATCAAGCATTCTGTCCGAGTATTTGCTAAGGAATTTGTTGAAATATTTTTCCTACATCTATGATAAGCAAAATGTAAAACATTTTTTGCATGCTTAAAATGTTATAATAGCAGTTTTAAATTTAATTCAATTTAAAACGGTATATAAAAAAAATAAAAATAAACATATCTAGGAATTTTATTGATCTAAAATATATTTTTTAAAATTTTAATAACCTAACAACATGTGTATTTATATGCCACTATTTTAGTTTATAAAAATAGCATGTAAATTTCAGTTGGATGTTTTTATCCCGCGCAATTGCGCCTCAACAACAAATAAATACTTACCCAGGTAAATATAGCTGACTCGCAACTGTAGGCTTGAAGACATAGATTTATCCATGATACGTTTAATATTTTTGTAAAAACTCTATATCTAATAAATTCTTTTAGACTTTGTTGCTTGCTCTTAATGCTAGTTTTACGGCTAATTAACAACTAAAAGAAATTTTAAAATGAGTTTCTTTATAAACATGTTTGTGAATTTGGCTGTTGGCAAAGGATGGTGGTATGCGTGTCCCTATTTGGAAGCTCGGATGACTAGCAATTTTATTCACGATTTAAAATTAAATTTCAATTAAAACGAGTAATTCAATTGGAAACGCCAAACATATTTTGTGACTTTTGTTTCATGTTTCTTCTTGCATAGCATGTCTTTCTTCCTAGTCAGCAAGTCTGGGTGATATTCCCCACTAAGGTGGATAAAGATATCGCACTACAGGTATTAGTAGCCTGTGAGAGAAAGAGCAGAAAAGTTTCCACTCCAAAATGTCATTTTTCTATTTAGTCAAATATTGGAGATTTCTCCTTAGGCTCTTTTTCATGTTAATAGTACATCTTCGGTCTTTTGCGTGACTAGGTTTAGATCACGCTGCTTTATATCTAGTTGATGACAGTTCTGCATCTTCAATTCGTTCAGCATTCTCCACGACTTTGGCGGTGACACCTGCTGCTAGGTTGTTCGCGGACCCAACAAGATAATGGATGTCCACCATTGCAAGGTGGAATACGTGATCATTTTGTATTTTTCAGAGATGGGGCATCAAAAATTTTGTGATTTAATTCTCAATCCCTGAAGTATATTCGCATCGGATACGTTGGAGTACCACTTTCATTGTGCTTTCATCCTTCAGAACTTCGAAAACGTTCCATCTGGTCATTTTAAAGGCGTTTTTAAAGCCATATTTATGTGTTTATAATACTGTAACGTTTTTCGGTTCCTAAAACGTTGTCGGGGTTTTAGAAAAAACCACCAGGCGAATATATTTAAATTCACTTATTCTATTAACACTATTACGGTAATTAAATCTATTAAAATGCTTATTAACTATATCACTTAACACTAATGTCTTTATTTATGTAAACGATATTTATATTACATGTATTAATTCAAACGCGACCGCACTATCGAACTCGTATCGATTGACTGCCTCCTGGCCAACCCGACGCGTTATTTATAGCTGGCGCGAACGTCCAGATTGTTCGAGACCCTTCTAGAACGTCCTTCCAGATTCCTTCCAGAATATTCTCGATTCTTCGACCCGGTGCTGCCCTCTGTCATTCGTCGTAGGTAGTTCTTCTTCCGCTATGCTAGCGCCATCTAGGACGCCTATCGGAACCGCCAGTTGAAAAGTTGGCGCTCGTTACACTGCTCCCTCCTTAGATCTGTTCCTCCCGGAACAGGAACTATCACTCCATGAAGATACGAACAGTTCTCTCCATTTCTACACGACGAGGTCCGGAAGAAATAGCACGCTACCGTCCGTCGCCTCCCTTCTGCTGACCGCGGGTTGTAGCTGCATACTAGGAACTCTATTCCAGTATATCGAAAAATTTCTTCGAGCATGTTCCTTACGACCCTCCAGTCCAAGCCATCCAATCCACAGCCCTATTTTTGCACCCTGATCTTATTGATCTCCAGCTCCAACAGCTGCTTCTCTAAACTTATCAGGCTGTCCCACATCGTCCGGTAGGTTGGCTTGCCAACTGAGGCTTCTTTGGTCACCAAGTGAATAAAGGCCGTTTCTTTCCTGGCAAATGCAGAGCCTTGCCCACCTCAGGGTTCTGGCTTCGAAGATCTTTGGACGCCACAAATTTCTTCTTGAAGACGGTAGCTATCCCTTGCCCTATCTTAAATCTTGGGCAACACAGTGTGCTAACCGCACCCCTTCAGGAGCCAAAAACAAATCCTCCTGAATCTCCGTTGTTACACCATGACGCACTTTGCGGCCATTTCCCATACTTGTCCATGAACTCCTCATAGCTGAGTTCTTCTTCGGGGAGTCTACAAACTCGGACCATCTGCTCGTCCTCTTGATTGTCCCCAAGATAAGGAGCTAGGCGATTAAAATGCACCACTCTTGCTTTACCATTGGTTTCTTTTCTGATGCGATAGATGACGTCATTAATTCGCTTTATCACTTCGTAAGGCCCGTCCCACGATCGTTGCAGCTTAGGTGAGAAGCCTCGACGTCGCTGAGGATTGAACAGCCAGACCAGTCTCCAGGCTGATATCCGCCTTCATTCGCTCTGATGTCGTAGTGTTCCTTCATGCGGTCGCTTGCTTCATGGATATCGCCCTCACCCGATCGTGAATATCATCCATTCGCCTCCGCAAGTTCGAAACATAGTCATCTCCAACCTACTTCTTCATTCGGTTTAAAGGCCGAACTTAAGATCGCATGGTAAGCGCAGTTTTTCGTCCACAAAAGCACACACTAGATGGACTTGGCCAGTGGTTTCGTGGACCGATGCTCTATACGCCAGCAAGAATAGATGTAGTTGCTGGTCCCAATCTCGCTGGTGTTCTGCGACAACTTTGATAGATACTTGATAACTGTCCTGTTCAATGCGCTCCACCATGCCATCTGATTGCGGTGCAAGGCAGCTTGTTCGGGTCTGCGAATACCCAATATTTTGCACATCTCTTGAAACACTGCTGATTCAAAATTCCGTCCTGGTCGGAGTGAAGTTCAAGCGGCACACCAAACCGACTGAAAAGTTCTTTAACTAAAGTCTCAGCCACTGTAACGCTTCCTGATTTGTTATTGCGTAAGCTTCCACCCATTTGCTGAAGTAGTCTACTGCAACCAGATGTATTTATTTTCCAAATTCCGTCGTGGGAAATGGTCCGGCAACATCAATCGCAATCCTTTCAAAAGGACTGCCAACGTTGTATTGCCTCATAGGGGCCCTCTTCCTTTGGGAAGGTCCATTGGCAGCGGCGCAAGTTGTACATCTCCGGCACCAGTCTTTCACGTCATTCTTGCAATTAACCCAATAGAATCGCTCTCTGACCTTCTCTATAGTCTTCCGGACTCCAAGATGCCCTCCCCGATGTTCCTCATGAAGAAGTTTTAAAACTTCGGGAATTCTTGCTTTCGGAACCACAATCTTGAAGTCTGCTATTGGTCCAGCTTCGTCTTCTAACACTCGTTGAGAAGACCATTTTCCATTACCAAAGAGCCCCACTGAGCCCAATACGATTTTAGCTCTCGCGAATATGGTGCTACCGTTTCCGCAGTTAGGCCGCGCTTCTTGCATCTTCCACTCATCACACGCTTCAAAACTTCGTCAGACTCCTGGTCAGCTCGGATTTGGTCTTCAGTCCATCTATCATCTATGACAGTAGTTCTCAAGCAGGTTGCTTCATTTTCTCTTCGGCACGACAGCAGTGCGTGCAATCCTTGGAACAGGGTCTCCTCGATAGTGCGTCAGCGTTTCGATGACTGGTTCCAGGCCGATGTTCCGAATCAAAGTCATACTCTTGCAGACGCTCTATCCATCTGGCAACCTGCCCTTCCGGATTCTTGAAGCGTAGCAGCCACTCAATGCCGCATGGTCGGTTCTTAACAAGAACTTCCTGCCATAGAGATATTTATGGAAGTGCTATAGACTTAACTACGGCCAACAGCTCTCTCCTGGTCACACAATAGTTGCGTTCCGTTTCGGACAGCACTTTGCTGAAGTAAACGAGCACTTTTTCGTGGCCATCTTGAACTTGGGACAACACGCCTCCCGTGCCCACGTTGCTGGCATCAGTATTCCAAAATGAATTTCCTTCAGCCTGTGGATAGCACAAGATGGGCGCAGTGGTCAGCTTCTGTTCAATTCTTCAAAGGCATCCTGGCAGCTCTTCTCCCAGACGTAGTCTCTGCCCTCTTCAGTTAGTCTCGTGATAGGCTTGGCGATGTTAGCAAATCCAGGAACGAATCGTCGGTAATAAGTGCATAGCCCAAGGAAACTTCTTATTCATGCTTGTCCTTCGGAACGGCCAAGACTTGACCGCTTCTGTCTTCCCTGGGTCAACCGACACTCCATCCTCTGATACTACGTGGCCGAGGTAGTGCACTTGCTTCCGGAACAGGTTGCACTTTTTGGGGTTAAGCTTCAAATTCGCTCCTTTCAATCGCTGGAAATACTTGCTCCAAGTTCTTCAAATGGTCCTCAAAAGATTTTCCTAAGACAATTATATCGTCGAGGTATACCAAGCAAGTTTCCCAGGATAGTCCTTCTCAGTACGTTGTCCATCAATCTTTCAAACGTCGCGGGAGCATTACATAACCCAATGGCATGACGTTAAATTGCCACAATCCTGTCCCGATCGTAAACGCCGTCTTCTCCTTATCCTTTGCCTCTATCTCCGACTTGCCAATAACCACTCTTCAGGTCGAGGGTCGAAAATACCTTACACCCACCTAGGGTATCTAAAGTGTCATCGATTCTGGGCAAAGGATAACTGTCCTTCTTGGTTACATTTATTTAGTTGTCGATAATCCACGCAGAACCTAGTGGAACCATCCTTCTTTCTTCACCAGTACCACTGGAGAAGCCCATGGACTGTTCGATGGTTCAATTACGCCATCCTGCTCCATATCCTGTATAATTTGTTCTGCTTCGGCTCGTTTCGCCATGGCAATCTTCTGGGGCTTGGCGGATCGGCTGGGCATCTCCAGTGTCTATTCGATGTCGTACAACATTAGTCCTGCCCTCGTGTTCCGGTCTTCTGCTTGGAAAAGATCTTGGTAGCGTCCAAGCAGCTGTTTCACGGTATGGCGTTTGTTGTGTTGTCAAATCCTTGCAAGACAAGTCAATGAAGTTATTCAACCATCCAGGAAGCGGATCTGGAGTTGTTGTTACGCCATCCTCTTTGTGACAATCGACGACACACTAGCACAACTTCCCAAGGTTACGCCCTTCTTCAGCTTTACTGGATAACTATTGACGTTCATATCAGTCGGACGGGCAGTTTTTCTCCAGCTTGTATCACTGCCTTAGCGACCAGTATTCCACGACCTTGACCGCTAATCGCTCCCGGTTCCAGCATTAAAACTTGCCCTTTGGGAATGTCTCCACTCACGCTCGCTTCCCAATGGTTTCACTGCGGCTCGCCACAGTTACTTCTTCTGCCAACACTACGCAGGCCGACATAATTCTTGCTATGTTGAGAATAACTTCTTCTTTGCCAACCTTCAACACTCCTGCTTGCAAGTTCAGTTTGAAACCAAATTCTGTCATTATGTCCATTCCGAGGATTACGTCTTGTTCTATATCTGCAACTACTACACGATACTGGAATGCAGTATCACCAATACGGAAGTGGGCCATCGTCTCCCCAACACGTTGACTGTTTGCCCAGTTGCCGTACGTAGCGTCCACCTGGTTGGATATATCGGTTCTTCTTTCCCCACTCTTCCGGCCGAAGAATTGTCATTGTTGCACCAGTATCTAGCAGTAAATCTCTCGGTTTCCCTTTAGATGCCCATAGCACGACGAGGCTGCTAGGTCTACATCCCACTGAAGCAACAATCCTGGTGTTACGGGGGCATCAGCTACATAGGTCGACGATCGCCCTTCCCGTCGGCCCATTTTAGTTTTCCGTCGGCTTTGGTTTTCGTGGGTCGGGACACCGACTACGTACGTGCCCATCCTTCCACAATTCCAGCATCGTCTTCCTGGTTGCCTAGTTTGCACGGATTCCATTTTCGTCATCCATTCCGTCATATTTTTCGTCATCATTTCGTTTAATTTTCGCCATAATTCCTTCTAATGGCTCTTCTTGCCTCGTGACTCCCTAGAACACGGACGCGAGCAGGTCCTTTGACCGATTTGCTTCACGGCTTCAAAATCTAGTGCTTGAGCTAAGCCTGGTTCAACGTTTGCGGCCGAGCGAGCTTTACTGCCTGTTTGAGTATCCTTTCGAGCAGGCCATCCAGGAATTTTTCCACAGCGAGACTCTCGCACACATCTTCCGGTAACGTTGGGTACGCACTCTTAATTAGACGAACGACGTCAGCTTCATACTCCTGTAGAGTCTCGTTCGACCTCTGACAGCGATTTTTCAATTGTGGAGCGATATTACTTGCTGCAGATGTTTATTACCGAAACGCATCTCCAATTGATTAAGTAGCGTTTTGGTAATTTTGTCGCTCCGTCGAAGGAATAACCTGGAGTACCTTCAAAGCATCGCCGCGGCAGAGCTACTGATAACATGGCTGCTTTGGTAGCTTCCGGTCCAGCCATATACCGTAGCTGTGGTATCCAGCAGCGTCAAATAGTCTTCCAAGGGAGTCTTCCCGTCGAATGTAGGCAGGTCACATTTATTTTTGAACCGTACAGATGGGCACTGAATTTCTTGGTTCCATCTGAGTGTTCCCGTATTGGTAGAATTTTCCAGTTTCTTCCGTGTTTGGTATGGTTCCAGAATGCATTTGTTCTTCCAGCTCTTTATGCGACGTCCATTCTTCAATCATTCTAGATTTTTCTTCTTGGGATTTTTCGTCGATTCTATTCATTAATTTCTTGTTTTGACATTAAGAGGAATTTTCTATAATTTTTCTTCCAATTCCTAGATTTTCTATATTTTTTCTCGTCCATGTTTTCAATTTTTCTAGAACTTTCTCTTCCAGTTTTCTAGATTTTCTCATACTTCTCTCGTCTATGTTTGAGAATTTTCCTAACTTTCTCTTCTAGTTTTCTAGAATTTCCATATTTTTCTGAGAATTTTCTAGAACTTTCTCTTCTAGTTTTCTAGAAATTTTCATATTTTTTCTGAGAATTTTCTAAGAACTTTCTCTTCTATGTTTCTAAGTTTACTAGAAGTTCGCCATTACCACCAGACACTTCAAACAAAATATGTCCCAGGATCTTCCCCAGCTGCTTCTATTGCTCTTCTTAATCTCGACTGAAGCTCGGCCTTTCCTTCCACTCGTATCTTTATCCCTTTCTTCTAATTCGCGTTTGAGATCTACCACTTTCAAGTCCACTAATTTACAGTATTCGCTGCCATTGTTTCTAATTAACACTATTAGTCCACTATAATATCGCCAAATACCCCACACCTGACACCAATTGTAACGTTTTTTCGGTTCTTAAAACGTTGTCGGGGTTTTAGAAAAACACACAGGCGATATATTTAAATTCACTTATTCTATTAACACTATTACGGTAATTAAAATCTATTAAAAATGCTTATTAACTATATCACTTAACCACTAATGTCTTTATTTATGTAAACGATATTTATATTACATGTATTAATTCAAACGCGACCGCACTATCGAACTCGTATCGATTGACTGCCTCCTGGCCAACCCGACGCGTTATTTATAGCTGGCGCGAACGTCCAGATTGTTCGAGACCCTTCTAGAACGTCCTTCCAGATTCCTTCCAGAATATTCTCGATTCTTCGACCCGGTGCTGCCCTCTGTCATTCGTCGTAGGTAGTTCTTCTTCTCGCTATGCTAGCGCCATCTAGGGACGCCTATCGGAACCGCCAGTTGAAAAGTTGGCGCTCGTTACAATACAGATAAATAATCTTGTGTGCCTAAATAACCCCAATTCGCGAAGTAAACAATTAAGTTGTTGAACAATCCAGGTAATATCTAAAAAGAGTCTTGTATAAATTTTAATCCTTAAGCGATCTTATTTTCATTAAAAAAAATTACATAAATTTGGTTAAATCAAATTTAAAGCGTAAAACTAACCGTAGCTCTTCTGTAAACGGAAAATAATAGTTCTTAGGTATTCATTTTTTTTTGTACAGAGTGGAGGATTTATTTGATTCAGACAGTAGCAAAATTTAAATTTACCGCAATTATTCTTAGTAACTTCAACAGAAAGGCATCAAAGTAACTAGTAATCTAATACAAAATCATTGGTAATTTCGTGTTTCAATGTTGAAGTTACCAAAAATAATTGCGGGAAATTTAATTTTTGCTACTAGGATGTTAATAATTCAATCTTTACATATGGCCCTACCTACGCAAGAATGTTACATCGGTATAATCTCAGGCAATGAAACTGCGGGTGTATCTTAGTTTACATTACAGGTTTGCGTTCGAAAATATACCGGTATAAATTATTAGCCCAAATGATATATTTTGTCGATCGAGAATTACGGTGTGGATCATTAAATTACTCTAAATGTATGTTCGAAATTACCCACTGTATATTCAGGGCACACCTTTTTTAAAGAATCTCCCTAGAGGGTTAACCTTTTGTACGAGATGCGCATATCAGTTAAATTTAAGACTTGCACGTAATAATATATGCACGCCTAAAATATCGTTTTTATTGGTTGTGTATTTCATTTTATAGATGTTATATTTTATATGTTTTAATCAGAAGTCCAATTTAACAAATAATAATAATTTAAGGTTAATTCATTATTGACTAATAATAATAGTAATTTGCCGAATATTTTTCTTTTTATTGTCTCCGAAAGGACTGCGAAATTGGTTTTCGTTCATATTTTGGAATTTCAAAGTAATCGCTAATCCGTACAAGTATTTTTTTTATCTTTATTCCTTTTTGTACCGTTTCTCTTCATCATTATCCCAGATTATGTAACAGAGATTGTAAAAGTCACAAAAATGCCTGCAGTGTCCACGGGTAGAATCTCTATCGTATTCATCGTGTTTCTATATTCTTAACATAACCTTAATCTTTTAGGAGTATGTTCCTTTGTTCGAAAATTGGAAACACATTGTCTCTGGTATAAACCGATAATCAGGAGATTATACCTTATTCCACCACTAGTTTACCTTAACTACCAAATCCCTAACACACCTCAGGTGACGCCTTTTGTTGGGTTGATGAAGGGAACACATGAACTATAGAAATACGCCTATCGTTTCGTCACCTGAGATTATACCGGTATAATTTTTCAAACCATATTTGAAAGTGAATCGCTTTTTTGTATATCGCGCTTTTAAAGAAAACAATTACATTTTTAGTAATTCGTTTAATGAGAACGCCCAATATTTACAGTTAAACATAATGAATAAAATAACTACCTAAGTGGCTTGGGCAATATACAATTTTCTTTCTCTTAATTTAAAATAGAAACAATAACAAATGTCAACTTTCAGCCTTGTTTTCGTCTCACAAAATTCATCGAATTGTCGACAAATATCCGTCCTTCTATTAATCCCGTTGTTACCTAAACCATAATTTGATAAATAAGATTTTCGTATTAATATTAAATCGTAAATAATAACTTAAAAAAACATGACCGCAAAGTATTAAAAAAAAAAGTCCTATCAAGTAGGATCATGTATTCATTTTCTGAGCATCGTCAAGTCAAAAAAGACTCATGCTTCAAATATGTTCGTACAAACATTTTTTTTTCTTGACAAAAACAGTTTCAAAAAAGAAACATCGATTTACATCTACGCAATTAAATATTCATTTTTGGGCAGTGTTCAACAATTATGTGCATAATCTGGTAGCAACAGTATTGCCCAAAATAATAAATGTAAAAAGGGAAAAAAAGGTGTGTTGCATGAATCTACTTTGGCAAAATGGAGTAGTTTTTAAGAACAATTCAACAGCAAAAGGAAAAATTAGTACTCTTAGTAATAGTAGTAATAGTGGTAAGGAGGGGGAACACTTTTTATACATATATTTCCGTTAAAATTAGGTATGATATGCTTATTTCTGATATTATTTTGCTTTATTAAAAGAATATATAGAGTTACTAATAAAATACTATAATTTGAAAATAATGAGAAGAAAACTTTGGGAGCTATTCAGGTTGTTACTTAACTAGAAAATTCCTATTCCGTATTTACACTTCCAAAAGGATTTGTGTTAACGTTATATAATTATTGTATAGATATAAATATGCATCTTCGTGAGTACCATCGATAGTCATAATACGTATTTTTTCTTAAGAAAAAAAAAAGAAGGTAAAATGTAGCTATAGTATTCATAATTTTGACTTTAATAAAGAAAAGGAGAAACTAAAAATACTAATATTATATAATGTTAATTTTATATACACAATTGACGAGAATATATTTATTAGCAGTGGTCGGCCACTTTATTATTACGACTAAGAAAAGGCCTGCACTAATCTTTTTTTTTATGTGCAAGATGCAAATAGGCGAGTAAACATGCATATGACAGGCAACTCCTATTTACCCCACATTAAGGGTAGCACTACTTCTACGCCCTTCAACTAAAGTGACCAGCCATTAGTAATAGATAGAATTTATTAGATAAAAAATAGATAAATATGAGATCGCCTCCTTTCATTAAGGGATTAAAATATATTTTAGACAAGTTAGTTTTTAATGAATGGATTTTACTTCATGTTTTTCTACTTATTAAAACGTTACCCCTGAATAGCTCTTTAATTACCATTGCATAATAAACATAAATAATTTATAAATGAGATATACAAATTTAATTATTGCTAAATGGATTAAGTCATATTATATGTATATAAATATGTAACATAATATGTAAAATGATTTGTATAAAACATTTACATAATAATAATAATACCAGTGTACTTTTATGAACTGTTTAGAAAAAATAGTTTGAACTTTATCATTATGTCCACACCAAACGATATCAACAATAGTAACTATTCTTTCTAAATAACTTTTTTTTTCTTTTACAAAACGACTGGTAAGGGATGCATTATTTTGAGAACACTAATCGTGCCAAACCTAATCGTTTTTGTGATGTTTTAAATATTGATCCAAAAGAATATAATAAAAGGAGTTAAGGTTGATTTACGTAAAAATAATTAATTTTTTGTGTGAACGGAAGGGAAGATACGTACGTTAATATAATTATACACAAAAATATATTTACGTAACCGGAAAGGAACAGCATGAAAGAGAGGCAGAAGTGCAGTAAAATCAACTTTTAATGCTTTCAGATCTTTGGTTCATCTGAACAAATGTTACGATTTTCTGCAACTTTCTATTCGGATAAAGTAAAACCAATACTTTAAATACTCCAGTAAAGGCTTGTATTACTTATGTATCACCCGTTGTTTTATTTATCTTGTGAGAAAAATGCGGTTCAATATCTTATATATTAATGAAAATCCTACACTTCCATTTTAGATATTAAAAGTATATATAAATAAATCATCAGTAGTTTCGCAAACAAGTGATCAGAAAGGTATGGTATGAAGTCGGGAATTTATAGAATTAAAAAAAAACCGAAAAATGCGAAAATAGCCTTATAGACTCGATTTTTTCAAAAATAGTGCCCACTTACACCTGCATTAGTACTATTTTGATTGGATTCTGGAAAGAGAAGTATATGTTTCATAAAAAATAGATCTATTAGTGTTTAGTAATTAGGGTAAGAAAATGTTGATTTAGCTGATAAACAACTAACAAGTGATCATACATTATATCTAATAGAATTTGTAAAAAAAACTACAAAAATTTGCTAATTATAGCTACTTCAAAAACAAAATTAAGCCATAAACCAAAAATTAAATGAATTCAACATAAACGATATGTTAGTCTTTCCCGCATGATCATGGGTTTCACTTTTGGTATCTATCATCGTTTTTCCTAGGAAACAATATATGGCTCAGTATTGCATATAATCTGGGGCTCAAGAGGCTATCGATATAACGAAAATATGGTTAATGAAACAGGAATCTGTGGAAGATTTGCACCAGTTGGTATGATTAAATAAACGGACTTGAAACTACATGCCAACACCTTTCATATGAAGAACAGCAAACTTGTTCTGCGTCCTTGCTAAAAGAAACTAGGAATTATATTGATTACAATCCAGGTAGCAAAGTGACGTGAAATGACGTTTAATTGACGTCAATATCACGTAATAGACGTAATATGAACACGTCTATTAAACGTCATTTTAGGTCACTGCGCTGCCTGGGAAGAGGATGGACGAATAAAATCCTGAAAATGATTTAAAGCGGTTATTCTTGCCTGGAGATGTTTCTGCTTGAAAGAATGAAATAGCGTTGTATATGTAATTGTGTTTGAAATATATCAGAAATGATTTAGGTTTAACATAGTAAATTTATTGCAAACGAGGTGTAATATCATGTCCATGCTACTTGAAAAACAAAATTAAGCCATAAGCCAAAAATTAAATGAATTCAACATAAACAATATGTTACTTTCAGCATCTACGATCGTTTCTTCTTGGAAAAATATATGGCTGAGAATTGAAGATAATTTGGGGCTCGAGAGGCTATCAATATGATGAAAATATCTTCGCTAAAAGAAGGTAGGGATGATATTGTCTACAAAAGAGGATCGGCAAAAAAAATCCTGAAAATGATTTAAAACGGTTATTCCTGCCTGGAGATGCTTCTACTTGAAAGAATGAAATAAGGCATTGCACCTATATGTAATTGTATTTGAAATATATCAGAAATGATTAGGTTTAACATAGTAAAATTATTACAAATGAGGTGTAGTATCATGTTCTCAAAGAAATACGTTCACTTACCAGTCAGCCTGTGTAATAATCATGATAATGATGATGATAGTAATAATAATAATAATAATACCTTACTACAAATATTCAACGATTATAAATACAATATATACATTATTATTCTCTTTATAACTGCTAAAAAAATATGTTTTTGTTTCGCTTTCTTCATCTCCATGAAACAACAGCACGTAAACTTCTTTTTTTACAATTTTACCTAAATACACTAAGTTCGGGTGATAATTTTCTGTTTAACAATACTTATTATCTTCAAACTATTGTTCTCACATTCTCTCTCACTTTTCTAATAATATAATATATATTTATATGTTTATTATATATAATATAATATTGGTACCAATTGGTTATTATAAAATCTTCTTTTTTACCTATTTTTAAATATACTTTGAAATATAAAAGATAACCGATAAAGAAAATAGAGGCACTTCTTATGTATAACACAAGTAATCATGACTTCGACATGGGCAGGACAATTTTTGGTTTGGGTGTGATCTGCAACGCAGGACTGGAGGGCCTCGAGGGTTTCCTCGGGCCACTCTGGGGTATGACCGTTAAGGATTTCGGTATCTTCGGTAGGATCATAACGGATTTCCCTTCGGAGAATTTCGCTTCCAGTTTCTCCAATTGTTTATCTAATTTCTCTAAGCTGCTTTCCTCCCGTTCGCTCTCGTTTATCACAGTTTGATCTTTATTACTCTTACTAGCAGTCGTTATCGTGGATGTTTTCGATATAATCAAACTCTTACGCGGTGCGATTGCTTTCAAAAGCGAATTCGGTGACGTAGTGGTCATCTTCTGTGTGGTTTCTAATTTTTCTTTTTGCGCGTCTTGTAACTTCTTCAATTTCAAATCGAAGGTACGTTTGATAGCGCACATCTTCTTGTAATCCTCCAAAGTTATGTGGTATGGTTTCCCACCCGATATCACTTGCACTAATCCGGGCTTCTTCTCTGGTTTTTTGTTTGGATCTATCGGTATTAGATTAGGTCTCCAATTCTTCGTGATGGGGAATTTGATTTTCTGCGGCTGTGGCACTTTCACCAAAGGAGCTACCGGTTTACTCGTGCCGGGCTGTAAAGGCATTAAACCTGGAGGAACCCCCGGTGTTTTCGCTTTATTAATATTATTGTTGTTGTTATTACTACTAGTATTATTGGAATTTACGATGAAATTGGAATTGCTAAGTTGTGTTATCGTAATTGGTGTATTCTTAGGAATATTCGCCGCATTTATAATGTTCACATTCTGCGCATTCTCCCTACTAGTGATTATACCACTGGAACTCTTCTGCGGCTTATTGAAAGGGATCATCGATAAAGGCTGAATCGGTCCTGAACTCGATGGGGTGTTATCGTAAGCCCTCAAGCGATTCTGCACGGATTCACTGTAATTCACTGAATGATGACTAGCATTCGGCGACAGTATCAGATCACCATTCCTGAAGTACTTCTCCAACAGTATGAGATGCCGTAGGAAGCTGCTTTGGTTTCCGTATGGTTTCTGTAGCTCCTGCCACAGTTGCTTAGTGTCGAGATCAAATTGTATCGTCGAAGAGCACTTCTCCCAACCTTCCGGTGTTCGCTCCTTAACGTTATGGAAATCTACACAACCCTGTAAAGGTAGATCCTCTTCACCCGGGAACAATTGCCGTACGGATATGGAAGGATTAGAACCTAGTCTTTGTACTGCGATATCACTTTTGTTTTTCAGTTTGAGATTTTTCGATATCTCGACGGCTTCTTTGATTGACTCCGGTCGCGGTATCTTCTTCAGGAGGATCTGCTTGGGCGCGTGGTCCTTCTTCTCGGCGTCGCATTCCATCGCGATCTTCGGAATCAGGGTGTTGTAGTCGATCATGTAGCCCTCAGGTGATTCGGCCCTGGACTCAGATGAAGGCACGTTATTTTGGTCCGTCGCGGAGGAGGTTGTACTATCTGTTTGCCGATCCAGAGCTGGGGGTTCGTTGTTTGCGCAGTTTGTACACTTTCTTCTTCTTGTTCTTGTTTATCTGGTCCTTTTCGCATTTATCCTTCGTGGGAACTGGAATGGGTTCCTCAGCTTCCGCTTCGTCCATATGTTCAATATCGTGGTAGTGCAATAACCTGTTTAATATATAAATTTATTTATTTTAGAAAAAAAAACATTAATATCAAAGTTAAAAAAATGGAAAAGCAAGATGAAGTAACATAATAAATGATAAATTATTATTTTTTCATTTCCTTGGGTATGCCGGTTTTGTTTAATTACAAAGATGTTCTTTTTACGTTTCGGAAAATTTATCGTTTCCTTATAATTTTAAGTTTAAATGTAAAAAAATTATCGACAACACCCCAAAGGCGGAAACAAAAAAGATGGAAGTAACTAATAAAAAATGAAATGTGAAAAAGGAAACAATAAATTTCCGAAACGTAAAAAGAACATCTTTGTAATTAAACATAAACCGGCATACCCAAGGAATGAAAAATAATAATTAATTAAACACCGGTTAAATAATTTTGAAGAAATATAATAAATGATAAAGTAATTAGGTCAGAAAGGTAAACTTCCACTACTCAGTATTTTAAACTGAATTTGAATGGTGGAAAATATGTCAGAAAAATGGAAAATCATATCACTGAATTTTAAAAACGCAGATAATATATATATAAGAAAAACTGTAACATTATTGGTACTGATGTTTTCTACTTGAAATGGATAAGTATTTAGATATATGTAAGTAAATGATAAATTAGATCCTTACCATTCAGACTTAGTTTTGTAATTATCTGAAAAGCGCGACATGTTTCGGCCCAATCTGGCCATCTTCAGGCTCTTAAACGTCAAGGTAATGCTTTTTTTACAGGGTGAGGTTAGATCAGTTCACTAATAACTACTTAGATGATGTTTTTTTCTCTATAATTTTAATAAATCACTATAATAAATAAGCTACTGAGGCATTTATTAATTTTATTTTTTAGTCATGCATGATTTTCTTACTTTACTTTTCGATGAGTTTTCCCCATTTTCTCTTCAAAAACATTTTTAATTATTTCTGCACAACCATAGCCTTTTCTTATATCCATATTATTTTCTTTATGTTGATTATTTAACTTCTTCAGTTTTTAATTGAACAATTTACGGTATTACACAATATTTTAAAACAGATATATCTTTCTGAATTATAAACTCTGTTATGAGATGACGTTGGTAGAAATATGTCCACTCAGATATATCTGCTTTAAAATGTCATGTAGTACCTATTATTTTTATGGTTCCATCAAAAAATTAATTAAAGAAATTAAAATAATGTACTTAAAGAAAATAATATGGATATAAACGAAACGTTATGCTTGTGCCGAAATAATTAAAAATGTTTGAATAAAAGATGATAAAAAATCATCGAAACGTGAAATAAGAAAAGAAAAAAACATGTATGCCTAAAAAATAAAATTAAAGGCCAGTACTTCAGAAGCTTTATTATAAAGAAGTTTAGCCAAGAAACAACGGGACATAATTATTATATTGCCGCATTTTAATCACTGACCATTTAAAGCACTTTGTTTTACATTGACATATGAGCCTGGAGATAGTCAAATTGGGTCGAAACATGTAGCGGTTTTAAGATAATTATAAAAAATAAATCTGATTGGACCTAACATCTAATTTATCATTTACAGAATGTTACTCTGATATTATAATGAATTTTTTAACTAAAAATTAAAAGAACACTTCTCTAGCCAAGCCTCAGAGTGGTTTAGGTAACAACCACATCAATTGGTCAACGCTTGTGGCTAATATGCTTCTTAAATTGACGACAATATGACCCACCTTGGTAAATAGAACATGTTCACTTTATTTTATATTTATTATTAACTAAGGTAAAATTTATTTATTTAAATTCTACATTTTCATTTCGGCAATTCAAAACGGATTTTAATAGTTTTTGCAATATTTGGTAGGAAATGAGAAAAGTATTATTAAGTTTATTAAAAAGCATTTTAGATTTAGGTTTGGCAGGTAAATGGTTAATAGAAAACAAGAGGGAAAGTTGAAAGAATCTGTATGCTTCATCGAGAGAAAAAAAAACAACATTAGATAGACTATCCAAGGTTAGTCTGTACAAAAAGAAAAATAAATGGAAAGTTAGTGATAAATTTGGAAATTTTATAGATATTATTATGAAATTGTGTGCGCAACAAACAAAACCAAAGGGTAGAGTGTGGATTTGATTACGAACTGGTAATTATGGTCAGTAATCAGAAAACATACATAAATATGGAACAAAACGTGAAAAGATAATAAAATAACGATAAATAAAGAAAAAATAATGGGTAATGGCAATAAACGAAGACCAACAAAAAAAATACATATATACAATTTAATAAAAAATAGAAAATTAGAGCAAATAGGGATATTAATTGAAGACAACAGAAATCATGTATGATTATAGAATAGATGTAGAAATTAACAAGAAATAAAAGAAACATATTTTAAGCCTTGAATAAGAATTCTATCAATTAAAACCAAAAGCGGAAGTCAAATATTTTACAAAAAATTTGAGGCAGATGAAACATGTATGCAGGTACGAAACAGAAGGAAAAGAGTGAGACAAACATGAGCAGACCAACTTGGAAAACTTCTGGACGGGGAGGGACTATCATGGAACGAAGTCACGACAATATGCAAAAATAAAAAAAAAAAAACTGCAAATTTAATTCACGGATGATTAAAGAGTAGAGAAAAAAATGATTATATAAGTGGTACATCTTTTTCCGAATTAAATTGGCCGATAGAAGGAGTCATTTGCTATAATATAATATATACCATTATTTCAACAATCTTTTAAGGCCTAATAGCTCAACGGTTCTTTTTTTAATTCGTCTTCTTAATTTTTATTTTGCAAAATCACAAAATTCAGCATTTACACTTGCATTTAAAAAATCATAAATACAGATTCTAAATTTAAATTTAATTTTTGATGCGTTGTTCAACCAAAATCGAAATTACTTGCAAATTACATCTAACTTTTACCTTGTTAACGTATAAAGTTTTTGGAAGAGGTAAAAAATAAACTTTAAACAACTTTACATTGTAATAAAAAAAATACAATCGATATACACATTTCTTTAATCTACTCCCTTTCCAAAACTATACACTATATCATAAATTGCAAGTTTATACATATTTAGACTGTTAATGTTATACGCCGATAACGAACACAATCTAACGCGGAATGGCACATAAATAAAATAACCACACGAAACGCTAACATGCTCTCGATAATACAACCTAGGACCTTCTGTTATGAAAGAGGACCACAATATATGATGCTTAAGGTACATAATGCTTTGCCGGAGGAGCTGAGGCTCATTGGGTAGTACTAGACTATTCAGAGCAAAATTGAAAAAATGCTTATTAGAGAATTCCTTTTATACGGTGGACGATATCTTAGAGCTTAGGTTAAGTACTTGTTCATTTTTATCTTGACAATTGCCGATGCCTGTAGAGGTCTATGATAAATAAAACATTATTATTATTATTGCGATTTTGCAAAATACAAATGAAAAATAAAAAAAAAACCTGTGGTACTAATATTGAATATTGAGCCTTAAGAAATAGCAAATGGCTCCATTTATCGGTCAATTAAGTTAATAATGCACCGAACAGATAAATTCTAAAAACACATACCGTTTTGTGTATTCCTTGTAGAACTCTGCGCTGTTGTCGGGCCTCTCATCTTCATTAGTAAGCATGAGTGTCGCGAAATATTTACAGAACTTGCAAATGACCGGCTTATCATTGAATGTGACCGGAATCCAATGGTCTTCAACTTCTCGTTCAGTTCCGCAGCTTCTGGTCCCAAATAATGTATGTGATTCCTAGCCAATTTCCTTTTACACATCGCACAGGTCATCAGATGCTCCAAAGCGTTGAAGTGCTCCTCGCAAATCGGTACCAGATGCAATCCTGGATTATCTAAATTAATGTTTATCTAAAGAAACACAAAAAACAAAAGTATATTTTAGTCCATAAAGTATCCAAATCCTGGAAAAACAAAAAGACGTACCACTTTGCAAATGGTTTTAATTTTTATAGCCCACTTCCGTCGGATATTATTCGTAGATTCATTTTTGCACCCTTGGACGTGGCAGAGATTGTGTTTAGGCACTGGAGCCACTAAATTGTTCCGTTTATTGGCGTACGACGCCGTGTTAGTCTTCCTATCCACGTGTCGATAGCAGGCGTCGCATAAACACGAGTCCCTCGTCAGGTGCGTCTCCACTGTGGAATTTTAAAACCGATCAAGTCGAAATACCCAGCCGCGTATAGCTAATTTACCCGCTAAAATCTTATCCTGCCTTTCCACGCTCTTCATTTGGGCTATATGGCAGGGCGTGTCGAATAATCCGAATTTTCCGAAGCAGTAGGAGCATTCGTCCTTACACAATCTCCCCGGGTGGATGCTGAACGAGCTCGCCTTCTCCGGAATGACGAGACTCTTGGCGGCCCCATCTTCCGCAGCTGCCGTGTCTCCGTCAGAGGTGTGCTCGCTACTGGCATCTAAAGCGTTCGGAAAAATAAATTAAGACTAAAGCATCTCGATTTGATATTAGAACGTGTTATTACAGGCTTGAATACCAATCAAAAAAAATAGGTTTCAGCAGCGCAAAAGATAAACGTTAGTAGGAAAATCGAAAAATGCTCTCTATTCTTAAAAAAAAAAAATCATACGAAAATATGTATCTAATAAATATCGATTTGTCGTATATCGATCGAATATACGTGAATAAAATGTGGTGTTTGTTGTTATTAGAATTGAATGAGAGTGAAATGAACAAGACAAGAGGATAATACGACCAAACAGTAATAGTATAAGCCCAAAACCATTATTACCCATGTTAGATCTGTTAGCATAATGTGATTTGCGAAGCGCACCAGCTGTATCCGAGGATTGGCTTCCATGAGATTTCCATGTGGATGATGTTCCACCCTAGAATGTGAAAATAGAGAAATCACTGTTGCAGAATTTATAATAAAAACGAGAATATATAAATATAGGCAAAACGTCTATAAACTTTCAAAAAAAAAAATAATAATAATAATAAATAAGCTTGGGTGCAGTGTGAATTAATTAAATTAAATAATTAAACAAATTTAAATGCAACCAAAGAAAGATATATTGTTTAAAATTAAGCAATCTGTTCGATACATAAAATTATTCGTTAATTACTAAATGAAATGTTCAAACTATAACTTTGCAAGCCATTTTGATTGTTCCCTAGTGTACATCTATATTTTTTAAATTAACCCTGTACTGTCAAAGCGAAGCATGAATCACCCCAGAAGTATACAACTTTGTTCGTTATGCAAGTCAGCACCTGATTTGAAACTATCATGATTTTTCTAGTGCTCACGATTTAAAAAAAAACAATTATAGTTTAAAAATAGTTTGGTGATTTATTCTGTGAACATCTTAGAGCATGTATACATTTACCTGGAGACTGCATTCTATGTCCCCCACTCCAGTGAAAATATGTCGAAAAATGCACCATATTTATTAGACTAGCAAGCTGGTCTCGGTAATAATTAACAGGCCATGTATACTGAGTTGTCTCCGTGAGACGCACAGGTAGTGTTGCCAGTTCAACATTTATATTTCATCAGCGTTTGAGAATTTAGTAGAAATCAGTAGATTGGTAATAAAATGAAATGAATCTTGTAGATATTGAAAAATATTAATAAAATATAGTTCCTTTTTTTTATTTAGAGGAACTTTTTTTCTTTAGGTTATAAATTAAACACCTCTACAGAGATCACTAAAGAAGGATCAAATATTTTATCAATAATGTACAGGGTTTAAGGCATACAGATTTTTCAATAGATTTATGGTATTTCAGTAAATCTACTCAAAAATCAGTAAACCTGGCATCACTGCGCACAGGCGGAAGTTGACAAAAGGGCCTAACAAATATGGCCGCGACAGACATTCTCCTTTCATTCATCTTGCAGTCTTCAGCTATGTATATGCTACATGTTCTAAGGTGAACACACAAAAACCGACTGTGCTGCCATCTGTATATATAACAAATCAAATACATATGGAAAAGCCAGGAAACAATAGTTTGATTGACTATTCCTTTTACAAGTTTGAAGCTTAAAACGTCGTGACTTAAAAGTATCTAAGGGTGAGTTGGAATATCTCTCAGAGTTACTCAATGACGTCAATTTGACGCATACGACAACTTGTGACTGGGCAGGTACTAATATTTACGTCACATTAACGTCATCGAGTAACTCGAATAAGAGATTGGGCTTACAGTTGCTTATGGGCTTCAAAGTTGTAGGAAGGATACAATTATTCTAATTGTTTATAACATCAAATTTTAATTGACTAAATTTAATATTTCGTCACACCAATTGGAATGCGAATTTACATGCAATTGTTTCTTAAAAAAGTGTTTGTTTTTATTTTGTTATATGTTTAGAATTATTTTCTATTTCTAAAAAAAAATAATGTGTACATGATGTAGAGCTTTTAGTTAACTTCTTCAAACATTCAACAATTCTTATGCCACTCTCAAGCAGTATTTCCACGTCTATTACAATTTCTTTCAGTTAGCTTGAAGGTAGTGTAATAGTATTATAGATACCTTCCTATTTTATTAATAATTCTTTCAGATTTTTTTTTAGTCACACATATATATATTTACAATACAATACGGCAGAAAGAAAAGAGACACATAGGTCAATCTATTACTTTTTTTTTAAGAAACCTTTTTAACAAAATTTTATTACAAATAAATTTAACCGTGTAACAACACTGCTCTCAAGTCTCAAATGCGCATGCGCGAATTTGAAATTCACGAGTTTCATGAACTAATCGCTAACTGTTTTTTTTTCCGACTGCAGTCCTATCACAATGGCGACTTATGATTTTCAAACGGTCGAAATACGAAATTATAGCATTGCGGAATTGATCAACTATAATCGATGCCTCATTCAGTTGTGAACGGTTTTTAACCGCATAGCGAACAAAGCGTATATTACCTTGACGGAATTGTTGGAGCAAAGTAGCGCTGTCAATCAAACGTTAACAAAAATTCAGTCAATAGTATCTTTAAAAAAATAAACCATAAACATAGGATTGGTAATGACACGATGAGAACCCACAAAAACTGAGAACAGAAAATGCTCTTTTAATCGGTCACAGCCCTTACCAAAGTGAAGTTAAAGGTAACAGTTGAAACTTTAAAATTCTCACTATAATAGTATGTAGAGGGTAAAGACTAATTTTGTGGTATGTTTTTGAGGGAAGTATCGAAAATATCTTTTCAACACGAAGAATTATTTACGTTTTTAGTGTAATTTTATTAGTGCAGCGTTAGAGATATAAGGATGTTATTTGATCATTTATATTTTATTGAATTGTTTATAAACATTGTATAAAATAAATTCTTATAATCAATGCAAAGAAATCCAAATTACAATACGATGGAACATACTCTAATAATTCTAAAAATAAAGACAAACGATTTACCTTTTTTTCTATCGAAAGGGTGAAATATCAAAATATTGTCTACTTATATTTTTATTAAGTACACAACATTTCCTATTTTGTATTATAGTGCTTTACAATCAGCAAAGCGAAGTAATCAATCAAATGTTTACCTACAACAATTTATAGAAAAGTCCTTGTGTTTGTGAAACACATATCGAAGAACAAGGTTTTCAAACTTTTTAACAAATTTAGAATCGAAGGCACCAACACCATTAAAATACAATAAACAAATGCTCGTACCAAGAAAGATACAAGTACTTCCTAATTTATATTAATTTTACTATAGTACTTCTGTCATGGGATGTTTTCATCTCTCCATGATTGTCTGCAAATGCAGTGGCCTCCACAGGATTCTATTAAATGTAACCTAAATTTAAATACCACATGTTTTTACTACGTTCAATTTCTGCTGTAATTTTCTCTTGTTTTGTAGTTCATCTGTCTGCTGAAGGTTTTTGAAAACCAAAACCACAGAAGTACTACAGTAAATTTAATAAAAATTAGGAAGTACTATACCTTAATCTTACACATTTTAATTATACTTTAATTAGGATATTTCTTACCTTAAAATGTTTGACTGGAGAATATATTGATAAAAAAAATGAAACAATATTGTGATTTGTGAATAAATAAAATATTGAATAAAAATTCTGTTTTACAACTGTTTATTTGTCGACTGCAACTGCCCCCAACTTTTCCTTTCAGCACTTCAAATTATAACCATATATGACAATAATATATATTTTCATAGGACGCTTTAACTTAATATGATGAAAAGAGTACTTCAATATTTTTCATTTAATTCGTGTTTTCTTAAAGTTTCTCGTGTTAACCTATATTCACGATTGTTTATTTCGCCATCGCCATCTTAAAAAGATGTTTATAAATTACTTTGTATCTGGAAAAGGTTGAAAACTGTCTACAAAATATCAAAGGTACCGACACTTACGTCCAAAGTAGTAATTTGTATTTGAAGAAAAAGGAGGTATGTATAATAAGTAGTAATAATTGGACGGCGCCAGCGTTAGAAAACATTTGACCAAGTGTCATTTGAAACTTTTGGAGAAAAGCCCTTATAATTTTACTATTTAATTCAAAAAAAAAAAATCAGGGAAGCTGATTTTAGGCAGATTAGTTCAAAAGTACTATTAGAAAGTTTTCCTAGTTCAATCAATTATATTTTTTTTAACTTGTGCATAAAAAAAAGTTAATATCGGCTAAATGGTGTTTACTGAAGTAATACCTACAATTGTTAGTGTTTTATAATTTACACTTTCAACGTGTTAGGTTTTACTTAATTCACTTTTTTTTGACCAAACTTTTTCATTTATTACTGCATACTAGCAAATCCATAAATTGCATTAATCCCACTATAACCTCAAAAGTCAAAATAATACAAAACCTGTATTAAAACCAGAGTTAAAACACAATAAAAAATAAAAGTAATCGATTCTGACACTTTGAATTCGTCAGACAAATGACCTAATTTTATTAGCTTCCCTTTAAAAAACAAACGCTACCTACATATATCTCCCAAACATTAAACAGAAGCATATAATAAACATAGCGAAACTCAACTTTACCGCTAAAAACAAAGCAAAAATCGCAGTTTGGTCACAAACATATAGTAAATTATCAATTTCAGGTAACCGCTTGCGATAAATATGTATTTTACAGGAATGGCTGACATTTATGAAACGGGAATCAAAAACAAATTTACGGTTAGAGTTGGTCGATTTTTTAAATATACTATTAGATAGAAGATATTTTGCGCTTTGCAAAAGGTATTAAATAACATTATGTGTTTTGCCTGTGGCTGCTATAGATTGAACGAATCTACCAATATGTAAAAGTATATTTGTTAGTGTCTAAAAACCTTGCAATTTATTAATTTGTAGGTCAATGCTATTTTGAAAGAAATCTAGTGTCAAGCCTAGTTCGTAAAGGACGTTGTACGTATATTTTCGCAAACTATCAATGTGAACAGATATCGGTTTCAAAATTTAACGGTGAATCATTCAAATATATACGTATATACAGGACGTTTCAAGTGAAACGAGCCATCTCAAATAACTCTACCAGCTGTGATTTATATAAAATTCTGAAACCTGTAAATTGTCATATCAAGGGGGACAGCTTTTAATCTCAGGTCTGACGATTTAAAATCATTCTTGGGGGTACAGCAGCCCCACCCTTACAAAAAGTGCATAATTTGCAATCTGTGTAATAAAATACGATTAGAATGAAATGGCTTCAAATGCTCTCCCCATGTGTTCTCCTGACATTTCGCAATTTTTTTTTGTGGTAACCAAGGTAACTCCTACCGGCTTTTGTCACTTCACTTATCATTTTTAATGTCGTCTTTCTCCACTTTTTTTTGCTTCTGCTTTCAGCTTTATATTTTGGGTAGTATTAGTTTATGTTTGTATTGTTTAGTGAATTCGCTTTTAGTTTAATCGTGAAGTCACAATAAACGAAACGAACGTATGAAATTAGTGTCTTTGTATTACGAGAAAAGGAGGTGTGCAAGATCTACAGCTCATGTATTTAACGAAATTTATGCAGGCCTAAAAGTGCGACACGGGTACGTACTGGAATTAATCCAAAAAATTACGGAAACGAGTAACTCTGTATATAACAAAATACAACATTTACATCGGTTTGTCGATAATGAAGATATCAACGTCGAAGTCTAAGGTCAAGTCGTAGTACTGCAAAATGCGACGTCAATACAACAGGTATCTCAAACATCACGACGTAAGCCGTTCATCAGTTTGTAGAACACTTAAGAACTTCAATATCCATCTCTTTAAAACACTTTTTTAAACGAATTGAGTGATGGATGATTTTGACAGGAGGTTAGAATTTTGTTAATGAGATAATGACCGAGCGCCTCAAGAATAACCGTAAAATATATGTTTTTCGGACGAATTATCTTTTTCATTGAATAGTGAAGTAAATCGTTACAATTGCAGAAATTGGAATGACACCAATCCCCGTTTAATGCGGAAAACACATACACTGAAGGCCACTGAAACTTATAATGTATGGGTTGGTATCATTGGCGATCACCTCATAGAACCCCTATTCATTGACGGGACTTTTCGATCAAATGTATTCGAACATGCTGGACGATACAATTAATCCTTAGGTAACAGAAAAATTGGATCAAGATACTGAGTTGTTGGAGAATCAGATAGTGTTTCAGCAAGATGGAGCGCCTCCGTATTAATCATAATAATAATGTGCTTTATTGTCATTACAAATTTTGTGGGCAAAGCGAAGTAAAGATTACACTAAAAAATACAGGTTGTACAATAGACAAGGGATACATAGTGTTGAATACACTAAGCTGTCAAAGTAAAAGGAAAAGAAAAAAGTTTAAGCCAGAAGATTGCGTTGCCCGAGAGAAAAAAAATAGTAATTTAAATTTTAAATTCAAATTTTACCTTCCTGCGAAAATTGACGTAGGTTGGTATTGATCTAAGCTGGATTGGGAGATGGTTGTAGAGCTTGGTTGCATTATAGATGATTGAGTTTTTAGTTAACTCTGTATTGGGTACAAGTAGATACTTAAAGATCGTGATCAAAGCGTCTTGTGCCACAGCTATGGCGATGTCGTTTGGGTAGATTGGAAAGATGTTTACGAATTAGTGGGACGGATTCAAGGATGAATGGCGCAGGGAGAGTTAGGATTTTATGCTTTAAAAAGTAAGGTTTGCAGTGATCTCTGCTCCGAAGTCGAAATATGTAGCGCATTGTCCTTTTTTGCAATTTAAAAATGGTATTAAAATTGTATAAACTACAAGTTCCCCAAAAGGAGAGAGCATAGCGAAGGTGGGATTCAAAAAGGGCAAAGTAAGTGATTCTAGCAGAGAAAGGATTAAGTTCCCTGGCCATAGATCTAATTGCAAAGCCCGCAGAAGACATTTTTTTGTGAGGGAGTTGATATGGAGAGACCATCGAAGAGCGTCATCAACGATAAGACCCAGTAATTTGACAGATGGAACTATATTGACTGTTTCATTTTCGAAAACACATGGTTGTAGCAATACCCCTTTATAGGGTAAAATCACCGTTTTTTTCTTTGTTATAGCATAGGCAGTTGGAATTGGTTTTTAACGATGGTTAAGTTTTTAGATACAACCGATTGCAGGTCTACTCTGTTTGGGCTGCTGCAAGTGATGCTAGTGCCGTCTGCGAAGAGATTACGTATTACGCTGGGCTAGAGTACGACAATCTCTTTATCATCACTTTCCCGATCATTGGATTGGTCGAAGGGGCCTATAGAATGCCCGGTCAGATAGCCGGATCTTATACCATTTGATTTTTTCTCTGAGGGCATCTTTAGTCTTAGGTGTATGCCACGCATTCAGCTTCCTTACGAGAATTATGGCAAAAAAATTGTTGAAGAATGCCAACGAATAACTCCAAAAATATTGCGAAATGTCAGGAGGGCATTTGAAGCAAGATTGTACAATTGTATGGAGGTTAAAGGTCATCATTTTGAATAATTTTAATAAAGTAAATTCCAAACTATTTAATTCTAATTGCATTTTATTATGCAAATTGCAAATTACGCACTTTTTGCTTACTGATTAAAAAAAATTATTTTTGATACATGTCGTGAAGAGAAATAAAAGACCTTTTGAAAGAGTGGCCAGAAAACCCATCTTCCCGGTTCAAAATTTTAAGGGGGAGGGCTGCTGAGTCCCCCAGGAATGATTTTAAATCATTAAGCACGTCATTAAAAGCTTAAGTCCTTTTTGAAATGACAATTGTCAGGTTTCGGAATTTTATATAAATCACAATAGGTAAAGAGTTATATGAGGTGGCTTGTTTCAATTGAAATGAACTGTATATTTATAATGAGAGTAGGGAGCAGGTTTATAAACACTTGCCTGAGTATTAGATTAGAAACTATCCGATATAATAAGAAATTTTATAAAGACACTCACCTCTTTAGCATGTCCTGCCGATTCTTCTAAGTCATTATCAGATTTATCTTCTCTAACACTCTTTTTCGCCTTCTGCAGCGTCATCTTCAAGGAACTCTTGCCCCGTTTCTTTTCGTTTCTATTTAATTTGATCACAGTTTTCAGCGTACCTGTATAACTGTCACTTTTAGGAACTGATTTTTCTTTACTCCTCTGTTTGGCTTCTTCCGCTGCCCGTAAGCTTTGAAGGCCCAAGGCTTTTAAGATGCTTTCTTTGATCGCCAGACTCTCAGGTGTTTCGACGATCTCGACTTTCTTCGCTTGCGCTTCGTCCGATTCGATTTCCATCGAGTTTTGTTCGCTGACGTTTCCGTTAATGATCGCCTCTTCTTGGTGCGTCGTGTCTTCGAGATCGTGAGTTTGGCCGTTCGCTTCGGCTACCTCCATGGTCTCGGGGACTTCGTGCGTCTCCGCATCGCCGTTTAGGAGTCGATTTTCCGCCTCTTCTTCAGATTCTCGAGTTACGTCATTGGTATGAGTATTCAGTACGGTTTCTTTATCGTCGTTGGATATTTTCTTCGAAGAAGAACGCGTCGCTCTTTTCTCTTTATCCTGCTCGGGATTGCTTACATCGTTATTGAACGTTTGTTTCATTATATCTAAAATAATTGACTTTTCAGGCACTTTTGCGCTTGGACTTACGATCGCGTCGACATATTCTACGGTATCATCGATCTTTGTAGTATTTCCGAGTAAATTTAGATTGTCTTTATTCTCATCATCCATTTTTACGTCTAATTTTGATTCGGTATCACACACATTGGAATTAGTATCGATGCCCCTGTTTCCGAGTTTTTGATCGCTAAGTTCTGGAATTGCTTCCACCGCTTCCACGTTTGCGGTGGTCGCCTTTACGCTAGGGCTATCCTGGGTTTGGACGATGGGCGATGAGCCCGTCTTTATTTCCGGTTTTACGTCGAAATTTTCAAGATTTTCAGCGCCGTGCAGCGAAGCCAAGTCCGAGTAACTGCTGTCCGATTCGTAACCGGATTTAGAAACGGATATCTCACTGCCGCTGTAATCCGAGCATAGTCGTCTCCTTTTTCGGTAACCAGGATCCAACCCTTCCAGTAAATTCATATCTTTCAGTTTCCTATGTTTACCATTACGTAAAATCCTTGCCGGCGAATCGGATCTCGTCGTGTAAGGACTGGATCGTTTGGAGGAATCAATGCTCTGCCTGACTTTTGAAGCTCGCTTCGCCCTCGGACTTATACTTCTTGGAACATTACTGAATACGCTTAGATTCCCTACGTTAGTTTCAACAAGCCCTATTGGATATTTCTCGATACTATGCCTCCTATTATCAATAACCTTATTCCTTTTCTTATCGACATTCAAGTCTAACATATCTATCACTTTATTTTCGGCTTCGAATTTGTTCTCTATGTTTTCCTTCTTCAAATTCTTAAGCAAATCTAACTTGTTTCTCGTGGGTTTGCGATTTTTAACGTCCGATTTTTCGCTATCAGACTCGCCTTCCGTTTTTATATCTTCTGTCTTAACAAAATCATCGATTTCCTCATCCAAAACTCCTTTCGCACTTTCCCGTTCTAACTTATTCTTCTTGGCTAACGCTTTCTTCTTGCTCGCCCTAAGCTGACTATCGCACTGACTTAAAATGGAATCTAAAGCCTCATCTATGGTTGGTAAGCTATCGTTGCTTTCTTCTTTGATTTTCTTCTCGTCTTCCAGTAGTTTCTTCGGTTTCTTCTTAGTCTGCTTCACGTTTTCGCTAATCGGGTAAATCGGTTCCAAAACCGGTGGACTGTCGTCGTTTTGATCCTTCTTCGGATTTGGCTTCGCTTTACGAGGCACCCTACCCTTGACGCCGTTCTTCAGCAAAGACTGCTTCACTTCGAAATTATTCCTGGGATTCGCCAAAAATTTCTTGTTCAGCTTCTGATTGAGCTTCTTGTTCTTCGCCTTGAGGGCGATACTCTTCTTGATCACCTTACTGGCCGGTTTCTTCCTTATCTTCCGGGAGATGGCCGCCGTATTCTTGGAAGCATTACTGCGCGGGTTCCTGATCGAAGTCAATCTCGGAGCTTCGTCGGCGACTGATGCTTCTGCCCTGGCGATAATTGACTTAGTTAATGTTTCTGGGGGCGTAGCACCTTCTTTCGGGGGTACAGGAGAAGCAGTCGACTGTTTCCTGTTTAGGGAAACTTTTTTATCACGACTTGCCATATCATTGGAATAGTTTTGTTATGACCTGTATTTGAGAAAGAAGGATTTCAATAATTCATGCATTTAAAGGTTTTGAGGTTAGTCAGGTGTTCGTTGTCTCTACGCTTATTATTTGTTATTCTATCATACATACTAATATAAGCGCGATTTTACCTTTTTGTTTATTATAATTCATATTAGTTGAGCGAACAAAATAAAGCAATTTACGATAAATACTTGAGGCAATGATTGCTTTATACAGTAATTGACAAGAATGACAGCTGTCGAAAATACTTCTTAGGACAAAACCACATAAAACTATGGAACATGGTCCAAATTCCTGATTTGTGATTGGCTAAATTGTATTAATCAGAAGAGAAGTTTGTACAGTGATTTACATAGAAAAATAGTGCCTGAAGTTTAAATTAGATAAAATAAATTATAATAATACTAAAATTTGAAGTTGCATGTATATATTATGAATAAGAAACAATATTTCTTGAAACGTCATTTGATGTACCTATTTCTATTTAGTTGCATGTTGTACCAGTGGCAAAGGGCGTGCCCAAATTAATTGATTAATTTATAGTTTAACTTAGCATGCACACCACAAATGAATAAAAAAAGTAGGATCTTCCAGATCAACGCCAATTGAATGGTACAAAGCTTGAAATTTCAGTAAATTTTCAATTCATTATAATCTGTCAAAAATGAGAGCTGTCACTATCACCATGACACTATATTGTCCTTGATATTGTCGTTTACGTTGCAGTAGTACTGGTGGGCACAATCGAATGACGGAAAAGACACCATTCGATTATTCAGAATCATTCGAGAATTCGATTATGACGTTTGGAACTGGATTGGATTCACGACCTGCTTTGATGACTTTGAATAATCGTTCGACCATGAATGAATGATCATTCGATTATACTGAACTAAAGGTAAATAGATAAATTAGTTAGTAAATTGACCTAAAAAAAGGTCCGATATACTGCAATACTGCAGTATCGAGTGATTATTTTTATTTATTCATGAATATGTCCACTACTATAGCAAAGGTCAGGTAACCACCAGGGGATTTACGTCAGATATGACAGTAGGGTTGTAAAAATGGCGTTTATAGGAAGAAATGATTGAAGATCAAGCCGGCTCTCATTTATGCGGTGGTGGTTTTGAAGTTATGCGGTAGGGTCATATTATTTATTATTATTATTATTTTGCTGTATATCAATAAAGGATTTTACCTTTTTTTATATATATTTTTTCCTTTGTAAACATTACCCTGTTAGGTGTCTTTGTATTATTATACAATAAAGTTCTATTATTGTTGTTGCTATCAAACTTAAACGTACCATCCTCTTCTCATTCTTTAAACTTGACGGAACTTTTTGGCTGTGAGAAAATGTGGTAAAATTGTCCGATTGATTTTAAATATGCAACTTATCTATTTGATATTCTTCACGCTCCATAAAATCGTATATGAAAGAAAGTTTTCTTCGAATTTCTGGTAAAATAATAAATATACAATCCAGGTTAATTACATATTACTATTAGTAAATTGTGGAAATTGGGAAACAAAAATATAAATGGAATCAACATATAGGTGCCTCGAGCTAGTAAATGACTTTCGTGATATCTGCATCATATCTAAAGTCAAATTTATATATATAAAATTATTTGTATGCTAAAATGTTGTGCCAAATGTATAACAATTGTTACTAACATTTTGCGGTAAAAAATATCTGCCCTACCCTGTGCGAGGTTGTTCTTTGTTATCTATTTTTTTTGTTAGAGTAGGAACATTTTAATTGTTATGAGATCTATGAATGAGTAGCCTCGTATAGTACGTTTAGATGAAGCACGGGGTTTAGAATGATTTGCAATTATTAGCTTTTTATAAATAAAGTGTATCTATATAATATATACAATTGTGACGGATTACAAAGCATATAAATAGAACTAAAACCCACGTGAATTGTTTTACATATGCAACTTACTTAGCAGCATGATAATACTATATCTTATACAGATTTCCTTTGCTTACTGCTAACTTAAAAAAATGTTTTAATTAATAAAGACGCAGAAATGAATATGAATGAATAATCAACATAGTGCCATATTTAAGTCAACTGTCAAATATTAGTTTTATATCTTACTAGTTAGAAACATTAAGAATTTCAAAGATTTCATTTATTGTCAACGTATTATTTATGCTTTGTTATGCAACTTTGTTGAAAACGCGTGGGTTTCATTTTTAAATATATGCCTAGTATTATACTGTCATTTTACCAATGAAGAGACAAGACAAGAAGAGTCACTGCTTGTTTTCAGCGGGTCCGCATACAAAACTTTGGCGTCCTAATACCATTGTCAATTTACAGAGAGGGCGCCACTGCAGTCCTTGTTCTGACGTTGATTTTGACAATCATTGAGCATAATTGAAGATACTTACATATTATTTCCGGAGTGATTCTAAGACGTTTTTAATTAAATTTATTATTTTTTATTTGGTTTGTAGAGTATTGCTGTCTTCTTATTTAATGCTCATTGTAATTTCTTTGACCGTTATGACATAAATTGCCGACATTTTGAGTTCAGATTGCACGTCCCTCATTCACACACGTTCTTTATGATTGGCGTAAATGAAGAAAAAAAAGCTGAAGCATCTGGTTCTAAAATAATGAAGTAATGCCAGTGCTCATTTTTCTTAGCGATACTACATCGAAAACGTCGTCGGTAATATGTCTTTTCTTGTCTTACGTCTTCGCTGATTTTGATTTTCTATGGTGTATTTTGCTTATATGCAACTGCAACCCCTTTAATTAATAACAGCTAATTGCGTGAACATATCAACTTGACTTCACTTAAAAATATATCGCAGTTAACTAACGATGACGAAAGTCGCTTACTAACTTGAAAAGCTTACAAAAATAAACAGCCAATAAATCAATTTCAGAAATAGGAGAAACAAGTTAGTAACTTTGATAATGCATAGCTTTCAACTAATGTTATTTAGGTTACCTATCCTTGTGATCATGTGGCTTTCGGGATTAAACGAAGGTTCTCTATTTTGACATACAACTGGTTTTCCACTATTATATCTCACACATTTTTGAAAGCTTCATATGATCGAGTTCTTAAATGAGGGTTTTGTTTTTGTCATTTCTCAGGAAGATTGAAGAGAAGAGATTGGATGTTGCTTATTTTCATCCCAAAGCTAAAATTTTTCCTTAAAAATGAATGGGATGTAGACTGTTTTATTCCGAATGATTATGCTTAACTCAAAAGGGCAACAAAAATTGCACTAGGTGGCGTACGTAAAGTACGTATCCCGTTTTCGGCAAAAATGGATGTTGCCTGCTTTGATACCAGATCCCTCAAATGATAAAAACTCGTAATGGTGAGATTTAAAAAATGTATTAGTATAATATACTCGGTTTTCCATACTTTTATCCTAACCATTTTATTATACTCTATCTTTATCTTATATCTTTTTTTTTTAATTCTTTTACGAGTTTAACTACCTGGCAATTTTGACTTTGGTTACTGTTTTCTTATTCCTTTCAACCTGCAAAGTGAATTGTCTGTTTCTTTAATAGCGTTAAAATGATCTGTTTATTATTGTCCACAATGAAACATAGTCCGATTTTTGTTTTGTAAACATATTACCATATTATTATCAATAATGATTTGAATATCTTATTTTTCTTTTTATTAACCTTTGACTACTTTTATAGACAAAAACGAGAATAATTATAAAAGAGAAAATGCTAAGTAAACTTGTAATAAGCGATGTCCAAAATTTTATTCAGTAAATATCTTTAAAATACATGCATTAATTGATTAGGTACTTCGTATTACATGCGCTACGTATAATGTGTATTCAAATAAGTATTATTTTCTGTTTCCCTTCAATTATCACCACACCCATATCAGTAAAAACGACCTTTCACAAGTTATAATAATACTTCAATGCAGTAAAGTCGAAGAAATATATAATTTACACACATATCTATGATCTATGCATTCATTCAATAATTCATAGCAAAGAGGGATGATATAGCCAAGTTGTGGTTTTTACCCTATTTTGAATGCATTCATAATAGTAATGTGTAATTTACCCACGTGCTCAACATGCATCTTTGCTCGCTCAACAAGTGGCCGAGCATCGTGAAAAAACAGAGCATCGGTGAGCGGATAAAAACATGAAAATATTATAATTGTCAAAATTGTTTAATTTTCATAGTTTTTGAATCAAAATATTCCAAGCTAGGCAACCACCACTACGAATTAGATAGGTACTTCTAAAATAGCAATATCAAAAAGTATATCAAAAGTATATAGATTTTGGAAATTGCATTGTTTAACATTTTATGAATTTCATAATATGTTATATTTTCTTAAATCGTGTGGAAAATACTATCACTTGAAAGTTTATCAGTGTATATTTGCTTGAATTATTTATTAACAATGAGTACCTCAATAGATAACAACATTGGATAAAATACTTCTACATAATTCGAAATCCATTTCTTGTAAAATTATAAAACGAGTTTCTCGAGTTTCCCTTTAAATCGTAGTTCCGAAGTATTGAAGGAATAGCTTTCATAGTTCTCACCAAAGGGGTAGTTTTTCCTATAATATAGTTTACAACTTTTATTTGCTTTAAAATTACCACTCGGATAAATTTTTTATGTATTCTACAGTTGCAGAATTTCGTAAAGATATAATTAATGAGTACAAAGTCACTAGATAAATCAAAAAAAAATCCTGTGACTCTAAATGTACCTGAATTAAAACTGCATTTACTAATGCAGAAGTTTATTTATCAATAAATAATAACAAATGTTAATAAGCCTCATAGATTGAATTTGTCTCGACTGTAGTCGATTTACGTTGAAATTTCTAGACTGGCACGCCGATAATCGTATTCAATGTGAAAATCTACCAAAGAAAAAGTACATTTCAATTCCTCCATATGTCACAAAGAATAGAATAAAATCCGTATACCGAAACGTTATCCTGAAAGGCGTATTTATTCGTTACTTAATTACGTAATCAGAATAAGCCCAATAGTAAAGCGGAATCACAAAAAATACTGAACTCCGTTGTGGTTACGCACATGTACAATACGTGTGTGTTGAGTTAGTATTAAACGGAAATAAATTTAGTGTCAGCGCCCCCTGCCTAGGCAGGATATGGCCCCACTCCAAGTCCGGGGGCTCCTATAATACCGCCGGAGCACTTACCGCACGCCCTGCTCGAGAGAACTAAAACTTAAATATGCCCAACCATTATGACAGATCACACGAAAAACATATCCCATGTTTCTAGGTTATTTCTACGTACGTACTCGCGTGAAACACTGGATAAATCAAATATAATACACGAATATGCCTCTACGAACGTTAGATACAACATGTAGGCGCAATAGATTGTATTTACAGCTTCAGTAATTGTGAAAAACTAGAGATATAAACAAAGCAACGAATGACCTGTTAGGCAATTTCCTCATTTGTCCGCTTCTAAAACCGCTTATTCGCTAGTAAAACGCCCTTAGAACGTGAATTTCCCTCCGGATTCGCGATATTTACACTACGGGGTGCGATAATTCAGAAAGAAATTCGATTCAAAGGGCGTCGTAAGCGCTAAATAATTAAAAAAACCATAATCAAGGGTTACTTACGGGTTCCCTGATTCGTGTTTCACAACGCCACCTATACTATATATGCGTCGCTATTCAACCAAAAGCACGTATTCACTAATTGCGGAAACGGACGATCCGAGCCGACGGGACACGAGGCGAATGTTTATGATAATATTTTAGTAAATTATTATAAAAAGTAGCTAATAAATGGAACTATTGACGGTATTAAACGCGATTCCATTTACGTTTCCACCTAGTGAGATGAATTTCAACTCGATTGGGACGCTATTCGACGTGGAAATTCACCCTCGGATAGCGTTGGTATTTACTTTAACAAAACCAAAAGAATTATTTTAGCTTGTCACGATAGGACGTGGTCTTTTGCCAGGAATGTAGGAGACTCAAAGTTCGGAGAGTGTCCGCTAGGGTACGAACTGCATGTTCTTTTTGTATTATTCATTTTCCAGGCTAATTTACAATGCGATAGGTTCAAGGTCTATTCCTTTTAATCGTGCACGCGTGGATGTGCACATGAAATTATACCGTTCGATTGAAACGTGGCGAAAAATATCGGATTATTTCTTTTATATCTGGCGTCAAGTTTTCCACAAATACATTTAGACATGACGTCGCGAGTTGCAGGCGTGTGATGAGACGGCCATGGGGTTGTTTTTGTTGCATTCTGCATGGGGTTTTCCGAACGCTGGGCGATTCATTTCGTTTTACTTCTGACTCACGAAATTTTTATTGCATCACATTGATTAATTTATAATTTAAATCGCTAAAATATCATTGAAAAATAGAGAAGCGTTTTCTCTTCACCCTTATTCTTTGTTTTAAGTGTTTTAACAAGAAAAATCTTTGTTGTAAATGATTATTTGTACTTACCTTTGTAAATCTTTAAAGGAATATAAGGATAATCATTTTTAGGTGCTCTATAAAAAAAGAATTAGTCGAATTAGATGTTTTTATTGTAGACATTTTAAACGTTACACATA
Source organism: Protaetia brevitarsis (assembly GCA_004143645.1). Lineage (NCBI taxonomy): Eukaryota > Metazoa > Arthropoda > Insecta > Coleoptera > Scarabaeidae > Protaetia > Protaetia brevitarsis. The sequence continues at coordinate 3,639,935 of RXPK01000103.1, forward strand.
ATTTTATATTTATGATTCAAAAAAAAAAGAACATTGCATTTTTATCATATTTATACAGTAAGTACGATCTATCTACAACTATATGGCTAAGTTTACTTGCTACTTTTGCACTTTACATTTTTATCTAATTGTATTTTGTTTTCTTTACCGGTTACATAGGAATTTCAATCACTTTAAGTATCTCGAATTAAGCTTTGAGGTACCTAAAATTATTTTAATATAGCACCTTTCCGGAATACTTTTTCTTTATAAACTCTTAATAAATATACGTTTTTAACGGTTATTTCTTGAAACACGGTAAAAATCTCGTGATCCTTGAAAGATGCTATATGCACATTTCCCTTCTAACGCCAACATACAAAACACATCAAATTGAATACATAGAAATAATAATTATAGAATATGTATATTGTATAATACGTTATATTCACAATTCTTAAATATTAGGTCAATTTACAGTGATATATTTACAAAATCAAACGTGTTACTTGTATATATATATATAAGTACTTTTGTTATTGTTTTTCGTTGTTGATCAATTTTTATTTGCTTGGATAAATTCGATTATTTTTATGCTGTTTATACAAATTGAAACAATAACATTGTAATGCTGTCCCTATAGTGAACATAAATGTTTGTAAATAACAATTTTTTCCGAATTCGTTTCTCCATACTAAAAATAACAATATACCTAATATATTGCACTAGAAAGTTAATGTATAGAATTATATACAGGGTGTTGCAGCCATTTGTTGAATGCGAGGGATACGGAATCATTTCAGTTTACGTCTTATTTCGATGCAATAATTATTTTTAAGTAAATTTTTGTACCGTTTCAATATTTTAGACCATATTATGTCGTTGCTTGATTCAAAACGTTTTCAAGGAAGGATATTCAACTGCGTTATAGTGATGTGTTATACTTTTGCAATTACACCACATCGATGTTGGGAATTGTCTTTTTTTGTTGTTGCTGAAATCTTGGATTGGAATGTAAAAAAGTGTTGGTAATTTATCAAGCGTTAAAATCTCTCTGCAGCGTTCATTTTTTTACTTTAGTGTTACCACGAAAAGCGATCCCATTAAAAAAGAAAAGCCCTTATTTATTATAGCTGACGCCAATTTCAGAAATATACTTAAAAACATGGAAATATGTAAAACCAATTAGTTCAGCAATTCTCTTGTAAAAATAAAATGCAGCGCCCTCTGCGGAAGGCAACGCAAACTAGATTTTGTTTACTGTTATACCAGAGTCTGTTTATGATATTTTACCACAAACCCAATAATAAATAATGTCGAAAAATTTGAGTGGTGACATTTATATCAGTGTTTTGGAATATGGAATTTGAGGAACAGGATATCAAATCATACGATAGCGATAAGTCTTGGTGACGATAAGACGGGCAAACACATAAACCAATAGCTTCATATATAAAATAAACCAACGCTTTAACATCCTTAAAATATCTTTTTATGACTAAGTTCGAACATTATTAATACTTTAGTGTCGTTATTATACCTAAGTTAGTCACGTACAAAAATAAAGTACCTATTTGTTTCACTTTACAAATACGCTATTGATGTGGCTTGTATAAAGTTGTTGTTCATCTGCCTGCGTGTAATTCTTGTATAGCTGCTAATGATACGTTATTACTGAATATGATAAGATAACAGAACGTTTTGTGTACATACCTTCTACCCAAGTCGATTTTGAAGTTGTGTAATCCTGATGAATTAATATTATATATGTATTTTTGTTATTTGTAATCAACAGCATTCTAGGGGTAGGAGCACCCATTTATTATGTGCTTATTTGTTCCACCCCAAATATTAATTTGGGTTTAACGGTTTGTGAATTAAGTTTGATAGAATTTGGAAGATAATATCGTTCTAGACAATATTCTTTGCTTTAGAAGTCACTTAAAAACCATTGCACTTTTTATTCCTTAAGCTCTCAGCTTTGCAACTCTAAACGTTTTTTTCAGTTATGATATATTTACTCTTTGTTATTATTTAGCACTTCCTTCGTATAAATTGGTGTATTCTCAAATTTTAACTTAAAAGTATTGCAAGCATAGATTGTTTTCGTTAATTTTTAAAGTTATTCATTTAAAAAGTTGTGAAGTAACTAAAGTGGCTTCCATTTTAGCCAATTTGAAAAATGACTGCATTCTTTATTCCTTAAACTTTCAACTTTACCCCACTAATGATATTTTTTTTTTCATTTTTGATACATTTACCCTTTATTTTTATGCATTTTCTTCATATAAACTGAAATTAGTGTATTATCAAATTTTAACTTAAAAGTAATGCAAACATGAATAGTTTTTCTTTGATTTTTGAGGTTTTATCATTCAAAAAGTTGTAAACTAACTAAAGTGGCTTCCATTTTAGTTAATTTAAAAGAATCACCGCATTTTTTATTCCTTAAACTTTCAACTTTACCACTCTAATGATAATTTTTTATTTAATTGAAATTAGTGAGTGTATTTTAAATTTCAACGTGAAAGTGATGTAAATATTAAGATAATTATAAAGCCATTATGGACCTTGAGTTTTGTTGAGTTAGGTATGTTTATACCACTTAATTAATTAATATTACATAAAGATCAATGCTGACTGATGATTGGTACATCTGTTAGCCCTTTCAGAGGGGAGAAGGTATCCTGATAAATTTCTGGAAGATTATTGTATACCGACATAGTTGTTCAAAGTTAATCGTAGTTTAGTTAATAGTTAATCAAGTTAGTATTGAAGATATTGGGAAGAATTATAGCTGGTGAAATGTTTTCTGAACTCAATAATTTTATTGTAAATACGTAAATATTTATTCCATTGTTACCTTCAATCTGGTTCAGCTTTTGATATTTATTTTTGTGAGGTGAGGCAGACGATGAAAAACGCTGCTATTAACATTTCAAAATATTATTACATAAAAAAAGTAGTTTCATAAGACACGTTTAAAGCTCGAACTAAACTGTAAGGACAAATCCATCAATTTTATATTATTATAATTAATGAGTGCCTTAATATCTTACGCAATATATTTTTTTGTTCAATAAAGAAGAAGAAATATAAAGACATAACCCGTAAATTTAAAAATTTAATTTAGATGTTTAAACGAACGTGAGTTTAATAATCCATTTCAGCATATTTCTATTTAATGGATAATAAAATTTGTTGTCATTTTAACTATAACCTCAAATTTGCACATTTGCATATTGAATTGTTGAGACGATGTGACCAACCTAAAAAAATCTGATAAATATTCCGTGAAATTATAAACAAACGCATATGCGTACTTTTGCGTTAGAAAAACTAATTACAGAAACGTTTATAACACTAAAACGTAAAGTTTTCATTAACGAAATTAACTTTCGAAACGCTATAAAATTAGCAAATGAGGTATGGTATAGTTTTAGAGACGCGATAAAAAAAAATTGAGCTGAATTCTGGAATCTATTAAGAAATTCCATGAATTTAATTTTTGTTTACCTAATAGAAATTCTATGTGGGAGCAGACTCATTTAAATCATTTTTGCTATATTAACTGAAGTTTGACGAAAAAAAAAAAACACGGCTTTATAGAGAATAAAAAAAGGTACCTTTATGAAATACCTGTACTGTTTAGCATTACTTTAGCGTCGAACTAGAAGTATTCCAATGAATGAATGAATAATCTATTGCTAACCAAATATTCTTTTATAATTGACAATCAAAAAGAAGATGCTGAAGTGAGTAAAAATTTTAACAAAGTTATTCTGCAAAATTAAATATTATATTGTTACTCGCTTTACTTGCTTAACCAGATGTACAATCTAATTTGCTTTTTTTTTAATTGTTTTCTTTTGTCGTATAAAGATGAGTAGTTTTTACACGATTGTTTATCCAAAAAATATGCTTTCTTCTTTGACTACTACCAAAGGTAAAGCATATTTTTGCCATTTTCTTTGCATTGTATATAACTTATGTACATTGATAAGAACTATACGCTAGATATGTAAAGAATATCCAACACAAATGAGATTATTACGAATTTATTCTTTATTTATAAGCTGTAACTGTTAAACTTTAAGGGCCACATCAACCAAAAAAAGAATAAGACATTTTTACCACAAAATCATAATGATGTCGATGTAGGCACTCTAAAGAATAATTAATACATAGGTTGCCCTATTAAAAAAAAAATTTCAAAGGGTAAAAGATATTTAAGCAGTGGCGTAGCGCAAAATGCTGGGTCCCCCCGTAAAAGTTGTGTCTGGGGCCTCTGCCTACTGCTATATATTTGTAAAATACTGCTAATAATAACATCTAAGGGTCCTTCGGATGCTTAAGCCTTCCCACCACGTGGGGGTTGCGGAGGTATATTTTACGCCACTATATTTAAGCGTAGTACCAAATAGTAATACTCTACACACACAAATCAATAAAAAATGTCAGTGACAGTCAAGCAGTGCTGAAAATGCTAGGAGCGCATAAATGAAATGCAAATAAAACTGATCTGGAGCTGCAAACATATTCTAAGTACATACATTGAGGATGGCTGATAATCTATCCCTAATCTGGATACCTGGGCACTTGGAAGTGAAGAAGCAGTCACCCTCACTGAAAAGGGTGCTGTTGAGTAATTTCAAGGATCAGAACCTGCTTTTGGCATAACATCCACGGTAGCTAAACGACAAACTAAATTCTAGAAATTGCTCTAGTACTGGAACAAATGTCCTGGCTTGGTGCATGCGAAGTAGTGCATCTCACCTAATCATTCCAGAACCAAGGAACAGGCGCAGCTGGTGCATGCGTCATAGTTGGAATTTCCTCGTATACCTTTATAACTAACTTCGTAACATAGCATCTTACACACGATATCATAGGAAAAACTTTGACCATGTCGTAGCCTCCTCGATGAGTCATGCACCGGCCGCCACTGTCAAGGAATTGCTTGAATTTGACCGTAAAAGTGTCTCTGTCCTTACAGGTCACTATAAATTCAGAAAGTATTTGCACAGAATCGGACTCTGCGATGAGACCCAATGCTGACTGTGTTTTGAGGTCGAGGAGACAGTTGAGCGTGCATATTTTTTTCTATTGTCCTGCTGCTATAGGTGGACATGGTCCTTCCAACATTCTCATTTAGCAAGATATTGAGCTACCTTAGGGGTTTAAACTCGTTGAACGAACTCCAAGATAACTTCCGCTGTACACAGTGATCACAGTGGACGGGATGATTAATCAAACCATTCGGAAACTATCTCTTACTAATCTAATCTAATAGTAATATTCAATACCTGACAAGAAATATTTCACTTAAAACTTTCGAGAGACGGAACACTAGATAGAGGAATACAAGAACAAAACGTACAAGGAACCAAAAATAAATGACTGTTGAAGAAGATTTTATAAGACTGAAACCAATCTAATGAAAACAAAAAATGTAGAAGAAGCAAAGAACCATGGCACATGAAAAGAACAACAAAAAAGCTATATATAGAAATCAGGTAAGGAAAGCAGATACACATCACACAATAATGGATAATATTAACGGTATCTGATTACTGGGATACCTTCAATGGATGTTAGAAACGCGAATGCAAATATAAGGTGAGCTGACGTAGCAACATCGAAATAGAAGTGAGTAGTAAGCATGGCGATTATTTTAAATGTAAACTAGGAAACGCTTAAAGTAATTAAAGTTAAATAGCATAGCAACTTAAGTTAGTAGAAAACTAGCTAGCTATATTCCAAAATTATACTTTCAGCCGTTTTAAACAACAAAGATACAAAGGTATATATGTCTGGTAGGATAGTACCTCCTCAAAAAACAAAAAAAAAAAGAAAGATAATGTGAATAGTAAAAATTGATAAGAAAATCTCCCGACTAAGCTGGCGTCTCGTAGGACGCACTGATATGCACTAAGAGTTCGGCGCCGGTTGTAGAGCTCAATTATTTCGCATGCGACCATCAGACCAAAATTTTTCGGGCTTTTGGAGATCTTGACTTGAGCGCCTGGATCATGAGGATGATATATACCCAGGTAACATTGTGAGGTTTAATAGACGTCAATATCACGTAATAGATATCATATTGACGTCCATTATACGTCATTTCACGTCACCATATTACCTGGGTATAAATAACTCTCAAGCTAATGGTGGAATTTCGTATACCAAGCTTGATCGTTAATAGGCGAACTGTAAGTATTGGCCGCCCTCCATTTTCAAAAAAGGCTTATCAGGGTATGGGAGTACTATTTTGGCAGTCTTTCCGTCTCGTAGAACCTGTTACGAGTAAACACAAAAAAAATTTAAACCCCAATGGGAGAAGTGGTAAACCCCGATCCTCTGGCAAGAGTGGAAAAAAAAATTTAAGTAAAAGATATCCTCATTACAACAACATTTGAGGAGGTATAGAATCCTACTTTGATTAATTTGCCTTCCATCGAAGAACAAACTGTCCTTTTACGGTCAGTCTCCGAAGAAGAGACGGTTACCAAAGACGGAAATTCCAGTCAGGCATAGATCAGAAAATTCATCAAGCGTAGGTGCGTCTTAAAAGCGACTGAAATGCCTTCTTAAGAACGGAGTGCCTTACAACACCGCCTTGAAACAAATTTTGGGGTGATAGAGTACCGTTAAGCTGAAGGTGGTTCCTAACACTGAAACAACAGGTGGAAGGAAATCCTCAAGAACTGAGTCGATCCCAGAACAGACAACAAAAGGGCCAATAGTCTACAGAGTTGCTACTTCTGGTATAAGGGTAGAGGGAATCAACAACTCCAAACTTGTTGGGCGAAATTTAAGATAACTTCCCCTCTACAAGAGACCCTAGTGGTCGCAGTAGGCGGGACGATTAATCGAACCATGCGAATGCTATCTCTTTCACTAATGTTAAAAAAATAAGTCCATCAAAATCAAGAGTGGTTAGTAACAATCACTGAAAATAAAAAATATAAATATATAAAAAATAATTATTGATTTTGTAGATTGCAATAATAAAACACGAGTATATTATTTTCTCTTTTAGTTTTTTGTGTATTTTACGTAAAAATATATCTTCTCCACCCCTTTTTAGGACCGCTATTGATTCCGATTAGTTGCTTTTTCATATACTTTTAACACATCATCCATACACTTCGAGTTGTCCAGTGCAGTTTTTAAGATACTTGGTAATTTTTGGAAGTTGGTTTTACACGTGCCAAAAAAAGTAAGTTCTTAACAGTGGTGTAGGTAGGGAGGAGCCAGAAAGGATCATTGGAGGAGGTGTCAAATTGATGCTAGAAATTTTTAAATGAAATATTTTCCATTGCGTTTTGACAAGCAGGAGGGGAAAAAATTAACTACACCACTAGCTCTCAAGCTTTAGAAATTAATTTACAGATGTTATATTTTTGCTTCAAGTTATCTGAATTTTTTTAGAATTGTGTAATTGGTTTGACATTTCTGAAATAATTTACTTAAGACTAGGATGTATCTCTGTTGTTGCTGCTGTAAGGTTACAATTTTTATATTCCATATTTTCGATAATTTAGGTATAGTGCAAACAAATTTATACCCCCTGATGAATTGGTGCGCTATAAATGATATTTGTATTAGATTTTTTGGTCGAAGAATATATTTTTCTATTTCGGTGTTCTAATGAAGCCACCGCGCAATCGAAAACAGTTCATCATAGCACTGTTTCCGATATCTTTTTGATTTTGAGGTTAGTACCTTTTTCAAACTATCTCACCCCAGAATTGCAAGCTGATGATTGTAAATTGAACGATAAATAATATATGATTTTATTATTGATGCTTAAAAAGAATCTTGCCACTTTGTTTGTTCGAATGCCGCCCAAAACCCATCAAATAAAAAAACCCTGAATTTTAATTTAAAATAAAAAACAAATAGGAAGTTAAAACTGATAATTACACCGAAATAGAAAAAAATAGTACAAAAAAAAACTAGTTTCATGAAGGCGTTTTGTCGCACTCGACCATTGAAAACTTGGTCTCGTGTGACAAAAGTACGCTTTGGAAAATCTTATGTAAAAGAAAGGGCACGCCAATGTAAGAGTCGGCAGGTGCATGAGCGGTTGGTATCAGTGCGTTTTGACAACTCAACTCAGGATTAAGTCAATGTCAAACTATTTGATTAATACGCCAGTGTAAAACCGGCTTCACAGAACTGAAACATAGCGACATTTAAATAACTAATCACATCTAAGCATCAGATACTCCCCTTAATCCTTCTTTTTGTGATCTCATCTTTTCAGCGACATCGAGTGTAGTTGGATTTTGCGAACGTCATTTGGTGTCGCCAAAATAATTGAGGTTATGTTTTATTTTTTTCTATGTTTACCGCTCTAAAATTAGTACTATTAGTACCATTTTTATACTCAACACAAATGTAAAATAAATAACAATGAGTGACAGCAGGTCATCGGTAGAATTGACACATGCCAGTGGTCTTAAATTTACCTTTTTTTTTAACGGATTAACGGATTTCTTATAAAAGTAAACAAATTCATCTGTCGCCGGCGATAGCAAGTACCGACGTGGTGGGACAGATGTCGCCGAGACATGTTTCACTTCTTTGAAGCCGGCTTAACACTCAGTGGATGTGGTACCACTGCGTTTTGACAATTTAACCAGCTATAAGACAAGAAGCGTCACTTGTTGTCGGCATCTTTGATGTTTTGTCGCCGGAAATATTACTTCCAGCTCTACTACATTATTTTAGCACCAGGTGCGTTAGTTGTCATCTTGTTTTTTTCTTTTACATCGATCATAAAAAGAGTGTGTCTGAGAGGGATGTATTATCTCAATTCAAAATGGTCGCTACCCTAATAGCCAAATTTAAATTTCCCGCCAAAATATTTAGTGATTTCAACGTAAAGGCATTAAAATTACTATTGATGTAATACAAAATGGTGGGCAATTTTATGTTTCAAAGTTGAAGTTACTAAGAATAATTGCGGCAAATTTAAATTTGGCTATTAGGGTATTTGTCATTTCCTGTCTTTTCTTGCGTTAAAGGTCTGTAGATACATATTTATGGAATTTAATTAGTAATAAAAACATTATTAATGTTGTTATTATATAACAATACAGCAAGAAAGAAACAAAAGTTATATATAAAGAATTATACCAAGGATAACATTTAATTATTCTCGATTACTCCTAACGAGCGTCAAGATCAACGTCAGAATAATGACTGCAGTGGCGCTCTCTGTGTAAATTGACAGTGCTGTAAGAACGCTGAACGCAGAAAGTATCGTTTCTTGTCTTATCTCTTCGCTGATTCAACTCAGCCTTAAGTATATGTCAAAGTGAATAATTTGATGATGATTTTTTGTCAATAACAATTAAAAGAAAATACCGGTACTTAAATGTGTTTCTTTTTTAATTAAATTAGAGGATATTACGCATAATTTGCATTGGAAATAACTGTGAGATGAGAAAAAATGTCGTCCGCTTTACTATGGACCTACTGGTGCTGACTGCGTTTACAGTTGACAAGGCAAAAAAATAATCTACTTGATGCATCAGCTGACAGGTGTTTGCAGTTGATAAATACAAAAAAAATGATTAATATATCTTGTGTTTTTAACATCAGCATCAAATTTCTGTTAAGATATGATGCGATGTTATACATTCAATTCTAATGCATACGCATTTAACAAAATTATATTGCACGTACTAAAAGATAAATAGATTTTTAATTTGCTGAAATTGACGCAATAGCTATAATAAACAATTAATCTAATATGAGTCATACTTAGATAATATCATTTTGATTATTATTGACTCGAAATTTGCTACGATGGCAATTTTCAGGGCACAGATTCTTTATGTATGTACATCTTTGATGAGTTAGAGATTTTAAAATCGCTTTTCGCGTACACTCCTCTGACGAAACAACGCAAATTACATGACTGAAAACGACACTGACCGAACGTGTGTTGGTTTTTCTTTCGCGTAAGTGCAACGCAACGGCCGCTGTCACGCAACGCGTTTCGAGATTCTACTACGCTCCCAACCACGGTAATTTTCATCGATTGTCCACGCCATGTTGTCAAAACATGCCGTTCGCCGCGTTTTCCGATTTGACGATCTCCTGGTGATGTAGGTTATTCGCGTTCGCGTCGCAGTTCTGCTGGCCGCCGTTCGACCGCGATACTTGCAGCATGATCCCGTGACTGAGGAGCTTCGCGTTGTGTTCTTGGGCCTTGGCTCGCAGGCACGCGATCGAATTGTTCCTGAACGCCTCGGGATCTTCGGGGTAGATCTGCTGTTGCTGGTGCGGCGTCGGCTGTTGTTGTTGCTGTTGCTGTTGGGGCGGCGGTTGTTCTTTGTCGTTCGGCGAATTGACGCCGTTGAACGACGTCGGCGGTTGGTTGGGTTTGGATGAGTTCGTGCTGTTGTTGCTGTTTTCCGTTCGCATGGAGTTGGTCTCTTCGTGGTCGCTGTTGCTGTTGCAGTTGTCGGACTCTTTGAGATGTTCCGCCGCTTCCAGGGATTTCCGGTGCATTCCTGTAACAATGGGAGGCGATTTTGTAGAACTTCTCGTAACGTCTCTGTTCTATAGGTTGTAAAATAGTTATTTATGAAACAGTGCGTGAAGTGAACTATTTGTGCCGAACATAATGTTTAGAGAATGAGCGAAGCGAGTGCTTTAATTCCCGCGAGGACGCAAAAACACTTTACGCCCAGTTTCATGCAATATTTCGTCTACGATCTGCGAATTAAAAATAATAAAAAAAAATAAAATTAACATTGTTGTGTATTAGGAGCATAAAACTCTTGCTCACACTCACACTCATTTTCGAAGGACCAGCGAGATTTTGTTAAATAAAAAACCTAACAATTTTAATTAACACAAAACTTATTCTATTTAATACCTGTCTTAAGAGTTCGCTGAAAGAGCTTAATTTTGAGCGACTTTTTTCAACCCAGCTAGCCTTTTGCTCCCCACTTACAAAAAACCACTCCCATTGTTATTGATAGAAAGTTTTACAGTTATGACAAGGTGTTTTCAGAAAATAAATTAAATATTCTTAACAATTTGGATTAGTACAACTAAATGGCCTAACTAGCCGGTACGTGACGTTAACAATAGATAAAGCATATGAGGTAACAATATGCAATAACATTTTTGTTGCAGAAAGTAATAGAAAATTGCATCACTAGATGAGAGCGGCAACGTATTTGTCGGAAGACCCAGGTTGTACTGCGAGAGGACAGTTATAATCTGGTCCTATGCCTATAAGCTATGTAGAAGCTATTGAGTAGCCCAATTTATAAGTTAGATAAGGAAATTTGGTCAAATATGACAATTTTAATGAGTATTTGCAAATGTGAAGAAAATTGTCTTAAATTTCTGTGCTATAGATTCGGTACAGCTATACAAACTAATAATAATGAGTAAATAAATGTCTTTGGGCTTCGAAGAAACAAATATATTTATCTTTTGCTTGGTGGGAACTATGTGACATAGAGTCTTCGGAATTGGCTCTCTTGGCTTTTTGCATTTAATTCTCCCATTTTCGTACCTTTTAGACTGACGTCTAGTTCTACTATAAACATAAGCTTCCTAGCTGCTCCTGGATTCGTGGTAGGTCATGGTCAGCAAGTTAACTAGGCCGATCCGATAATTAAACCTTTCGACATATCCTTGTCTCATGTTCTACTTAGTTTGCGACCAAAGCTGGTTAACGCCAGTATTTGTGGGTATTTTCGAATTTCTTGCCCTTACTGGTTCCTGCTGACTTGGATTCAAGGCTAGTATTCTTGGCCAAAGATTCGTTATGAATGCCTTTGGCTTGAATTAGAATTTTGTGTCTTGGCTGTGGTCATATCTTTTTAATCTTCAATACATTTCTTATTACCCTTAGAGGTTTGGCTTACGTCTACCAGCTCAGATTTACCTTTTTCCTTTCTTTGCGGTTTGGCACCCGCCTTCCACTTAATTGGTCTATTTGTAATTCTAGGTAGAGACCCTTTAACAGGCTCCTTTTCATCCCGACCAGATGAAACCTGGCCTTTTAACGAGATTGATAGGTGCTCCTTCCCCTACTCTGCTTGCTGCTGCATAACTTTTATCGTTCTTTTCAAAATATAACCTTTTGTCGACTTAGCAGCATGCTTATTTACCTAATAAAAATGTTGATACTGCATTTTGTGATTTTTCTTTTCAGGTGATAGACGATCTTAATAAAAGCTTAAATGTTGCAGGTGTCTCACTAGTCTCATGTGCTTTTGGTACTATAGACAACTCCGTAATTCTCGATAAACTTTACAGATACGGTATTCGTGGAATTTCTCTTAATTTTCTAAAATCATATCTTTTAAGATATGTCTCAATATGTTAAAATAGGAAGCTCAGTAGTAATATCAGTAATTTAATTGAGGGGTGCTTCAGGAGTCAGTTTTAGGGCCACTTTTATTTGCCCTTTACCTATTCAACTGGAAAAGCCTAATAATAGGGGCTCATTCAGAAGACTCATGCATCATTTTATCAGATGGAAAACACTAAGGAGGACTAAAACTGGAACGAGAACCCAGATTGAGGATTGAGTTATGCATTGCACAAGGTGGTGATCACCTTGAGCTGCTTTAATAATTGTAATGTCATTAAGCTTTTATTAAAATAAACCACAGTTTTTCCTAAGCTCTTTACTAATTCACTTCAGCTTTAATCCACGATATTTCAAGAACCGTTAAGAAAATCGGTGAATAGTGTCATTTTACCTTAAAATTTATACAGGAGGTGGAAATTATTACTACTAATTTATCTAATCCGACTGATTTGTTATTAGATACGTTGGATATGTATATGCTTGGTATAAAGTTTTATTGGACTAGGGCTCACGTGGGTATAATCGATATCTAGGGGGGATAGCGCTATAATTAGGCATGGGTTAATTTCGAATAGCGTAGTTAAAAAATTGTTTAGGAATAAACTTGATAATAATTGGCGGGGTAGGTGGGATACTATTTTAAATGTGAGGTGGACGAAGAAATTTATCGATAAAGTTTGAGACATTAGATGGTAGAATTAATAACAGATCACAGTAATTTTAAATCATATTTATGTAGAATTAAGACGATTCGGATTGTGAATGTGGTGGGATAGATACAGCCGAGTATAGTTTATTAGAATGTCCACTCACTGATGAGTGGAGGTCGCATACGAAAGCTAAGGCATTAGTTAAGGGGTTAAATTGGTCGAATGGTGGGAATTGTTTAGTAATGCTGCTATGGTGCTAAAGAATTAAGTATATTTAGATAGTTAGTAGGGTAGTATTTATAAATGAATATTTCATATTCTTTAGTAGTCTGAATTGCTGTGAAGTATAGTCACCTAGCATAGTAGGTGTGTATAAAATAAATATTTAAAATATAAATCTTTAATTTAGTTACAATTGGTTACATAATTAGGATTAAGTTATCGTTAAACATTAGAATTGATTTCAGTTCTTTATAATGGTCCATCCATGCGCTGATGGAGGAGGCAGCTGTATGATGTACGAAGAGGCAAGGAACTACCTGGAGACGAGATAATTAAAGGAATTGAAAGGACGTGGAGACTACTTCTTCCAAACTTAGAAGGATAATAATAATTTGCTGGATATCAGTAACAAGGTATGGGACCGCTTCCTAGGTGCTGCTCTCACAGTAAGATTTTCCCAAGGTTTTATTTTACTCCTTGGCGAATGCTGGGAGATAACTGAAGTGGTTCATGGGTGCAAATGTAATAACAACTGATAGTTGACCAATTTATTATACTTTTCATTATTATTAATAATCATAGGGAAATCATCTAGGGTAGTTGGGGTAGGAATATTTCAATTGTTATGGATTCCATATAGTACTTAAAATATGTAGCGTCTTTCATGAAGCATGGGGTTTAGGATTAATTACAATTATTTAGCTTTTCATAAAAAAGAGTATATTTCATATATTATTTTTTACTACACTGAATAAACTTAAATTCTATTCTATTCTAATTTAGTTTAATAAGCGTTTTTGAATAATTCTGTAGGTAAATCACAGTTATTGAAATATAATTTTTTTTTTCTATACTACGGAATACGTTTTTCTATGTCTAAAGGTACTTATTCTATAAACGCTTATCGAAAGCTGGTCATTAGTGTCAAAGCAACTGTTGCAAATTTTAGGATGCGTGCCAATCTAAAAAAAGAAAATTGTCAAGCTTAGTATGTGTAGTCAGAAGCAAAAGTAAGTTATAAGCCAAGATATATAATTATTGTTTCAACACATATTTGGTATTTTGTTTTATAATCATACAAAATTTGAAGTTCTTCGGCAGTATTTGTAAATTTGTATATTGATGTTGCATACCTATACAACTAACTATAAGCCAACTTTTCGGTTTCAATAAAGTAAATTTAGCACTTAATGTGAAGAAATCTATGGTTTTTTTTTCATAACTGTAATAATTTATGGAGCACTACAAAACACAATATTGCTAAAGGATTCACTGATGAACAATACTGAAGAATACTAAAGATTTTAATAAAAAAGTGTTATATTAGTTGACAAGTACTTAGTATATTGTATGAAAACTTACTTTACCAATTATGTACGTAAAATAGTTTTTTAAAATGCTTGTCGATTTTGATAAGGGCATAACGATTTTCAGTACGTTATCTATTACTATTTATTCGTACAAGGTATGCATCTACATTTTTTCCTAGGATTGCTTTAGCAAACTATTAATAAACATGCATGACCTTTCTCATCGTACGTGTATACCATTGTTTTGGGATAAATGATAGGGATCTACTGTAAATTTAGCGCTCGCTATGTATGTTCATGTCCCACATTTCCAAGCGTATATTACAGATAAATGCTGTTTATATTGAATAATATTATGATTTTTATATAGATTTATACAAATGTCAAAACCCCAACCACTAGTTAGGTATGGCAAATATCAATACACCTGCACATATATACCTTTAGTGTTATTATAATCTATAAACAAAGACATAACGCGTTTAATACACTACACTCACTCAGTGTCATAGATTATGTAAATGCACAAGGATAATGATTGGATATATGGTAATTTGGCAAGTAAATAAGTTGAGACGTAATCAATGTATACTGGATACCAGGTAATAGTAATAGTACGGTAATAATTAGTCAGCAGTTATTGTGTCACAACGCAAGCACAACTATCTGTACTCCAATTCTGACGTACATAATGTGGATGAGTATTATAAGCAATAATTAGCAATAGGACAGTTTTAAGTATATGCTCCCTAATAAATTTATTACAATATTCTCTTAATCCTGGAAATACTGAAAATTCCTTTTTAAGTTATAGAAGTGATAGGTATCTATTTTATGCTAATAGAAGGTACTACACTCAAATACAAAATTCATGTCTCCCTAAAATTTCTTCGTGAGCGAATAATTTATCTAATTTAAATGTAATCATATCTGAGGCAGCACTCTACGAAAACTTGAGCGCTTAATGGAACAAGAAACATTATATTAATAAAATACAAACAAATAATAATGATTTAGGGAGATATGAATTTTGAATTTGACTGTACATATATTAAGTAGTTTTGTACACGTTTTAAAGCACGAATTCAAGTTTGAAAAAAGTACGGGTCAGGATGCTTTTTATGTTTCTTCTTTAAAATTAGCCTTTTTAATGTATACCCACTAATATTTTAAACAAAGGAAAGGAAATCACACAATGTAGGAATCACGTGATGGTTGGTAAAGTCAGTAAATTGATTAAATGGACATAACTTTTCATTGACAATTAATTTTTAAATAAAATAACATTTGTATCTACTTAACATAATAAAAAATTTGGTGACAATCAATTGAACTATAACCTCAACTTGTTACATTAATTCTGAGTTATTTATCTAATGTGATCAACTTAAAAAATTGAAATGTGAAATAATGATTACATCCGTATTCATATGAATACTTTTAATACTTGTCCTTTATTACACTATACATATACAGGCTGATTCATTAAGGGTGACCACCGGCCTCATATCTGTTACGGTTTGTCCTAGAGCTTAGAGAAAAGAAATAAAGTAGTGAATATAGCCATGAAAACATCTTAAAAAATATTCTGCTGTTTCTGAAATTCCTGCAAGATGGCGTAATTTGTAATGGGTAATGGAGATATTTTTATTTTAACTAAAAAAAATAAATAAACAAATAAAAAGGTCTGCTCTTTCTAAATAGTGTCATTATAGGAGGGGTAATTACACAAAAAAATATGTATACGCACACGCGTGATTGCACCTATTAGAAAGTGGTGCAGGAGGCATACTTTTCATTACGAAAGTTCCCATAAATTTATTACTTTTTATAACTTTAGCGAATGAACCGATTTATTATGAAGAAAATTTCAAGTAGATGAAGAACCTAAGTAATTTTTTTTTTGCTTTATTGCTGTGAATGGAAACTAGATGGCGTTACCTGCTAGTTTCATTCGATTTTCTCGAAAAAATCAAGTGGAATGGTATCAGTACAATCAATTCAGAAAAATGAGAACGCAATGACGATTTAACCTGTCAAAACCGCAAATTGAGATTTCTTGTTGTTCCAAAGAGAATTCGATTTTTGTAAATTTTATAAACTTTCGGTTCATCTGGTTGTAATTATAAATTATGAGCTTTTAGAAATTAAACTAAGTAGGAAAACACCAGAAGCATATTTATTAATATATTTTTTACAGCAATTACTTATTTAATTAATACGTCCTTTGAATATGCAGGTTTTTCTAATTCATTAAAAGAAAACTATATTGGTATGTTCATCCCATCAAAAGAATAGATCAGTTTCTACCAGAAAATTATCACTCTACTTGAGAAATTTTCAAATAGCTTGAATATTATTGCTGATTACCGCCATGGTTTTCAACATTTTACTGCCCTTAAGAGTAATCATTGATTCCGTTGAATATGGTTCCTACTAGTGTTGAGAACGAAGCTTTCATTATATATATCATTCACCACAAATCGTCTTGCTTCAAGCAGTTTTTTTTTCATTCATTCCATGAAATAGATTTTTCACATTGCCTTCACAAGAATAAACGTGTGGCAACGCGTCTGTATGTGAACAATTTACTATTTAAGAAAAGAAAAGATTATCAATAAGTTATTTGTTTAAAAATTTAAATGTAATTTATTATAAACGGTATTGCTCCTGCCTTTCACGAAATGTATCCGTTCGCGTTGTTAAAGTAACCTTGGACATTCGCTTCATTCATTCTCTGGTTTCGCACTACAATATTCACTCACTAGTTCCTATTCTGCAAGTATCTTCAGACGTTTTGCTTCATGATGTAGATGTTCTTCAAGGTTCCATCTTGGGACCAGTACTTTTCTTTTTGTCAATGACTTTCCTCTAAACGTTGACAAGGTCTTCATTACTTTGTATGCAGATAATGTTGCACTGGTGATTGCCGACAAAGATACTGATAGTTTGGGTGATATTTGCAACGATTTGTTGAACGCGTCATAGTGGCCTGCTATTGCTAAACTTTACATTAAGTTCTTACTTACGATTTCATCTCATTCAGCTACTGCCTTTTATTTAATTCTTTCGTTCAATAATAAGCAACTTACCAGAGCAGAATATATAAAATGTTCGGAATTTAGGTTTGGGTTGATAAACGTCCGACTTGAAGCGTACATTGTGAGAATTTGATGATGTGATGATAATATTAAACCATTCCAACCTAATAAAGGAGTCATGGGAATCCATGACTACTTCATTAGATGTAGAAGTGATTTTTCAGCTGCCTCTACAAGTTTTCGTCAATAAAATTTACTATTTGATCATTTGAAAAATCTTTCACGTAAACGTTATCAACGTCTTGTATGTGAATTACTGATGGTGATTGAGTTTTATTCCTTACAAGAATTTTTGCTGAGCCTCTTTGTCATTTTAATAGCAATACAGTATTGCTTTATATGTTATGTTGACGAAAATATTTTTTAAATAGCTACTTTCAGATTGGACTTTAATTTCACGTAAATTCCAGTTATTCATTGATGCTTGATGCAATAACGTAATAAGTTTATTTTAGTGTGCTGTTGATTGCACAAGTCATCATTTCGGATGTTAATTAATATTTGGAATATCTGGAAAACAATGCTTGAAAACCCAAGCTAGGATGTGCATTGCGTATGGTTAGATTACTAAGCAATCATTCAACACACCAATAATAGAGAACCAAATATATTAGCCAAATATAAAGGCAATTGGTGAAATGGCAGATTTACTGACAAGGTGGGGTTTGGGTACTTGTTTTTTAGCTGCTAAATCTCTCATTTTCGGGAGGTAGACCGCCCTATCGGTAACACTACACTTCGCTATTTGATTTAATATCTCCAAAATTAAAAGACATATCAAAAAGAAAGTTAAGATAAATATTTAACTGATTTAGTAGCACTAAAGGATAACGATAATAGTTTATTCTCTCTCACAATTACTTACCAGTAATAATCGCCACCCCACATTGTTTTTTCAACTTTGAAATTTTTTATTTTCTAAAAATGCAAGAGGTTGTTACACTACATCAGTGAATAAACCTACCAAGTTTCATTTAAATCGGTGAGACATGCATACCTTGTGTTCTCTTCTTAGTATCTATTAGTCAAAAGATTGGTTGGATCAGAATTTATTATATTTTATTATAAAATCATAACGTTTTTAACGAAATGGAAATGTACTTATGGAAAAAGGTACACATTTTACATAAATTGCATAAAAAAATTAAATTTGTAAAATGTCATATACTCGTTCGGAATGCTCAATCGGGAAGCAAAATATCTAAAAACTCGCAGTAGTTATTAACAAGCTCCATCGCTATTTATGCAATAGCTCCATATAAGCAGCAATATTAACATTACATCCCTATTTAAAGATGTAAAATGGCTAACCCGATATATGGATTTTAATTTAAGTTCAAAGCTCGTACAATAATAGTAGTGTATCTATAACATAAAAACCCGTTACAGTGAAGCGAAAAGCATGAGATAAATAGTATGTAGTATTGAGGATCACCCGGTTGAACAGATAGGTATACTGTTAATATTTCTTCAGTTGGGATAAACGTTTATAGCTTGTTGGTATGTCAAGTACTGCTATTCTTTTAGCATCCTAATTAGCACTTTTAATAAAAGTACATTATAGCAGTATGGATAAGTTAAAAATATTGGCCCATTGAGAAACCAGGCAACAGCCTTAGACCGTATATCACAGAAAAGAGAAACGCAAGCTCTACCCAAGGACGCCCTTTTGGCCATTGATGTGTATTTAAAAAAATAAAGTAGAAGATAATTTCAAATCTACAAAATGTAGTATTGTATTGTTTATAAAACCATATGTGATAAAGAATAAAAAAATTTCTTAAAAGGATATCTTTCGTTGCCGTTATCTCTTCAAATAACCTCGCTAGACAAGAATGTAAAATTTCACGATTTTTATTTTTTAATATCTCAAAAACTATTCACGATATTTTGAATTTCTCAACACAATTTTGTTGCTCACATAATTGCGCAACTTTTCTCTAATTTATGCATGGGGCTCTTATCTCGGACAATCTGGTTAAAAAAAATTAAAAAAAATATTTTGCGGTTTTAGAGTTTGTTTATTATATTTCTCTTAATATATGTAAAATAAAATGTTTCGAGCCATTTCTTGTATTAAAACTGCGCCTCTTGTCCCAAGTTTATTGAGAGCTTATATCCTTCAATGATTTTAGTTTAATTACATCATGACATACTTAATTGCAATTGTGATTACAAATTTTTTATCTATACTTCGACATAAAAACAGCTCATTGATTCATTAGTAATCTACGTTTATATTAAATTCCAAACAATAAAAAGTAGCAGAAAATTGGAGGTTTTCCAAAAACTATATTTCATAAAATAAATAACTACATTCCGTGCTTTGCAATAACGGATGCAGCATTCAATCCGAACGCACGGAAACATGGCAACATTACATCCGAGTACTTTCTAAAACTAACAGTATCGTACAAACGAGAAAATATATAGGACGACAGTCACAACGGAATCAACAATAACAATCGTTGTCGCCATCGTTGTACTAGCAGAGATAATTTCACGTTATCACGGACGTTATTACCGCGATCCTGTCAAAACAACAGCGCCATGCTGCGCGCCCGCCGATGTATTCTATAAATGAAGCTGTAAAACGATGCACCCGGGCAGACATTTCGAGGTTACCGACTCACGCCGTCAAGGAAATCGGCATAATGCGAGATAAGCGGGGTTGAAAAACTGTACATCTGCCCGGGCAGGTAAATTTAGGGTGCCGCAGATTTATTTCCAGGTTTTATCGGGGGGCTAGTTGTCGCTAGCTGCAACTGCGGTCGCTATATTTATAACGTTTACCGAGCTGAGACCCGTGCCCGTACTTTACTCACCATTTGTTAGCCGGTCGGCGTTCTAACGTTATTAGAATAAGTAGTCTTGGCAGTCTATTATTTGTCCGCTTGGATACTAGGACGTGTGGCAGAATTGGCACGCATTTGACTTTATCTTATTGCGGGCATTATTCAATTATCTGTTGCGATAACGTTAATCTATACGTTCTGCCAGTAGTACTTTGAGTACAATAAAAAGAGATTTTTAATTAATTTTAAGATAACAAGAATTATCTTTAGCTGGTTTGACCTTGTAACGTCCAAGCTCATAGAATAATTATTCATATCAACATTATATATATAATATTATAAAAGAAAATTCCAGAACTGGTAACTCCAGCTAATATTTATTCTTGTACATTTTTTCAACGACTTTTTAGCTGTACAACAGTCATTATCAAACTAAGCAATATAATAATAGCATAATAAATGAAAATACAGAAATTGCATTACAAATTAGAAATTACATTTGGAAACAAATACAATTTAAAAAAAAAACTTTTAAAAACAACACCATTTCAAATACTTTCTAGTGAATGGGACTATATTTTAAAAGACGTAGTAAATAGTTATAAAAATGTGTCAAGGTTACAACGTCATATTGAAAGGTTGGATGACAAATTAGCAATAAATTTAAAATGTTTGTGTGAAGGAATATAACTCGTAAAATTTCTTCTATGTATATACATTTAGGATTTTATTTCTAGTTGTTCACAAATAAAAATAATTTGTTACTTTTGTGTTTAAATATTTTTGAAAAGAACAATATAATTTTTTTTTTAAGTTTCTGGTCTCAATATTGGCCCTGCCAAATTACTATAATAGCATTCATGAAAAGAAGAAAGTTAAACGGTGTTGGACCGCTAAAACTCGTGAAGAAATATGGCCGTCAGAAAAAATGAATATCTTGGTGTTATTTTTGGCTCAAAGCTTACTTAGAGTCAACAGCTTTAGAGGATTAAAACCAGGCCAGAAAAGCTCATTGAAAGGCATAAGGATCGAGATCAAGTATGATCCAATGGTTCATTTCACGGTGACCATGAATCACCAATTCATTATCACTTATGCATCTCTGATATGGTGGACAAAAATACAATAACAAGCTACTATAATTGAACGTAGCAAGATATTCTAATCACGCAAGCCCTCTAAATGAGGACTACTTTTACAGCAGCAGTGGAATGTCTCCTACTTCCTTTAGCTTCATTTGATGGAGGTAATGGAGGCGGTAAAAACGGGCTATTTCAGATTGCTAGAAGTACCTAGTTGCAGATATGCAGAATTGGGATACAGTGATATTGTCCATGATGTGAAAAGCAACATTTCGATAATGAGGTTATGATTACATGATTTTGATATATCTAGTTTTGGTTGTTCGAATACATACACTATCAAAAACCGAAAACGGGGCAGGAGCTGGAATCTACAGTGACGTGGGAAACAAAATGTTCACTCTTTCACTAGGAAAACGTCCTCTAACTTGCAAATTGAACATGGAGTTCCTCAGGGTAGTGTATTAGGACCTTGTTTATTTTTAATTTATATGAGTGATATTTCAGATTTTCTATCGAATTATGACGTCATTATGTATGCGGATGATACTAGTGCAGTAGTTTCATGTGATAATATATTAAATAGTGAAAATAGTAAAAAGTAAATTCATTGTTGTGTGACATGAACAATTGGTTTGCTCGGAACGGGTTGCTTTTGAATGCTGACAAAACAAAATATCTTATTTTTCACAATGCTCGTAACAAAACGCAGTTTAGTATTCATGTGTTTTCAAATAATGTTGAAATAAATCGTGACTATGAAATTAAGTTTTTAGGATTATATATTGACGATGAACTTACATGGCGTACACACTGCTTTAAACTCATTAGTAATTTGAATTCCACGTGTTATCTGCTGAGTAACCTGAGAAATTTTATTGACGTGAACAGTTTACTGTGTTATTATTATGCTAATGTTCATAGTAGACTGGTTTATGGTATAACAATCTGGGGTACATCACGCCTATGTATTGAAGTTTTTCTGACCTGAATCCTGATCTAATCCTGAACCTGATCTAGGAGTATCCAAAAACACAGCACAAGAGAGGTGAGCAGTTGTGCTAAAAAGAAAAACACAAAAAGCACTGGAACAATATAGTCATGTAAAGACTTTATTGAGAGACCATCAAAAAAGAAGAATGGAGAACTCAGCAGCTCAGTAGGAGTTATCTTACACTGTACACTGAAAGAAGATCTACAGAAATTTGGGATCTACACTGAAAATGGTAATTGCAGATTGTGTAGTTGGAGAGCAATACCGTTTACTACATCTTGGGTGAATACGTGTCTCTGGGCACAAGAGAACAGGCAACTTTTAGCAATCAGAAAATAAATCTAGAAGATTAATCCTATCAATTAGCTAGAGACCTGTACAGATTAGTATAGGCTACCAGGATGCTGATATGGCTGCTTTAATCTAATGGATAAAAGAAACGGGAGATTAAATACAAAAAGCCAAGAGGCTGTGTAACACTTATCACTTAGAAAGTGTTTTAATTGTGCTTATTATATTTTTATTTATTATACTGATTTTGTGGGAGCTGATAGAGGACGTCATTATGATTGAAAAAGTCTTGACTTTTAACGTTTTATTTAGACGTTCAAATATGTTTATGTAATAATTACATAGTTAATAATAATAATAAATTTTTATACACATAATTTTAGGGTTTCTTTCATAAAGTTTCTTAACAGACGCTGCATGCCAGTAAATCACAGTCTTTAAAAACTGGCGACAACCATGACTATTGCTTAAAGAGAAAATTATTTTTAAAATTCCCTTTTGTAGAATAAGAAAAACATCACGAGAATTGGTAAGACAAGCCTCAGATTATTACATTATATCGTAGCCTGGATAAAATATGCAAATGATAATATGTTAAAAGTGTTTCTTGACTGATACTGATGCACAGCATACTGTAGAGAACACAATTCCTTTCAGAGGCGAATTGTATGGCTATTCCATCTAAGAAAATTTGGTACACTTGCCATAGATTTTGAACCAGAAACGCGCTAGTATATCTGGCAGACATCGTTTGGCACCAAATGCTAATACAGATGTTTTAGTTTCATTTATTTTTATTCCGTTATTTCAACACGTTGGTTGTCAATTTTAAGTATTTTTGTTGTTGTTGTGAGAGCCATCTGACGTCTGAGAAGAACGTTTTTTGCAGCGGACACGATAGGGGAAGCCTACTGTTATGGGCGTTGTTTCTCTCAGTGTAGTGTAGGAAATTTAGCTGCTATTGAAGGAGGGATGACTTGGATAGCATACGTTATGCTCCTACAAGCTTTCGTTGATAAGATGGGGCTGGAAGAATTTTATCTGCTTGCAAGATAACGACCCTAAGCAGGGTTGCTATGTAATATTTAGCGGATGCAAATGTTTAAATCTTAGACTGGCCGCCCCAGTCACTCGACCTAAATACTGTAGAACATCTCTGAGGTATTCTTGACGAAAAAATCCCACAAACTTCTAAAAAAAAACCGCGAAATGTTCTTAAATGTACTCAAGAACCACTGGAAGTTGTTGCCAAGTGATATCTTACAGAACTTAGCGAACAGCACTCCATAACAGCTATTTTTCTATTTTTTCATTTATTGTTTGGGATTAGAAATAAATGTGTTCGGGTACGCTGATTGAAGCTATTATACTTTCATGCCTGTAGTGCATTTTACTTATATCTTAGGTATGTCAGCGGCTGTTACAATACACTCTAAGAATTGACTAGCGTTAACTTGGATGTGTGTCTTGTAGATCATTTAAGTTATTGTTTTTTTTTTCAAACACTTGAGTAATGCTTTTTAAACAAATTGGAGTCGTTTTTACCCTAGCTAAATATAATATCTGAATGCCAACATGTTTTTATCACTCTGCTACAACAGCTTTCAAAATTTTACAGCGATATCATTAACTTCATTGAAAACGGTTCATGCCCTGCTGGGATTTTTTTAGATCTGATTGTGAGTAGAGCCGTCGATAGTGCTTCACATGATATTTTATTAAATAAATTGCAAGTTTATGGTGTTAGGGGGATTGCTAGTCAAAGGATATCCATAAGCCTGGTATACAACGGTCTCCCAGGCAGAGGTATTCGCTCTTGCAGCCTGTGCAGAAATGATTGGAAAGGGGGGCTACATGAGGAGGAAAATAAATATAATGACATCAAGGCAGTCTCGAACCCCGTAACTAGGTCAAAACTAGTTAGAGACTGCAAACAATCCCTTAATGCACTGGCACGAGACTACACGGTGTCTCTGATTTGGGTGCCGGGGCATGAGGATATAAAGGGCAATGTAATAGCCAACGAACTAGCCAAGGAGGGCTCTAAAAGACTCTTCATGGGTCCAGAGCCCGTATGTGGGATTACTAAGGATTCCGCAAGAAGGGAGATTTGGACCTGGTTAGATAAAGAACGTACAAAAAAACGAAGGTCGACAAAGCGCTAATAGGGGATGGGGGTGCTAGATTCCTTGATAACCTACTTAGACGCAGCAAGAAAGAAGCTAAAACCATTACTGGGCTGGTAACTGGACACTGTCCTCTGAAAAAGCATCTATACAACACAGGCCGAGTAAGCGAACCGTGGTGCGAACTACAGGAGGAAACGAGTTTACATGTAATCTGCACATGTGAGGAATTGAAGGTACTCAGGCAGAAATATTTCGAGAGATATCCATTGGAGCCTTGAAGGTTCTCAAGTTATCCAAAAGCACGAGGGATAAGGAGAAGGAGGAGGTAGTGAGAAACAAAGAACACTAGAACAACACTACTATAGAATGCAGAACAAACGCCTAGGTAATTCATATCTAAGATTTCCATCGCAAACAATGTAATTGGCAAACCATAGCATTTACCAGCACTACCCTGATGACGGCAGTAGAAACACTACCGAAATATCAGATATAAACAATCCAACAGACGGTGGAAACAGCCCAAATATCAACTCATATTCTAGTAATCCAGCGTCAAGAATTTCATGTCATGACACAAATTCCTAGGTGAAAACGTCAAAGTTTCAAATTGACATTCTATCGAAACCAACATGAATTATCAATTTTAGTAAATTTTAGTGAACGAGTTTACAAGAGCCATGAATCAATTGTTAACTCATTACATGATATTTAACAAATGGTTATGTCTATATTAGGTACTCAACGTTAACGTTTCCTTAGTACTTTCTATAAAATTGTTAGGCTGTATTATTTCGGTGTTCTTTCTGTCTTTTGACTTCATGTTGACTCTGTATCTGGTAAATTCAGTTATAGCAGTTTTGCTGCTGCATTCTTGTCCATCATATCAGAGATGCATAAGTGATCATGGTCTGACCACGGTGATATATCAACTGTATGTACATCATATTAGGTCTTAAACTCACATGCTTTATCATAAGCAACATGAGTGTTGTCTGCATACTAGTTTTAATTTTTTCTTATCTTAGGGGTAAGAGATCAAAAAAACTTGGTAACCACTATTTTAAAGTTCTACGTTTTATCTAAAAAACGGAGTGTTTCAGTAAATTAAAACCTCAAATCGAAAAAGTACATTTCAGCAACCGAATCCCTTTTCGAAAGCAGATCGCAATCAAGAAACACGCAATTTTTCTTCAACGGATAGAAAATGACAAACGGAAAGCGAGAATGGCTATTTTATGGCGATAAAACCCCGGCGGAAAACGCAAGAACGCATAAATAATCAACCGTCAACAAGTACCACATACTACGGGATAGTTATCGCTCTTATTTAAGCCTTGCCGTGATAAGTGTTTGCCCACGCGCACCGTGCATTTAAGCGTATGTAGAAAGCGGCTCAGCTCGCATCCAACAACTGAAAAGCCGGAGAAAACTTACGAGTGAAAACGCCTGGAACGTCTACGCGTTCGGCTTATAATTTCAACAACGTCGTGAGCACAACGTAAAATGTGCGGTTGTTATTATTATGTGTGTCATCGGTGTTCAGCCGAAACAGCCGCGGTAGAGCGATAGCGGGCGTCGCTTGTACGGTGGCGACACCGGTGAGCAAATCGGTGAACTATATCGCCGTTAAACCAAATGACATGACGCGGCGACTCAACTCCACCGCGTGGCTACGTGTTCGGACGGCGCGGCGGATATTCGCAGGGCATTGTACAACAGATACGTACATACAGCGAACACATACTGTGTTGTATTTCACTGGCGCGTTTGTGTGTTATCGGAATTTTACAGCAGATAATTTATGTAGAATGCAGTTTAACTGTAAACGTAACTGTATAATTACGTGTTATTGTGGCCGACTCGTTTGCATCGGAGCCCCGCGTCAACGGACACATCACGCGCTCTGTCCGATTAAGTTTTCCGATTGTGTGTCTATGTGCTCC
The DNA here is from genome assembly GCA_004143645.1 of Protaetia brevitarsis. Taxonomy (NCBI): domain Eukaryota; kingdom Metazoa; phylum Arthropoda; class Insecta; order Coleoptera; family Scarabaeidae; genus Protaetia; species Protaetia brevitarsis. The sequence continues at coordinate 3,666,792 of RXPK01000103.1, forward strand.
GGTGTTAAATTGATTTTTTTTTTGGTCCCTACACCCGTTTTGTTTTTATTATTATTATTTCCGGTTCGGGGTGTTCTTAATTGAGAGCTGGCCGGTTTTAATTATTTTGGTTTTGAACGCTGTCCGCGCTGGGCAGACACTCGTATTTCCGCGCTGGGAAAAAAATTGATGATAATTCGGGAAAATCGAAAAACGTTCGCTTCGTATTTCTCTTTTACTGGACAGAAGGTCAATTTGTTTCGCTTTCCGCCTTGATATTCGCGGATAATTCGAGAACGAAATTGTGGGAGTTTGAATTTTCGTTTGGAAAATTGTAAAATATTATCCACGAGGAATTATTGATATAGCATGCTAGAAATAAACGAATTGCATTTGATTTTACTCTAACATCAGTTTCAATACTAAAACCTATTTAACTAAAACATTTTTTAGGTTCAAAGTGGGTGGTTTCATTTAGTCTTCTTTTATCAGCTTCTATAACAATACAGAGCATAAAATAAAAATTGTTCAAATTTTTAACCCATAATTGATATGGTGTAATATTTTTTGCATATCGCGGAGAAAGAAATGTATTCTTATACCGATTGTGTTATGATTTACCACAACCGAATCGCTGTCACAATTATTGTGACCCATCACAACTCTGCTTATAACTCGATTAGGGAAGTATTGTTCTAATAGCGTCAAATTTTCACGAGTTGTATGTGAAGTAGCTCCAACTGGCTGGAAGAAATCCCCATTGAATTCGTTCTGTTACTGATTTAAAAATGGTATGAATAACTGTTCTCGGTAAAAAAATATTGGTCCCACTATTCTACGACGAGATACATCTAACCATATTCTAACTTTAACAGGATGCAAATGAAGTTCAATGTGATTGTTTGGATTATTTATAGACCACGTTCTGTAATTTTGTTTATTTACAAACTTGTTTAAATGACACCATGCTTCATCAGTAAAAAAAACTTAGATCAGGAATTTCGTTATTATTTAAATTTGCTTGAAAGAAATTGCAATAATTTATCCTACTAGCGTGATCTCTAGGTAAGATCTGATGAACAACTGATACTTTGTATAGTTACATATGCAAACGACCCGACGTTTCAAGATTCTATGAATGGTCAGAGACGATAAACGACGAACCGATGAATGTGGGTTTTCGCCAACAAGGTTTTCTACGTGGTTAACAATATTTTGCTGTGTACGTGGTCTACCAGAACTTTTGCCTTTTAAAACAGATCCTGTAGTCGAGAAACTTCTCCACTACTAGGCGAATATGATGTTGTAAAGCGGTATTATCTAACTGCAAGCGTAGGAATATTGCTATTCGCCATTAAGAAATTATGCACTTCGGAAATATGCTTCAACAATAAAAATATTTGCTTTCAATGTGTACATTATTTAGTAGTATTAAGTCAAAAACCGTCAAGAAAAATTATATTACTACTCACAAAATGACAAATGTCAAAATGATATTATAAATACAATTAGGTACTTATCATAAGCGGCTTTTTATAATATGCAAGTACTGGTTACTCAGTACCTTCAAACACTGTGTACTTTACCAAAAACGAAATTTAAAATTGAAGTATGATTAACGATATCCTTGATTCCTTAGCAAAATAAGCTAAACATCATTCATTGATTCTTAATCCTGAGAAATCGGCCGTTATTGTATTTGGACGCCCGAATGATCGAATTAAGGCTTTAAACAGCATCAACATTCAAATAAATAACCATAAACTAAAACCATCCGATTCTATTAAGAATCTGGGTATCACTTTGAATTGGTCTTTAAATTTAAACATGTTTCAAATTTACTAAAGCAATCTTATACTAGTATGAGGATAATATATGCTAATCGTTATTTATTTGATAAAATAATTAAAATTGTACTATGCAACGCATTCATTTTAAATAGATTTAATTACTGCTGTTCGGTGTATGGTCCGTTTCTTGACTGTGTTGATAAGAGAAGAATTCAGAAAGTACAAAATTCGTGTCATAGGCTTATTTTTGGTATTAGAAAATACTGTCATGTTTCTTTTTAAATTAAAAGAAATTCTTTGGCTTGATATGGGGGGCCGGAGGAGACTCTTACTGCTTATTTTACAAGATTTTGACAATTGACCTTTCATACCAACATACACAATTTAAATTTGAGATTTAAGGGTTTGCTTACGCCACCACTCCATCGGACGCAGCACTTTAAGAGATGTTTTAGCTATAACATTGTACAGGCTGTTAATTGTAATTACGATGTATACCAAACTCGTACTTTTAGGGATGTTTAAACGTAATTTATTCACAATATTATTTGGGCAGAAGTGTGTAGGTGGATAATATCATTTTGCTTTTTGTTTATATCTTCAGATATAAGCGCTTCATAAATAAATGCTTTAAGTACTTTTCTGTATAGCGATTATTCATTGTGATGCACAATTTGCTGTGTTTCTTTTTTCTTCTGGCATCTGTTTCCTTTTATGGTTAGTTGGAAGAACAATCGTGGATGTAGTTCTCTATATCTCATGACTGAAACCCGCCATTTTCCTTTTTCTTTCTCTTAACTTACCTTTTACATTAATAATAATTAATATACTTCAATGTGTCAGAGAAAATTGTTTTGTTATCACTTATTCTTGCTTATTTTTGCTTGCTTGTTATTACTGTTTTATGGAAATAAAGGCGCTATTATTATTATTATTAAACAATGGATTTTATTAGAGTAAGCCGATAACTTTGATAATTTGCATATCGTCATAACTTTTCATTCTGAAGAACATTTCTTAGTAACATTTTGGCATACTGTCAACAAAAACAGTTTTGATTCAGCTGCAAAGGCCTACTGGATTTAAAAAAATCGACAGCAAACGATAAAATAAGTTCAGACCAAGCAGGACTTATTTCCCAAAATTAAATTCCCATTCAAACATTTTTCGTCCATCATATCTATTGTCAACTCCATTCGTGAATACATTATATATAATATTATAATAATTTTCAATTATATTATAGAAATAAACAAAACTAGAAGTCTTGAAATAAATATGTCAAGTTGCATTTTTTAGGAACTACCCTAACAACTAGTAAGTTATCAATAATTCCATTTTTTTGCTGAAATTTCGACTGTTGGTATTCAAATATACAATAACAATAAATAGTAATACAATGGCGTGGTGTCATATCCAACTGGATTTGAATCAATCAAATAGACTGGCCTATTTTATGTTTTAACCCATGCCATTGATGTGTCGTATGGATAAAAGCAAACTAGTAATAAAATGTAAGTGTACTGGGAAAAAAAACCAGTTTTCATAGATGCAAAATATTGATTTGATATCGTCGCAAAAACTGAAAGAGATTGATTTAATTTAATGAAATAATAGAAAAAAGCTTTATCAAATATGTGTTTTCTTGAGTGTAACCAGTATTTCTCTGGAATAAAAAATATACTTTAATAAAATAAATATCTTTGATAGGCTTAATTAGAAAGCACAAATAATTTGGGTTGAAAGTAAATCCAAGATATATTACAAACATTTTGCAAATAAATAATTCTCTTTCATTACTACTTAACACTAATTTACGGTGCTCCAATCAAATCAACGAAAACGTATACTGACATCATTAAATCATAAAAAACTTTAGCGTTAAAATTTTTGCATTGATGTCAACGTCGACTTAGTTGTTGATTGAAGCGTCATTGAAGAAATTTAATAGCAATAAGGGACATACAGTCATTACCTAAGAGCCAGGGGGCGACGCACTCGTTCTCCTTCGCGCTCTTCAGGATAGTGTCAGGTAGCGGTAACGAATGCCTGACCATGGCCCCGTAGAGACCGTACTCCGCCATTATGGTGCTCCTGCCCCAGCACTTTTCCGTTTTTCTCCACTTCGCCCTTCTGTTTTGAAACCAGACCTGCGTTAAGAAATGAAAAAACCTTCAGTGCGAATATTGAAAGTTAAAGATTCTACATACGCGCGTGCTATCCTTAACAAGTGATTGATCAGTATGTAATGTAGATGTGGCTCTTGTAATTTCAATATTTTATCTTAATTTTGTGTTAGCATTTTGGCTCAAATTCCAACAATATAAAATAGTTTGAAATACTAAATATTTCTTAGGTATTGATTCAGTTTTTATTATACAGTGCGAGACCGGTTACTATTTCAATGACTTGCGTACATCGAAAAAAAGAAACAATTTGTTTGCCTCAACCAAATTTGATCTTATTCAACAAAATTATTTGTTTACATAGTGGCAAACAAATATTTATTTCAAAACACGAAATAATCTGGTTACGATAATCAAAGTTTTGTTCAAAGTAACCAAATCATTTCAGTAAATTTAAATCTACATATATTATGCTTCAATTTATCAAATCTCGAATATTCCATTTAAATGAATATCTAATTTAATAATTTTTTTTTGTGTTAACAAGATATTTGTTTGAGCGAATAGTTCGAAGTATTTTGCTTTAAATAAACAAACTCTGTTAACAAAATGCCGTGATTATTTCTGATTGAAATAAAAAGACTCAGTTATTTAAAAAAAATCCATATCTCCATACTTATCAAATATGGAAGACATGCAGTTAATTGTTGTAAACGCCAAGTGTTTGCTTAGTATATTAGAGATTGATCGCAGAGATCACCCTGCTACCGCAATGTGTGATGAAGGGGGTCATCTTTTCAACGATTACGACGCCTATTAGATGTTTATGTGGTAAATATGCCAGACTAAATATGTTATAATCAAATTTTTCACACTATTTGTGCTAAATATGTTCTGTTACTGAATGAAATAGTTGAAGCGCCATCTATGCGACAATTTCTGTGCTACACATAAATATAAAAAATTGCTATAAGAAAATATAGTGTGATATTTATTTTTACTTCAATTTAAATACTTAGTTAAATTAACAAATACTGCGTTTGTTACAAATAAACCATATAATTAATTGTTTGAATGAATACAGGAATATCTTTTAATATTATTTAAATCAACTAGTAATTTAGTAATTGTAACCAAATATATGTTAACAAAAATATTTAGTTTAAAATAGTAGTAGTAGTGTAGTAGTAGTAATTTATTGATTTATAAAATCAAAAATGATTGTAAAATCAGTCATATAAAGAAAAAGAAATAACAAATAAATAAATAAGGAACTAAACTAATAAAATAAAAATAAAAGTTAAACCAATAGTACAAAATTAATAGAATATACAAACTGGGCCACCACCAAATACATCCAAAAGAAAATAAAACTAGTGTACGTTACTAACTTAATCTTTGGCAATGTTTATTTTTACAGTGTATTTTTTTTAACGAAAATGCGATTTTTGTGGATATTGTTCTTTAATTAATTTATAATAGTGAAACAACCCATTTTTTCCACGTGTCAAAGCATTAATTATGCGTTTCAACCAGTATAATAGTCATCTTATACAGTAAAAAAAAATGTTTGCAATTACATAAGCCAACATGCTGTTTTATATAAAACAATATAAATGTGAACACAATGGTTCATAATTGTTTAAAAACACGAATAGATGGCATCACAATAACGCACAACATTTTTAAAATCTGAACTGTGATTCTAAACGTTGTCATGTTAAATATGCAAAATTCGGTACAGAATGTTATCCTGAATGAAAATGTAAAAAAATATTCAGGTGGGCTCTTTTAAATATTGCAGGAAAGCTATGTCATTTCCACTTAAATATGAGTTGACAAAAATGTATTGACTATGTTAAAAGATGTAAATTTGTGTCCCTATATGCATTTTGTTGCAATAGTTTAGATGTTGTAGGAACGAGCTTCAGAAAACACCCAGTATTCTAAACATAACTATCACACAGTTTTATAAAAGAAATCAAGAAGATTTAATAGTATTTTTCCATTTAGCGTACTCAATATTTTTTACAATCGTTTTATTGACATTTCTTCGTTAATATTACCACAAAATTAAAGTAGAAATCAGTTTACAAATCAATTTTAATTTCCACAATATTTTTACGTAGTTACTACTGAACTCGTTAGCACGAGTTATGACTTTCCATTATGGAATTTCGAATTACTATTTAATCTATTTGAAGATCCAGCGAGTGCGTCATTCCTTTTCGAGGAATTCATACATTTCCGATAATTATGTTTGGCATGCGGTGTGTGCTACAAAGTAGCATATAGTAGGCAGCAGGATTAAAAAGCTCTCGATGGTTTATGCAACCTGACAGCGAGATACACAAACCGCGTTTAGGTTGCATATACATATATCTGCATCCGGAATGCTTCACCTTCACGCTGCAGGCAGACACGATGGGTCAATGTTTTTCTCGTATTTTAAGAAATTTTAACGAATAAACACATTTAAGGTGATAGAATTTGGAAATAAGTAAATGGGATTTTAATAAAATGTGTAAACAGTGATTGTTATTGTTATTTTAAAATGTCTATGTTTTGTATTTTTGTATTTTAATGATTCAATAGTTTAAGTAGGTAAGTTAGTAAAAATCAAAGAGAATGAATTTAAAAGAATTTATTTCTATTAAAAAACTGAAAAGAAAATAACATTGAGATCATAGATATTGTTTAATTTAGCTTTCAATAAATTTATTAGAAGAATTCATCATTAGAAATCTTACAACAACTTATTTAGATATTTTTCCTTATACGATCGCTTTTTTTGCAATTATCGTTTTTAATATTTAGTTGAAATGTTCAAGTTGGTCGCATTGGTTCAATTACAAAGTGACAGTTTGAGGTTATGGTTAAATAAGCCACGAAACAATATTTTATTACAATGGAGAAATATCTTTTATTTTGGAATGAATTGTTAATATGGATCATTATGTTTCTTTAAACAATTAAAAAATAAAATTCGTAAACGGTTCATTTCTTATATTAAAAAAATTCCTTACTATAATTAAGAAAGACATGAAAAATGTTAATTACAAGAAAAAAAGTATGAGCAACACGTTCCATGAACCACTCAGACATTCGTACATTTATTATCCTCAATTGTTTGATACTTACAGGGTTTTAGAAACAATTTGAATTTGGCGATTTGTAAAAGGTTAGTAGATTTTATGAATGAATGTGGTCCATTTCATCGCGATCAGCACGGTTATCTACCTGGTAGGATGACGCAATCAGCAATTTTTCACTTTGCCCAAACAATTATAAATTTTCTTGAGCAAGGGTATTTGACCATAGTAAGCGCGTACTCATTTTTTAAATATAAATTCGTGCTTAAAACTTCTGTACCATTTAGTGGAATCTCATAAGTACCCCAAGATAGCAAGATCACCCTGTGTTAGTTGATATTAGAATTGTATGAGGTACAGCTATCCTAAGTTTGGTTACTTGACTGCGAGACACCTATGTATATAACATACGAAAAATTGAATTGGCACAATGACGAAAGCGTTGGATTCAAGCCATGGAAACAGCAGAAAGGAAGCGAGTCTGAAGAAGGCCTATGTATTGGTCGAAACGTAACTGATTTGAAATTTGATTTATAAGAATAAACTATCTGCTCAAGATTGCCGTCTTCTATTCAAGAAAAATATTAATATCTCCTAGGAAAACAATTTTTACAATTTGAAAAATTGCAGTTAAGAATAATCCAATTTCCAAGTGGTAGTCGTTGAAGTACTTGATATACTCAACCGCCCCTATAACTGATCGGTTATTCTTAACTTACAGCTGGTAAGTATACAAAACATTATGACGTTGATTCATTAAGTTAGGGTGGGCACCTAAAGTCCGGGCATTTGAGCTAGGTGCTCGTTGTACCATCCCTATTAAATCTCTTATTTCCACTCGAGCAGCTTGGTGTTCTCTATAAAGCCCAGTATATTGCCCAGTGGGAACTTGAGAACCTTCGAGGGTTCCAATAGATCTCTCCCGAAATATTTCTGCCTGAGTACCTTCAATTCCTCACATGTGAAGATTACATGTAAACTCGTTTTCTCCTGTAGTTCGCATCTTCTGCACCACGGTTCGCTTACTTGGCCTGTGTTGTATAGATGCTTTTTCACGGGACAATGTCCAGTTACCAGCCCAGTAATGGTTTTAGCTTCTTTCTTGTTGCGCCCGAGCAGGTTATCAGAGAATCTAGCATCCCCATCCCCTATTAGCGCTTTGGTATGGAGTTGACCATCAGTCGACCTCCATTTCTTTGTACTTTCTTTATCTAACCAGTCTAGATCTCCCTTCTTGCGGAATCCTTAGTAATTCCACATATGGGCTCTGGATCTATGAAGTGTCTTTTAGAGCCCTCCTTGGCTAGTTCGTCGGCTATTACAAACATTATGAAGTATTATGTCTCTCATCAGAAGAAATAAGTTTTAAGATGAAAAGATTTTGTATGATACATATAAATATATTTCTCAGAAAAAAACGGATTATATTTTTATTGAAAAATCAAATTTTGCATTGTGTCTGGAACAGCAGAAAAGCAAGTCTGGTGTTTTAGTAAGATTAATCCATTATTCGTCCTTCCTATTCCTGTATTGGATTTGTTATGTAAAATATCATTAATAAGTAAAAACTATTTCGTTGTTTGAACAACAACAATAACAAAAAAAAGTGTGTAAACACAAATTTGAAGAAGAGAAAGAGGTAATTCAAATATATATTAAATTCACACAAGCACATAACACCAATACATAATTTATCGACAAAACTGTCACTCAATGCGATGAGAGCGACTATATCGCAGTCAGGTACAGTGGCAGAGAGAGAGAGAAAGAGGGAAAGAGAATTGCCATAGCAAAACGGGGCTGGTAGCAACGACTTCCATACAAATATATAACACTCGGATAAAAGCGGGGCTTTGGAAATCCGTAATTCCAGTCACAATGGAAACGATTAGCTCCCGCCGAGACCGGCTACAGATTTAATTAACAAATTAAATTAGAAATTAACTCGTTCAATGGGGACCGTTTGCTCTGTAACTCACAGAGACGTCTATTGGGAACTCAATATTTAACTAGGTTGATTATTAAGTTTTACGATGACGCCGAGGCGCAAACTTCGCTCCGCTTCCCGGATACCCGATCTAGGATGGATAATGGTTGCATAAAATAGATACTTACTAACCTGCAATTGATGAGATTGGATTAGTGGGGAAAATGTAGTATCGCAATAGCTTTATATAGTGGAGATGAATGATAAAAATGGTTACAGTGGTGATGGATATCCAAATGCACAGCACTTTGAAATGTAATAATTAATTAATTATTAACATAGCCATGAGCACAAGAGGCCCGCAGAGCTAAACATATATTAAACAAAATTAAGAAAACACGTTATATCATTTAAACTACTAATGGTGGAATTATATGCAAAACTTTAAGCAGGTACTGTGCATGTTTACAGACTTATAGAAACTTTACAGGCGCTAAGATATGCACAGAATCTCACCATTAAACTGTTGAAGGGAAACGGTTATTTCAGTCAGCGCTTGTGTACTCAAGACTTTCCGCAAAAGACTCAATCACAGTATTACCGGTTGCCCGTGAATACTGGTCTTTCCAATTTTTATGTTAAACGGTATCCTGTTTATAAAAAATGATAGATAGTAATGATCATCTTTATTTATCTCAAAAACATTTTCAGCAATTCAAACAAGATAAACACATGAAAGACGAAGTTCAAAATAATTCTGTTCTTCCATGTAACGACCCTTACCACTTAGTAACTAAAACGAAGTGTGAGAAAGATCATATAAATCAATAAACAAATATCTGTTAATGTCTCTTTAGTTTTGCTTACAGGAACGTGGAGGATGCCACTAATTAAATGTCACTATTACAAATTAACTTCCATTTTAGTTAATCTAAATCCAACGTTTATCTATCTTTCATCTATCTTTTAGTTATACAGAAAATTAACAAAGTTCAAAAGTTATTCGATCAATAGCATTAAACAGAGAACATTTTTGAGCAATAATTTTTGCAATTTTCGAAGACCAATTATCTTAACCAGAATGCCTTGCCGAGTTGGTTTCTGTTTTCGGCAATGAAGCACCACAGGGCGGTGCACCAACCAAGGAAAACGTCAATGCTGTACGCAAGCTCATCAAGAAAGATCGATGTGTGACATATCACGAGACTGAGGCATCATTGGGGTTTTTAATGACTTTCAAAAATTGCTGTATGAAGAATTGTGTGTAAAAAAAAATAATTTAAAATTGGATACCGCATGTGTTGACCAAATAATTGAAAGGAGGGTGCATTGGCGTCAGAAAGCTCTAGAGCGCTTAGACTCATGTGAACCCAAAAATAAACGCTCCAAAATGAAGAGAAGCCGACAAAAGTCATGCGTTCTCGCAGTGTATCCAAAAAGATTGTCGTGATAATTGTCTCAAAAACAGGTCATGTAACAACAATAAATTGCTCTGGAAGATTAAAGAACTGTTACTGCCGATCGCTATACAACCATTCTTTTGTCGGAAGTCATCGTTAAACTCCAACTTCTCCACCATAAGACAATGCAGTTTCCCATACACCTCGCAAGACAATTAAATTTTTTAAAGTAGCAAAACGTTCAATTGTTAGTTTATCCTCCGTACAGTCCCTACTTTTTCGAAAATCAAGAAAGGGCTACGTGGTCAAAGGTTCTAGTCGTAATTTTGACTGTACCGACAAACGAGTGGAATAACTGCTTCCAGAGTTGTTGGTTCGAGCACATGTAAAAGTTAATTAATCTTAATGGGATTAGGCTAGAGAGTACTTCGGAAAACAATAAAGTCTTTGAAAAATGTCTACTGTTCTCTTCCAGCTCTATTTATGAAACTAAAAAAACAGCTCTCACATGATACTTCTAACTGATGTGTTCTTAAGATGTTCTGCAGTTCAATTAAAGTTACGAAAGTTCAAAATCTTTAAAGTGGAAGGTATGTATTTGTTATTATAGATATCAAAGTAATTTTCCAAGTAGCAAAATGAGATTACCGTGTAATAGACGTCATTACCCTGTAATATACATCATACAGACTTTCTGATCACTTTGTTACCCAGGTAACATGGAAACGTGAAATGGCGTTTGATAGACGTCAATATCACGTAATAGATGTCATATTGACGTCCACTAAATGTTCATTTCATCTCACCATGTTACCTGGATACCTGGGTTGATCGTTCATACTGTAATCGTCAAAATTTAACTAGAGTATAGGAAAGCAGAGGATAGGAAAGAGCGCACCGCTTTAAAATAAAACAGAACAGGTGTAGTTTAGCGGGATGAAGAGATGGCGTATGTATGTTTGTTCTGTACTTAATCCTATTAATCAAAGTATTGTCGCCATTTATTGATAACAAATTTGTCAGAAAAGACAACAGCATGCTTATATGATACTCTCTGACATTTTATAATTCTAAAAATCGGTCTCAAATATAGTTTTGTACAGTTTGCATTCAGAGCTTATCACTAACTGTAAGACATGGATCATACATTTCATCACAATAATTAAATTTGTATAAAACGAGTGAATCACAGACAGATGTTCTAATTTTCGTTGTTAGTGAATGTCTATTGTAATTCCTATTATAGCAAGTCCTTGATTTCAAGCTTCTTGCATTAAGAGAATAGGAGAACCGTCAATACTCCCATTAATTTATCTTTTGTACATAATAACAGCATGCTTGCGCTCAAATAACATACAGTTTCTTTTTATAGAATTTAGAGATAAACAGTTATATTTTTTGCCCAAATGGATATCCGTACAAGGTATTCGTTGATTAAATTCATTGATTCATAATATGCAGATGGCAAAAGGATGAACATAGCTGAATATCTTTGAAAAATTTGGAAATTTGAAAAAAGGACGTAGAATATGTAGGAAATAAAGATGGACGCAGGATGGAACACTGGGGAACTCTCATTTTCAGGAATGTATAGATGTGAAACTTACATTTGGTAACTGCATATATTACATTCTGTTGGTTAAATTAGACATTATCAAATTGATAGCAGTTTGTCCCAGACTGGGATGGGAAAATATGAAAATAATATGCCTGACAAGCAATAAATTGCTCAGACTTTAAAAGTCGTTGCTCTTAAAACATCATCAGTTACATTTGCCAAAGGCTAAGAAAAAAAAAAGTTCATAATACTACAATGAATGATTACAATAACGGGTTTTTTTCAAATATATCATTATTGCAAATAATTAACATTTACATAGATGAAATAAAAGCATTGAATTTGATAGCTGACTAAAGGAGTAAAGAGAAACTTAATAACAATATTTTTAAATTCCAGCAGTAGGAAGTACAACAATTGGTAAGTTCAATAGTATTTTTAGATTTTCTGACAAATTTCAGGATTAACTATAACTTTGATTGCTTCATAAAAAAATCTTCAAATTTCAATTCAATACGCTCCATTTTGATTAAAAACTAATGAGCTAATGAAAACTAAATCTGCCGCGACTTCTATAGCCTTTATCAGAATTAAAACAAAAAAAAACATTAATTTGCTTGAAAGGGCGTTCAGCACCATAATCTGTACCATCCTTAGTATCCAAGATATGTACTAGATGGCGTTATTCCCAACTGTTTCTCTGATTACAGTGAAAAATTCAAATGTGACAATAAAAATTTCTTTAGTTCTATTTATGAGTAAGTTTCTTATTAGATACACTCAATAAATTTATATTCTATTCAATTCTATTCCATTCTAATCCGTTCGGCACCTAGTGTATATCTCTAACAATCTTAAATGTATTATATTGCATGTGTGTACTTACTTACAGCATTGGTACTTTAATAGGGGCTTTGGGATATTGTATTTCAACCCAATTTTCCAGTGTGTACGTTAGATGTTGAGAAAAGAACACTTGTTTCCACAAGTAGCTGTTACTAATAGACACTTACAGGGCGCAAGATATATTTGGCCGCAAATATTGTGTTTCACGTCGAAGATCTAACAATATGTAAACGTATACTTATATACGTCTTGTACTGTAATAATAGGGAAGCGATAAAGTGGTTCTATTATCAAGAGATCCAAGTTTACTGTTGGGTTATAATTAGTGGATTGTTAAAAGTTAAATTTCTTTTTCTCATAGAAAATTTTATGTAAACGTATAATGTTATTTATAACAATTTAATACATTCTAAGGGTATATATAAACCATTACAGTTATTGCGAATCTTTATTGCTCATATCAGTTATATTATTTGGGATGTGCATTCATTTATTAAAGCTTCAAAGTTTTATTCATTATGAACAATATTAAACAACGAAAATAAACAAGAAAAAAAGGGTATTTATGAGTTTGTTTGTTCGTCAGCTTGTCTGCTAAAAGTGAACTTTAAAATTATTGAATGGATTTTAAAAATACTGTTAATTTTCTAGAGCTACCTCATTCCAAATGGACAGGCACCATGTTTTATTTTAAAATATAAACATAAAATACTTTTCCGTTCTTAAAACGCAATAGCACGAAACGAGGTTTCTGAAACGCTACTGATCAACTACATTTCAAGAACTAATTTCTTTCACTCGTTAGATAATCCTTCAATAGCCCAGGTAAATAATATAATATATAGGGGAAAGTGGGGCAAGATGGGGCCACGAGGCATGATGGGGACATCGTCTTATCTACAAAACGGCAGTAAGCATCTGTCAAATACTACCAGTCCTAATATTGACAAGTGCTGTTTTATGTTTGTTGTAATGTAGGAAACTTTATTAGTCGTAATAACAAAGTTATTGCTGTTTGTGCGTGAACTTTGCAATTTCCAGAATTTCGTTATTATTTTGATGGTGAGTTCAACGCCAGTTATCGGAAGCATAAGTAAATATTTACAACTACACCTTTTTGTGCTTATTAATTACATGTGTTGCATGTATTTCTATAGTGTGTTATTTTGTTTTATTTCAAATATTTATATGTTATTATAACATAACCAGAAAATGACCCAAAGGGGCAAGATGAGGCTATTGGTATGGGGCAACATGGGAGATCATTAATCTCCACTCTTAGAAGCTGGAGAATCCCTAAGGCAACTAGCAGTGCTGATGCTAGGAAAAAAACATGACAAAGCAGAAAACAGAAGAGATCAGAAGCCGAATTTTGTAAGGAAAGCAAAGAGATAGATTTTTAGAAAACGTCAAGGAAATAATCAAGTTCTTCTGTTGAGAAGATGACGCTCATGTTAGGGTTGTAAGAGGAAGTATTGATACAATGCCATGGATGTCGAGGTTGGGTACATGGAGGCTGTGCGAATAACGTGGATGAGTTCGTCTTCTATTGTCTCAATTGTGAACATTAAGTTTAATATTCTTATCGTTACTGTATTTGTTTTATTTTAAGTAGTTCCGCTCTAAAGAGTTTAAGCTTTGTTTCGGCATGTTTTCAAGAATGTTTTAAGAATCTATTTTTTTTTACCTATTACCTAGATTTATGGTACGACCCATTCTTAACTGGAACCCCATCTTGCCCCCATGGTGGGGCAAGATGGGGTATATATAAATTCTTTTCAAAATGTTCTCACAATATCAAGAGTACCCATCGAAAAATTGTAAATTCATCCATCAGCAGATAAATGTTTAAAGATTACAACAAGCGTACTTAGAACCTTGTATATCAATTTGCAATCCTGATGCAGTGTTCTAAAGCTTAATGTTCCCATCTTGCCCCACCTTCCCCTACCACATTTCTTGCGAAGCAATTCAAGTTCGAGCATGGCAGTTTTGGTCTGGCATATTTAAGCAAAATATTAACAGGTGGCATGTTTGAGAAAAAACAGAGCCTACAAGCTGACTGAAATAGATGGACATTTGTAGTTTTCATTTCATCGGAACTGCACGAAGGAATCGTATTGCAAGGATAATCTACAGCGACAGAGAAAATTAAAGCCACCTTTCTTCTGTGGGGAATTTTGAAGAAGACAGCATCTCAACAGTATACGTGTCTTTAAATATTTTGCCATCAAAAGGTTACATTTGATTCTATTATTAGTAAAATTGTATGTTTAAGGTACAACGATATTATAGATACTGTGATATTGCATTATTCAAATTAAACAAACAAATACCTACGTACTTTCTTTTTTTTTTTAAATAACATCATGGCTTGCTCTCTAGCAAGGACACAGCTCTGGCACATTTATCAACTAGAACTGCTTTTTGATTCCATTAATGCTTATTATAACATAGTTTTATATATTTATTGGCGAAAAATATGTTAAATATATTTATTACAGAAATTGACAAAAAGATGGCGTTTCTTTTGTTTTACTATTATGACAGTGCAATTCACAGATAGCATATTACTGATTTTTGTTTTTTTATTTCAGTTCCAATTATCTGGTTGTTTTCACAGATTTCATTATAGTGTAGGTAGTAATAATTTAAAATAGATACCAACCGGATGACTGAAATACAAACAAATCAAATAATTATGCTCGATCTGCGCTGGTTCGTATGCATATATGTAATATTTTTTTCCAGTTTATATCGAAGCATTCCCACCGATTTAACGAATCACCGAAGTGAAGAACGAAGAGAAAACGTGAAGCAAAATGAAACAGTGAAAAGCCCGATTGTGTTATTAGTAATAACGAGGTACTTCCTTCGAGACAGGTGTCATATATTTCCGGTCGACTAATTGAAAAACAGCAAATAAAATTATCCGAGAATTATTATCACGAAACAACAGAAATGCCCTCTGCCGGCGCTAATTGGAAACGGTTTCGGTCGGTAAGTGCGAGTGTCGCTCGACCGATCGAGCTGTTTTGAGCCCTATTAGTCGGACGCCTCTTCTCTTTCTCGTGCGGTCGGTTAGACTGACAGAGGCATTGTTTGGGCCCCGAAATCATCCAGTCATCGTTTTTTCTCTCCTATTTTTATTTCGTTCACGCTTTATGCTTAGTAATTTTATCGGGGCGCATGAATGAATTCAATTTGTTTTATTGGTCGATTTCTTCTCGTCTGTTTCTGTCGCTCGCTTTCGCTAATACTATAGTCTGCTGGCATCTTCTACTATTTTTCTCTCACCCACTTTATTTTAATTTTTTTTGTTTAGCATGGGCTGTTCACTTCGTTCGAACGCGTCTATTTGTTTCAATCGCCTTTAACCGTATAATATCCGCAATCCTGTTGATGAAGGACAATATGCTTTCAGACAAATTTGCTCTGAGAATCAGAATGGATTGTATCAATTACTTAGGAATATTAGCGAGGATATATTGAGCTGCTAAATAATATTGAAATTCAGAAAAAAATAAGACATTATAATAGAAAGCACAAATAGTTTACAAAAACATAAATAAGATGGTAATTGATTGTTTCTTTTATGCAAAGAATGAGAAGAGAAATGGTGGGCAATATAGAAAGAAAAAAGTTACGCAGTATGCTGTAATGCACTCATCTATTTATCATCTCGTTGGGATAGCTGTTCGGTTTTGCGTTATTTATACATATACAGAGTGTCGCACGATGAATGTCAGCGATCTATATATGGAAAAACTATTCACGAGAAATCTAAGTACCTCTAATATGGATTTGACTTATCGAGCAAAATATGCATAAATCTCTAGCACTTTCGGTTATACAGGATGTCGACATTAACTTCTTTATTTTAAATGCAATAAACACCCGGTATATTTTTATATTTTTGAGTTGCCCTTAAAGTTCTAGTTAAAAAATTTATGTAGGGATCAGTATACCCAAATGCCCTTCTAGTTTTCTTCAATCGACTTGGCACACTTATGTATGGACTGAAGATAAATGTATCAAGATGGTGCATAAAAATCATTGTATCTTATGCAGAGCGTGCATGAAAACTGTTAAAACATTAGTGAAAAATGCAGGTGAGTCAAAAATTTCAAATGGAATATTTATCCTATTTTTTCTACCTTATTATTAATTAACGCTAAAAATTAGCACAATTTATTATTAGGTTCCCTGCACCTAATTGCAAAGGCTTTCGAGTTACTTCAAAAAAACCATGCTCGAGACAACGCAAAAACAATTGCAGTGGAAATGAATATTGTGTAAACCAAAATGCCAGCGCGTCTCCACTACACAAACGAAGACTATTTGAATTTATTTATTATCTGGAAAATGTATCCAAATAACATCAATAGCATGTGACACTTTTGCTCTAAGGTATCAGAGAAACAGACACCGTCAACAAATGCTTTAAACCGTATAATACAAAATTTTAAAAACAAAATATTCATATACCGTAGTCGACAGATTTTAATTTAGCATAGGGATCTTATGCTTTGCATAAAATGATCTTGCAATACGCGACAATGCCAATGTTGAAACGATCTTGGGCGTTAGGTATGTGGTGAGAGATAACGGTTTGCAAATATTTTTCACTTTTGAGTACCGGCCATCATTAAGGTCGTCTTTTCTAATTGCGATTGGAGATAGCTTGTGAAAACTTTTCACATGTTGCATACAATCGTCCATGGTTCTTAGGGGATTGGCATAAACTTGACTGCTTAGTTCCCCAAGCAAAAAAATCTAACACTAAACCCGGTTAACGGGGGCCACAAGAATGGTCCGTTTTTACCAATCTATTGATTTGAATTTTTTCCTGCAGAAAATTATTAATAAGTATTCGTTATGTGGCGGAGTTTCATCATATTGATAAAGAAAATATTGTATATATAATAAACAAATTAAATCCTTGGTGGAATATGGCTAAATAATATATTAGTTAATTGTTAATACATAATTAGCATGTCACATTAGTTCAAACGTTTCAACTAACAAATTAGTCTTCATCAGTGAGTGCACAATGTTAGAACCAACAAATTAAAACTAAAATTAGGGGATAATTACAATAAGAAGACACAAAGCGATGATAATACTTACTTGGTTCAATGTAAATTAGCAGTAATGAGTAATTATAAAAACATTTACGACAAGAACAAGTACTTAAATAGAAACAGTGAATCAAAAAGGTTCAAGCCAAGATAAAGTATGATGTAACCTATAACCAGGAAACTTCTTCGTAAAAACTGCTAGCAACAAGAAAATTGTTTACAGGCGATATACTTGTTGCTAACAGTTTTTACGAAGAGGATGTTTCCTCGGTTATAGTTTTACATTCATACTTTTAAAATTGTTGATTTCACTGTCTATTTTAAAATGTTGTTCCTGTTTTGTTTTGTTCTAAATGTTTACAATAACTCATTATGCTAATTTACATCAACCAAGTAAGTATTTCATTGCTTTTGTCTCTTAGTAATTATATCAACTTTAGTTTTAATTTGCTGGTCTAACCTTTTGTGCACCCACGATGAGACTAAATTGTTAGTCGAAAATTTGACTATGTGCCACGTTAATTATCTATAAACAATAACAAATATTATTTAGCATTATTCCACCATGAACTTCCTTTGTTTCAACAAGTACTGGTTACAAAAAACACAACGGCATATATAATTAACGATAATAACCTTTCTGGTGTTATCGAATTCCATGAATTAGATTAAATTATCTTTTTTATCTCCTGTATTGACGCGATTTAGTTAACATAAAATAATAAAAAATTGAAGAGAGCGGCTTCTCCAGGCGATGATTGGATAAATACCGCTATTCCTAGAGTGCTACAATTATTTTGTCAGTATTCACGTATTTGACATTTTTTTTCCTTAGAGAAACGCATTTTCCCGTCCAAATAAAAAGTTGCTTTAATAAAACCCATTTTAAAAAAAATAACAGCAATAACTTAAATGACTATAAGCCCATTAAAGCAGCTGATGGAAAAATACATATTTGCAAATATATGAGTCCGTCGTTGACAAAAACGATTGATTATCTTCTAAATAACAAATTTTAGTTCAGTCCAACATGGGTTTCTGCTAATAACAGCACCAACACGCTTTAAAAACATATCACATTAATTTTTCTTCCTTGACAATCTCATGTGCCACAAATTTATCAATTGATTTTAACAAAAGCCTTTGATTGCGTTAATCACTCAATTTTACTATATAAGCTGAGAAATATGATATAAGAGGCTGGCGAAGAGTTAGCTTATCTAACGTTCACAAAGGTCTTGTAAAAATGGTAAAATCAAAATCAGTAAAGTGGAAGTTGGTATACTCAAGATCTGTTTCAGGCCAACTTTGTTTTTAATATTCATCAACGATCTTTTAATATGTAAAACACGAACAAATAATCTTAATATGCAAGATATACAAATTGCACCACTTCTAATAACAGCACATGGTATTTAAAAATAAAATCTCACTTTATCTCGCCGTTAATAAATGAGCCCTCTTTAATAAAATCGTAATCAAAAGATAAACCAATACAGTACTATTTAACAAAAAACATAAATCAGAATTTATCATCATTACAATTACTCAATTTCTCTATACTCTCTAGTAAGTGACACAACTACGATATACTTGGCCTTTTTTTTGAAACTAGTTTAAGTTGAAACATGGATTTTCTTATAGTAAGATTTTGCAGGATAATTATTTTTATCATCTAAAACAGAGTTATGGTACGGATGTGATGAAAACAGTGTACTATTCAGATTTTTATTCTAGACTAAAGTATGGTGTTCCTTACTGTGGTGCATCCAGTGCAGCACAGAGGATTTTCATTTTTAAAAGGTGATTACGATAATCTACAACTAAAACAACGTACTCGTGCAAACCAATTTTTAAATACTTAATATATTAACATTTTATGACATCTACATATTGGAAACATTATGTTTTGTACATAAAAATTTTGATCAATTATCTAATCCAACTAATCATGCTTATAATACTAGATTAAACAATTACTTAATTCCACCAACTCACAAAATTGCATATCCAAAAAAGTATGAATCATTGGATGTAGACTATACAATTACTGCCAATAATATTAAAGAAATAAAACCAACTTTCTAAATTAAAAAATTCCGCCAAAAACTTATTGTTAAACAAAAACTGTTATAGTTTGGGAGATTTTTTGCGAATGTTTAGTTTCGTTTTTCCTTTGTTTCCTTTTTCTTGACGTTTTCTTGTTATTTTGAAAATAAAATAATATTATACTATTATAAAGCCAAAGTAAAATTCATCGTATAAAGTTTCTAAAATATCAAAACGGCAAACAAAGAATTTAATTACAGAACCATAACAACTTAAATTACACTTGAAATTTTGCATTTTAACTAATTTTATGTTTTAAGGAATTTCATTTTCCCTTGAAGCATTTTCATCTTATCTTTTCGTGATGGTAAACTTATTTATTCAACAATTAGAACTTTTTATAAAGAATGTTGTTTGTTGCCGTAAAGACAATAACAATTTTTGTTATGTTGTCAATTCCATCCGAGGACAACTGTGTATTGTGTCCGTCAATACATGTGATCGTCCATGTATATACACTAAACATTATTTGTAAATTTTGTGTTGAAAAAGGTTTTTAGTGTAAAAAAGCCTAAATAAACCAAGTTGGATACCCTATTATCATAAATATCTTCGGCATTCGACTATTAGTGCGGATTTCTAATGAAGAAAATATTGATATAAGATAGGAAATAAGTTTAATTTTGCGATCGCTCTGTATGTAAAACTGGTACAGTGAAACCTAGATTAAAGTAGTGTTATCATTTTCGAAGAAACTTGAGTGCATCATATTTTTTTTTTTTATTAATTCTAGACAAATTGACTACTCCTTTCAGATTTACAATGTTTCATTAAGTATCCACCATTTCCGATGTTCACGCTCGTTCGCACAACATTTACAACGGACCCGCGTCGGTCGTCGGAGCGAATTGAATATAAATTGAACGCAAAATTATTTTCATCAGTTCGCCATTCCTCCCCCGCGCTTTATATAAGTTCAGTTATCCGGAGGGAAAACGGCTCGGCGTCCGTCAACTTTTCAACTGATTTCCATGCAAACTGCCGCCATTCCGAGACGCCAAATAAATCGTCCAACGCCCGAGAACGCGGCGTATATAAATGGGAACATTATCTTCCATAATTCGTTTTTATTAGAAACTAAGATCGCGCCGCGTTCGAATAACTCAAAACAGAGACCGCTGCCGGCGCATTAGTTGCGCTCGCCCGTCGACAGGCGGCGGCACCTTGTCCGCACCACGAATTCGAAGCGTACCGAATATAAACATCGATGATACATCGAGGTGCGCGTCGTGCAAGGAAACCTGCTGCGGCGTCCGTCGGATGGGAACGCGATAAATTGTAAAACGCGAAACGTACAGTTAAGGAAATAAGAACCTGGACAGTTTTCTGATACGCAGGCAACACACATTACATTTACGAAGCAGAACATTACCCCCTCTCTTTGACGCAATCCTATGCGAGATTTAGAATTATTTTTAGTCCAAAAACAAGTTTTTGCTACATCAGTTTATTACAGGCAGTTGCAGGCGCGGCTGGTGCATACACCATCGACGAGACTATAATATGGATCGAATTTCTTTCTATAATTTCGTAATATAGCACATTTTACGCACGATATCATACGAAAAACTTCGATCATGTCATAGCGTCCTCGA
The DNA here is from genome assembly GCA_004143645.1 of Protaetia brevitarsis. Classification (NCBI taxonomy): domain Eukaryota; kingdom Metazoa; phylum Arthropoda; class Insecta; order Coleoptera; family Scarabaeidae; genus Protaetia; species Protaetia brevitarsis. The sequence continues at coordinate 3,688,295 of RXPK01000103.1, forward strand.
TGAGTCACGCACCGACAGTAGTGCCATATGATCAAATATTTCTACCTTCCAGTATATCATGGTATTTTTTCTTCTTTAAACTTAAGTTAGCAGAATAAGTTTAGAAATATGTAAGTTGATTTATTCCGTAGCATATATTTGATGTATGTTATGTTATACCGATGACAGATTAGGGAGATCAAGTTATTGGGGGTGCAGCTGAACAGAGCATACAGTCAAAAACTCCTTTATTAATTATCTAAGCTTTCGCCAACATCCTTGGCTACATCAGAGAATATCTATTATCAATTAAGCAACAATAAAATATATTAACTAATTTAAGTAAAGTGTAGTGAACCTAAAATGAGAAGCACATAAAATATGTCGTTATCGTAATGTCGACGTAGAATAGAGGAACTAAAGTCATTAGTGGTGAGGGTGATTTTTCTACCATAGAAATTACATTAAATACTTCTGTCAAAGTGACAGGAACACCCCTAAAGCTAGCATAATAGACTCTTCCGACGATTTCAGCGCTCAAAATGGATATGACGGAATATGTACTTCTCATTTTGGGTTCACTCTACTTACTAACTAGAGTTGAATTAGAGTGGCAGTAGCAGGTGAAAACATGAAGTTAAATTTAACGCTGAACAGATAAAAAACAAATATCACGTTAACAAACAATATGAATGATGTTACAATTTAAAATAAAACGGTTGAAATTAAAATGTAGTCGAGAAATATCACGGCAACAACAAGAAATTGTGAGGTTAAGGCAACACAAAATAGCGGGAAAACGAAGAAAATATAGGGAATTTAAAGTTGAGCGGTTAACAATATAAATGTGACAAATCAACACTGTGATAAAATCATAGATGGAACAGTAGATTCAAGATGGGGAAATGTGACTGTATACAGTGTTCTCCAAATGTAATATATACGAATACATGTTACTAAGGTTTTCAATTTCTGTTCTAAAATTGATAAAATTGGAATTCTTGTTTATGTAATACATCTCTAAAATCAGATATTTCCTGTAACTGTCTTCATGAGTGAGAATCGAAGCTCGGTCAAGTCAAAAGAGTGACTTAGACCAGTGCACTACGATTTTTTTTATTAATACAATCATGTTTATGTGTTGTAAACGTTTATAAAAGTATTGAGAACTTTGTCCTATATAAACTGCCTGGCCATTGTGTCAAGGTATGTTATAAACGATATTGGATTGGAGTGGGTCTAGAGTTGGAGTTTTATACATATTTAGAAAAGAGGGAATTTAAAGTATGTGTATTATAGTGGGCAATTTGAAAGGATTTATTATTCAGGGTTTTTTTAATTTTTGGGGTGAGATTGGGAATGTAAGGGAATTTGTAGTAGAGTCTGATGAGAGGGTTATTATTATTTTTGTTTTTTCTCTGTTCAAAGTTAATTAACACTTATTTTGATGAATATTATACTGTTTACTGACAAAGAATTTTTTTTGTAAAAATATCGTGCATGTTACCCAAGTTCTAATTTTTGATTTATATTTTGAAAGATTTGTTGGGACTCTTCCGTTTTCCATATTTATGTTCTTATTTGTTAATTTTGTTTAGATACAAAAGTTTTATTTATTCTAGAATTTATGAAAAACTTTTTAATATAGTTTGTTTATTAAAATTAAAAGTCATAAAGTAGTAAGAAGTCTGATTTTCGGGAAAAACGCTTAAAACTACAAATATTAGTTACGTCAGTTTTCAAACAGAAGTTGATGCAAATGTTTTAACTTCATATTAAATATAATATAAACAAATAGTTTAATGATCTAAATCGATTGTAATTTAAAAATTACGGCGATTTTGGATTTTCAAAATAAATATCCTAATATGCAAAAGCCAACATCGTTCCATTCATTTAGAAACTACTAATCATAATAATTCTGTCAAAGGCAAGCCATGTTTAGCAGCTAGTCTTCATGCAGTAACGAACACCTTGACAGCATGTCTGTTTTGATAATTTGCGGAAAATATAAAATATAACCGAATCTCACCGCACAAAGTCACAGTATCTTACAATCATTAAAATTAAAGCACCAAGGCAAACGTTTAATTGTTTACTATGGGATACAAGTAATTTTAATCTGATAGAGGTCTTTCCGATTACTAATCATGACCGACTACCGATCTCTCTTGCAGTAGACGTAAAAATGGTGCATAATAGACTCATATGCTCAGTAGACTCTGATAGTATAGAATTCATATGTTTTTTTTATGATTTTCTAACTGAATTGATTTGCTGAAAAACTCTTAAGTTATATCAAGAGGAATTGATATAACTTTAAAATAAATAATTTTGTCGTCTGCAATTTATTTCTACCATCACAAAATGTTTGCGCTTTACTGTGATTGTGTTAAGAGGGGTGGTATTCTCCTACCTCCTCTGTAAATTTGTGTTGCCTACGTGTTAGAGAACTGTCCACAACATTTTTCCTCAACTGTACATATCTACTATACGCATAAAAGGTTCGCCTTTGCGAAATACCCAGTTCGGCTGTTCGGCGTGTCATCACTCGGGTCGAAACTTCAGAGACTAGGCGGCGAAGTTATCGTCGTCATCCCCGGGTTCTGAACACCGTCGGGATTCGGCGAGACCATATTTTAGGTAGTTATAAAGTCGGTTTGCGGATGAAATTGTGCGGAAAAGGAACACCGTAAACGCGAGACCGTCTAGGGATGATCTGACGGTAAACGGTGCATAAATCATGCTTGATTCGATAGGTGAAGTTTCACGCGAAAAGCGAAGGAAAACACCGTGGAGGAAGCGGTTGATTTATTCATGGGATGCGGCGGTCTATTTTCTAGTAGGTGTACCGTGTTAAGCGATTGGTAAGATAGAGTTACGGCACTGAATGCGTAGCTGAGTTCTAAGCAGTTTAAGGAAAACAATAATGGCGTTAATAGCTTTCTTGTGTTCGAGATAAATGTTATCTTGCCTGATTTAACCAATCAAATTTGGAATACTCTAACAACACGATATGAACTTTTTTTTTTGTTGTTGTGAGAGCCATCTGATATTTGGCATTTTAAATTTAATCTCCAAATTATTTTACCCATTAAATTATACCAGCCATTCTAAGTTCGTAGTGGCCTGCTTTAATCTGTATAGGTCTTTTGTGATGGCTCCTTTAAAGGTCTTTCCATTTGCCTGATTGTATTATTCCATGACGTCGAGTACATCATGTCAGATTTTAATCCTCATATTTTTCCATGGGTTCTTTTAGACAACTAGAGTGTTTGCTTTGCTTTAATCCTCTGATGTCTCTGTCGATTACAAGTAAGCTTGAAGTCTAGGATAACACAAAGATATTTATTTCCTCTGAAGGAGAGATTCATGATCGTCATTTGGGACGGACTGATATTTAGGCTCCTTCCTCCTCAGTCAATGCTTGTACAACTTGTAGGGTGGTCTGCATTTTATACCACAGTACGCTGTGTCAGAATGACAAGATCTGCATACCCCAAAGTTTTGTGTTCTTTGTAGTTCAGCTTTATTATTAGCTCGTCCATGACCAGCTTCCACAGCAACCGGGTGACAAAACCCCACCCTGCGGACATCCTTTTTCGACCTTTTCGTGCTTTTGATAGCCTAACGATATGAAGATAGAAACATATACACTGTCTGCAATTAAAAACACACCACTGAGAAATTGTTTGATTATTTTATTTAATCTATGATGATGATAATAATATTTAAAGAGATAGTATGTTGGCCATTACACTACTAGCATCCACAATGATATATTATTACTAATATAATAATAAGTTTAGAAAAGAAAGCTTATTTGGAGTGTCAAATGAAAACGTGTGCCGCCGGTTACAGAAGCATGCGGAAATGATTTCGTAATGCCGGCTGATGGTCTAGTGGCTTGCACGCTTGGCTATCAGTCGCGAGGTTCTCAGTTCGAGCCCGACGAACTGCTCTCAAAGCGAGGTTTTCGCTGGTTTTCCTCACTCCTTGACGAAAGCTGAGCGACGAACATCTTAAGGAGGTTACTACATATCTTTATCCATATGGGAAAACCGCTACTTACGTATGTCCCTTTTTCTCAGAAACGCCGTGTCTGATCTCATTGATGTTTTTACCCAGGTTATCTAGTATTGTCTCAACAGTTTAAGTGAAAGATCTCATAGAATATCTAAAGACGTTTTTTTATGAGTTTTACAAAATCGATATTTTATAACAATAAAAAATGTTGAAGACTTTTTTTATAGTCAGTTTCCAGTTTGCAACCAAATGATGAAATTGATAATGATTATTTGATTCCCTACTTAATGAAAATTCTTTTGAGTTTGGAAACGTGAGGGAAGGACGCGGTGTTTGATAAAATGTATTCGATTGGAACGCGATCTGTTGGTGTAAATGATCTCAATATATTTTTCATTCAATTATGCTGTTCAGGAGATTATTGCATTCTGCAACAAAATTCTGTACCAAGTAACATAAAGAAACTCCACCTCCTCTCAAACTGCGTAGCACTGTGCAACCCGAGGGCATTGTATCTGGGAGCATGTGAAATCGAAGAGGGAGACTTACCTAAACTGGGCCCTCTGATATCCTACACTTTTTAAAAGGAATAGGATTGGGAGGCCAACTGTAAAGCAGCAAGAATGGGGGACACAATAGATCCTTTAGGTCGCAGTGTAACACCACCCTTCATCTACATACAACATAAAGAAACAAGTGAATGTATGTAAGTAAATAGAAGGGTGGTGTTACACTGTGACCTAAAAGATCTATTGTGTCCTCTATTCTTGCGCTTCACAGCTGCGCCTTCCAATCCGATTCCTTTTAGAAAGTGAGGATGTCAGAGGCCCCAGTCTAGGTAAGCCCTCCCCTCTTCGATTTCACATGCTCCCAGGTGCAATGCCCTCGAGTTGCACAGTGCTACGCAGTCTGAGAGGAGGTGGATGGATGTTTCATCCTGTTCCCACAAAATCTGCATTCAGGAATTTTTCCAATCCAAGCTTACTCAGGTGTCTTTCAGTCTACAATGGCCTGAAAGTATTCCTGTTAATATACGAACATTGTTTTTACTCAGGTTGATGCATTCTGTAAACCTCTTCTGGTTATAAGTTCCCAGAAGAATTTTACTTTGCCTCATTGCCCTGAAGATTTTCCCAGTAACTGGGAATTTTCTCTGCTCCATTTTCATTTTTAGTTCTTCAGTATTGTACTGGCTAATTTAACCCGCAAAGGGTTCAGGCCCTACAAAAGGCATTCCAGCCCATTTTTTGTGAGATTATCCGTATTTTCGTTTTCTCTTCCACTCCTGTGTGACCCGGAACCACCAGGAGGGTTACTTTATTTCTTTTGCCTAGCTCATTTAGTATCCCTAGGCATTCCCAGACCATCTTGGAGCTGATTTCATATGAGTTCAAGTGAATACTCAAACTTCTGTTTACGGTGTTTATGCATTATGCAGCAGTAACGCGGCAAATATCTGACGAGACTCGCAATTTTTAATTTCTACTTTTTTTATATTTATTAACTTACTTTGTTAGTAAGTTGAGTGGAAGAGCAGGATTACGACACGTCCTAACCTGAAATTCACCGTTTTCCCCTAAATATTATTAAGTCAAAATATTATATTTTAGTTTATTTTACGTTATACTTCTTTCTATAATTTTAATTATACGGCTTTTGTACACGAAGAAATAAAAATACCTATTATTATTCAAATCCAAAACAGACGTTCATTTCATCCTTATTTATTATAATCTATAAAAAGGTTCATGCTTTTATAGATTATAATAAATAAGAATGGAATGAACATCTGTTTTGCATTTGAATATATCAAGTAGAAAACATCCAACAATTTATTATTATTATTGTGACTGGTTTGACCTTCCTGGAATTTCGTGCATTGCGCATTTTTCGTCATTACATTCTCGTTCGCGAAGTGTAAATGTTATGCTACTCTCCGCTAGAGTACGCTTAAAGGAAAATAGCTAAGTTATTTTATACAACCGTTTTGTTGTATCCAAAGTTATTGTAGTTGTATTTTTTGTGTTCTTGATTTCCAGATAAAATGAAATCTTTGCGAAAGTTCCTGCATCTCAATCATCCTCCTTCTTTGTTATTTTTGTTAGCATACACCCTATTATTTTGCTAAATCTAACACAAGAGCCGTAAAAATCATCCGAATATGTCCGTTAACACCTACCTCTCATGTGATAGGGCTAATCTCGCAAAGCAAATAGACAAAAGCTCTCAGAACGTTTCAGATGCGAATTCGATTCAATTTCGCATTTTCGACCGTTCCGTACTGATGTTCAACAAAGGCTCGCCGCCTCGATATTTGCAATTAATATCTAATAAAAACCGCAAAGTAATTGGACGCTGTTTGGACACGGCAGTCCGGTTATTATAAAGAGTCGGGCCGGGTCCTTTTTTAGCGCCGGTGCAAGTTCCCCGATTCACAGGCAACGCGAGAGCTATGGAGACAGTTCTGGCGAGCAGCACGCCCCGCATGTTTGCGCACGGTTTTTTGATTTCGCGAGGATAAAGCGCGAACACATAGAAGTATAATAACACATTAGTCTTCATTACCGGATCGTCACCGTTTGACTATGAAATATGTGTTTAATATTCATTATCCGGGGAGGCAGACGGCTCAGACAACCCCGCGTGCGTTACATACATGTATCCAATATGTGGAAAACTTGCAGGGCGAAGCGTTTCGTCTATTACTGGTTGATTAGGCGCGTGAGAGCCTGTTTGTGCTCTTGCACTTAATTTAGTTAATTTGTTAGTTATATGGGAACTATACAATCTATCAGTAATGTAGATAATATACCAATATAATAATATATAGGAGCGTATATATGAATAGTAATCACGGTAATAATTAAACTCGTTCCACATTGCAAGTGAGAGGAATTTTGTTAATTTAGTGCAGGGGTAAGCATGAGGACGATAACCGAATTTAATGACTAATATTCAAGTAATTAATATTGTTTCCACTTAGAAAGTATATCTGCATTTTGATTGTGTTTATTTTGCATAGTTGCAAAATGGAACCAACACTGTAAATAATATTTATACGTCACTGTTGGACGAAAATATGTAGTAAGAATTTTACTATTTGCGAAAAATGTTTTAATCAACGTTACTGCAATGTTGTTTACCACAGTTACGAAAAAAGCAATAAAATTGTTAGAAAATATTGTAGCACAATCTTGGATACAACTTGGGTATTCGTGGCGCGTTTTGTGGCGAATGGTTTGTCTGTTCTATCTTTACTGGAGACGTAAATGTGTTTAAAATGTCATTAATCGCTAAATATCAGTTAAACATTATTCATCATTTAACTTTACGTATGTTGTATATTTCCCCAGTGATCTGTTTTAGGCCAATATTATATTTAACTTTTTTATACAATGACATTCATTGATTTATGAGGTTTTCATGTATTTTACTGCTGACGATTCAACGCATAATGTTACGGCACTGACATCCATGCATTGTGATCGATCTTAGCGGCTGCACTATTGGCCAGGTGGAGGGATGTTTCGCTTTGCAAATAAGTTGCATATGAACGTATGCTTTTCCACTCCCAAGCAATCGAGTCACAATTTTGACATTGACGTCTTCCATTGATGGTAGCTCTCTTCATCTGTGAAGAGTGGTAAATTTCTGGGCGCCACAGGCTACTTTTAGCTTGAGACAATAAAAGAATTTATCTATCTACCTCTACTATAATAACTTGGATATGATGGACGGGCAAAAGTTATTTACGATGAATTTTCTTTACTGGAAAGCGTTTACTAGCGAACACTGTTACGAATGTGGAATCTAATAATTAATTACACTGGAATTTGAATATTCTGATTTCTGCTAAGTGTTTCAAGGACATCGGTGGTGCAAATCTTGGAATACTGCTATTTTACAATTGCTGTTACTGAAGCAAAAAATAATGTTTAAGACTGACATGGCCTGTTGACAGGCAGTAATACTTATATCACTAATTGCAACAGCCTCGATATTTACGTGTTGTCGAATGAAATCAACAAACAAACCCTCAAATTAAATAAAATCTCGTTTATTTAGGATATTGCGAAATTAAGAAATAATGGTTACACGCACATATTATTTTGTTACTTCTTGTTTATTATTTAACAAATCCTTAATTCTTTTAACAATAAGTATCTTCAATTTACAAATGATATTATTAAGAAATAAAGATTACCTTACCGTAATTGTAAATTTAATGTAATTTTCATGTTTCAAATTATTTTTTTCCAAACCAGCTCACACTTTTGTAAAAAAGTTGCATTCTAAGCATTATTATTAGGCGAAGTTTTCTACGCAATATGTAGTTCGTTCATTAGCAGTGATTCGCATCTGTTGTAAGGATGGCGTTCTTATTTCAGTCAAAGCGGTTAATAAGTTATTTGGTGCATTAACCGGCAAAACTTGTATACTGACGAAGAGAATTCGGAAACGTACATACAATACAAAATAAATTAATGAGGTCAAACCTTCTAATTAAGGATCTTTTATGTTATCCATGTCAGGTTTGTGCAGCAATTCTACTGAAAATTCACTATTGCATTTGCAGCAAGCAATATGCACTTTTGCTCGCTTTATGGTAGGTGATGTCAACAATTGTTGCAACAATATGCATTTATGTTTAAAAAAACACATTATGGCATAAATATTTACTCACAATAGTATATTTATTAGCAACGCGTAGTTATCTGTACGCAAAATTAATGTCGTTTCCGCAAGATTGTATAGTAGAATAGTGTATTATTTTATTGACGATTAGTTGACTATATCATGCCTAAACGTATATTGCAACAAGTGATTGCATTAATTACTGTAATATATAGTTCTGCAATATACATTGTATAACAAGTGTAATTTTGTTGTAAAAATGCGTACTTTCGTACAATTTTGTGGAATTTTTAATCAAGCTGTGTTCTTATGTCAACTTATTGTATGAAACTTTCTAATTGTTTGAAATTTACACATTTTTTTTGTTTGAATGTATGTGGAAGTGTTCAAAGTAGAGGAAAGAAAAGGATTTGTTAAAGCAACAAAATTTATTTTGCCAAAGGTATTGGAACCAAATAAGAATTTGTTTAGGCTAACATATTCGCTCATTTAGCCATGCAATGATATTTTATCAGCGAAAATTAGTTGTATCAAATTAGTTAATGTCAAATCCAACAAAGTATTTAGATGCCATTTAAATAATTGTAATTATTATGAATCAAGAAAGTTAATCGCTTCCAATTACGTATTTAATTATTAACACAGAGTTAATATTCATTTCATTTAACGTTGAAAAATTACTACCTCAAATGCTTTTATTTTTTTCGTTTTTCACTACTTTAGCATTTCGTAAATAGATGGCGCACGTGATTTTTCTTGAATAATCTGTTACAACTTAAATTTACTTTATCTGAATTTTCCAGCATCATTTTAAATCAGGTATATAAGGAGTGCTTATCTAATTTAATAATTTTAAAGTTTTAGTTAGTTTGTTTATTGCTTTTAATGTGTTTTATTCAATGTCCACTGTTTGTGTTCTACAAACTTCATACAAGTTTGAACATTTATTTTGTACAATCTTATTTCTCCATACGTCCTTAGAGGATTATCATGCAATATGAGCTTCCTGTGATTAATCTTGACACAAATATTATTTTTTGACCGATTTGACACTTTAGCTAAAGTCCTTCTAAATAAGATTGCCTTATCTCAGTAAATCCACTTTATGAACGTCAAAACTTACTTCTGTAGGTTAAATAAATATAGAGCAACCTGACATCACCACTTTTCTCTTTCCAATTTGTCAGTCCGTCCAAATTACCCCCCGAAACACAACGAATATTCCTCGTAATCAAATAAGTCGAAACACCGTTATAAATCAAAAATTTCACCCTAGAAAATCAACGGAGCACGATGCGGTATAAATATAATTATTAAATTAAAGTCTGCTTCCACACAAATGAGCCTTTACTGCGACCATTAATCGTGGCAGTTCTTTTCCGGCGAGTCGAGAAACGAAAAGAATAAAGCTGGAGAAAGACACGCGATCGCAGCGCTGCCGCTGCCGTTATACGACGTTCGTCGATGACATTAATCCGATTATGCAAATGTAATCGTTACAAATCGTCCGATGGGTATTCTTTTATCGTCCAGAAACGATTTGTTTATTATGGACGATTTGGATTCGTATGTTCCCTAGTACTCTCTCTCTCCGCTTTTGGCGTCTATTTTCGTATAATTCCGTTCTTAAAATTTGTTCGACGTGAGTTTAATGTTGCGAATGCGATGTAGAAAGAAAAGATGGTCTGGGTAAGAATATTAAAATGAAACAATGCTGCTGTTACTTATTTTACCTATGCTATGTATAAGTAGTTAGGGGATCGTGTAAGTAGGATACCTATGCAACAAACAGTGAATATTTGCAAAATTGTTTCGATAATCTAAACTCTCACAAATATAAAATATACGTTACAGGACCTTATCCATACTTACCAAATAAAATAGCTTGGTTCATTTACACTAGCAATGAGTTCATTTATTTTTTATCACAACAACGAGGAACTGAATTAATTGCACCATAAATTCTAGCCCGTTAAACAATTCTTGACTTTAGTTTAGAAGTGTTACATCTTTTTTGTTTGCAAAATTATGATAGTATACGTTACTCTCTCTTTTATATGTGTGTATTTATTATTTTGATGTTTTACTGCAATTGTATTGATTGTTTTTTTTAGATCAGATCCACTTGCTCTTGATTCAGAGGTTTTTTTCCTGATGGCATTACTCAATTACTGTTATCCGTAGTCCCTGTAACGCTGCCTCGTTGTAGATACCCCTGGGTCTCTTCGGGGCCTGTCGAGGTCTTTTCCTGTTGTCCTCGACCGTTCTTTTTATCCTCAGAAGTTTGATTTCCGCCTCCCACCTTTGGTTTTTGCCTTATTTCCTTAGCGGTCTGGTTTGCATTTTCCGCCTTGGATTTTAGAGTTACGGCGACATGGTTTCTGCTTGGTTCATGTACCCTCCTCCATTTTCTTTTGCCTTCTTAATTTCCTGATCTGGGCGACAGATAGTTTTTTTCCGTTGCTGCAGTCCGAGCTGCTGTACTCCTGCAAGCATGTTTCTAAAGCCTCACTGGAAGAGGTTTTCCATGCCCTTTCCAGATCTCTCCGATCTGGTTTTAAAAGTTCATTGCTCTGCTTTGGTCCATACAATACCTATGAGTAGGGGAGAAAACTTGTGGTGCCTTCTACACGGGTGCAAGGCCGGTTGTTCTAGATGGACGCCCAGTATCCCAGAGGCTCCATTCGTGTATACCTTTTGCTCCAGATGCCACCCATTCCTCGGCAGGGATCGTATAACACGACCAGATTGTGAGGTTTTTATTTGATTTTACAGTGCGATGAGAATATGGTCAAGAACAATATATTTCTCTGTTTTTCAGAACAAATGCTCGGGGTTTAAAATTTTTATTTACTTCAGTAAAATTAAATATTATAATTAAATTCAAAATTTCAATTTATTTATTATTTTATTGGTCGTATAAGATTTTTTCTTTTCCTTTTTTTTTCAATAAAAATAAAATACAATATAGTGGTTTTATTCACCTAGCGACCTCTCTGATAAATAAGTGAATATTGTGAAAAGTGACCTTCTACCTGCTAGGTGGCACGGGATACTTGCAAGAGCACCAAATCACCTGTCAATTTAGATTTCCAGGCGCTTGCTAATGAGTAGACAGTTTTCTTATCTCAAGAGCGTGCCCCCAAAGTCCCTTCTCTGATTATTTAAATTTGAGAAAAATGGAATTAGCAAATATTGTTGTATAAACTTATAATAAAAGAATATTTTAAAACAATACAAGCGTAACTCTTTATTGAATTACCAAAATGCTACTTTTTACCACTTTTGAGACTTTTAAATCACATATACGTTTGTTAGAATCATAAATACTATATAAAACAATTTATTTAATATAGAAATACATATTTAAACTTTTCTGGCACTTTAAATAAATGAGGTTGAAGAAACGTCAAAATTTAAGAGTAATTTTATTTATTTAAATCAGAGGCATCTATCCGTAAATAGTAAAAAAAATTAAATCCAGAAGAAAATTTTAATCTCATCAACTATTCATATTATCGATATATCTAAAGATAATTATTATTATACACCACCTTAGTGTGTAGTTTTTAAACATTAAAAATCCCTGAACTAATTAAAATAATGGCGGTTCATATAAAGTTTTAACCCCAAATTTAATATATCGGGAAAATAAATTACAAAAATCTAATTTACCGATTAACATTGATTCGAAACTAATTAATTATTTTCTTTTTTAGGTGGGACAAACTTGATAATATACTAACTTTGTTGCGAACGGACACTTTAACGACGGGTGGGCAGGTAATTCTCTGGCTCAGGTTGGACGTGCTATCCGGGGCCTCCAGTAACGGTCATAACATGGGATGGTATTCTATCCAGGATCTCTCTCAGAAAATTTTATAGGAAATTCTCGGCGATTATACAGGCCGAAGTATGGATTTAGGGTGTTGAAATTGAAAATTGAAAATTAAATCAGGAGTTATATCGAAACTTTTTACGTAAAAACTTTGTGGAACTTTGATATTTCTGAGAGTTTGGCATAAAAAATGTGATATGATGTGATGACCGAGCGGTCGTCTTTCGTGGCCACAGGCAGAATGAGAAAACTCAAATCACCAGTAATCTGTGTCTCAATTATTATCGCTAAACCAACATCGAATTCAAAAGGCTAACCCGTAACTGACATTAAAATACCGTTATTTATTCTAGTTTGAGGGTAATACAGCAAATGTTGCTGAATAAACATTCCGAAGAATAAAAAATCTCCAGAGCAAAATATAATAAAAAATATACCAGGTAAGCTTGAATTAACAAATAAAATAAAGCTTACATTATATATAAGGCTATACTTAGCACTTATTACTAAGATGGTCTATTTCTATAGTCATTTTTAACAAATTTAAAATTTGCCTGTAGGGTAGGCAACCGAGTATGCACTTCAACTTACAATTACTTCTTGATTTGGCTTTGAAACCTGTTTTAAATGACTCTATATTATATTAAAATCATATAAATATATCTATTACTACTGACTGAAATAAATGTAGCAAAATTTGTTTTGGAAATAAAATAAAATAAATTTTGAATAGGAATAGGCGAGCCTGAAAGAAATGGGTAACTGCAATTTGTGTTGCCTACGCATTAGAGAAGTATCCTCATACTTCATGCTTTAACTGTATAATCAATTGATTCCAATTTATTGCTTAATATGTTTTTAATAGTTTCAAGACTCTATGTTCTGCGTTTTTCACTATTTTAAATTGTAATCTATCTGAAAGAAGTGATACAAACTACTATAACATTCAAACTGCTCAGCACAGTGAAATTTTATGAAATGAAGAGTAATAATATCTCTACCATTCTTATCACTTTTTGAGAACTTCAACATCCCAAGAATAATATAAAAATTGAAAAAAATCGAAAATTTTGAATTATAAAGTAATGATTTAAATTGATTTAAATCTAGTATTAACTTAACACTACGGTATTTTATATCTTACCAAAAGAAGCGTCTTTCAAATGAGTAATCGAATGAGGACAATGATTTCGTGTTGTAATGTTTTACATCATCCTTGTCTCATCGTTAATACAACCAGGCGTGAATGAGCGCCATTCGCCGCAATATATCATAATGCATCGTCCTTATTATTAATGGTTTAAGTTCACATAATGAGCGGATTAATGCCTCTGCTACTCCCAGACGAAGTTGAGTTTTTAATTTCGGCGAACTGACGCATTTCACACTAGTATACGACTCGACTCAATTGGCGTGCACCGCGTTTCCATTGTGCGCTCGAAACGGGTGGAACGGCCAACAATAAAAATATCTATTAAGAAAATAAAAATACCCATCCCTTACGCCCGAGAGATATACGGGCGCACATAACAAGTATCATTATACTCTCAACAAGGTACGACAATAAAGCGTCGAGGTGTTAATCATCCTAAGATGTTCTAGTGGTAAACTGACGGACAGTTGAATGGTGATTCTGATGAGGATATAAGGAGTCTCCTCTTCGGAACTTGTTCACAATGACCGTTGGGATGAGTCGACTGTATTCCTCTGCGTTTCTCCCTTCTCTCTTATTATCACGCAGTGTGGTCGGTCATTTTCTGCCCGAATTCGGTGGTATTTAGGGTAATTTCACGAATTATTTTTTTCGTTTTCTAATACCGTTTCGGGAGAAAATAACTCAATATAATATAGACGCATCAGGTCGACTTTTTAAGCGAAATGTTTCGTGCCCGTATTTAGTATGCAGAAATAATATAGAATTACGAATTAGTTTTGGCCCTTTTCACTACTGATTCACGTTATTACTGTTATTACGGACAAACAACTGGAGTGGAACAACTGCCCTTATTATGCCACCTCCTTATTAGCCGACGAAAAGAAATGTTCCACAACTGGATTACAACATTTATTATGGTTAGTTAGTGCTTGAACAGCGCAAGCGGCGGGAATTGCTGTGCTCTAATTCGAATACAGAGTAATTTTCTTTAATGCTAGAGTTTGGCGTTAATTTTCTTATTGGCATGGCAGGCTCGTGGTATTTTTATTTATTGGTGGGCTTAAATTCATCTCGGAATTAGCAATGATTTATTTGTTCCGTTCTGTGGTTACAAATTGCTCGCTATAGTAATCGATGATTGGAACACAATAATTGCACTTAATTTCACAATTAAATTAGGTAATTATTATTATTCATTAGAATTTTGTTTCTGTCATAATTCAGATTAGTAGAACGGTCTTAAGAATATTGTTACTTTGTTAGTGTAATTTGTAGATACAGCATATTTTTTTTTTAAATTTTATTTGACATATAAATGGATATACTAAATTACTTTTGTCTTTTTTTGTTTTGACTAATTAAAACATTTTGTGTCACATAATAATAAAAATATCTATCTATCTATCTACTTATAGCAAGTACTGTTCTGTATTAATGCAATAATTTCGGGAATAGCAGCCATATAATAATAATGATAGTAATAATAAAGTTTATTGGCTTCATAATACATATACAAGTGAAACAAAAAAGATAATAAAAAAACAACAAACAAGAACCTAATGAGAGCCAAAAAGACTAAATCGCTGTAGTGCATGTATGATACATGCACTGGTAGCGCGCTTTCTTTTAGTTTAAAGATATATAATGAAACTATAAAGAACAATAATAATAAAGATAAAAAATAAGGCATTTATCCATAGCAAATAAACTATTTATAAATAAATATAGCGTGAATATGTATATAATATGCGTAGCGCTCTAGCGTACTTACTAGTGCACTATAATAAGGAAAACTTCATGAACAGTTTAAGAAAATGATGCGGGAGTCGACGTCATTTCTCTGATTTGAAATCAGCAAATTGGTGATATGCCTTTTGATAGATGTCAAGGAAGCGGTTATTGATATTCCTTTATTTAAAAGGTACAGTGAACCCAAAATGAGAAGTACATATGTCGTCATATCCGTTTTTAGCACTGGAATCGTCGGAAGAGTCTATTATACTAGCTTTAGGGGTGTTTCTGTCACTTTGACAGAAGTAGTTTAATGTAATTTCTATCGTAAAAAAAATCACCCCACACCACTAATGACTTTAGTTCCTCTATTCTACGTCGACATTACGATGACGACATATGTATTTCTCATTTTGGGTTAACTATAAGTATTTATTGTTTCGTTGACATTATAGCTAAAACTGCGCTTAAAAACTTCTAGCCTATGTTTCGGAATCGACAGCAAATTGGAGGTGCGTGTACTATGATCATGCTCTTGAAATCGAAATCGAACACAATTGAAAAAGTGCGGTGTTTTCTTCTTAATAATGTTTATAAAAAATAGAATACAGTGCAAAATTCGTCTATTGTGCATATTCAGGGTGTTAGTTCGGTTCAGTTGTACAGTAACACCCCGCCTAGCATGGAAACCGTATATCAAACGAATGCAAGAATTCTGCATCATCTGAATTCTTCTTTTGTCCTGTTGCGTGATGCAGAAAGCATAAATACTTTCACAAAATGTAAAATTAATCAATATAACGGATAAACCAAGAAGGTGTCTATGCATGAATATTGTTTTAAGAGCTGGAATGGATTTTTTAATTAAGTACGAGGTGTTGCTTTGGAAACGGATGTTGTTATCCAAGAACAACCCTAAATTCTTATGATTATTAACCGGCATTAAAAATTGATATACCTAATCAACGTTATCGACTTGAAGCTAACATTCAGTACTTGTCTTTGTTATAATATACAGAGTGTTTCACTGAGGGGAAATGCCCCCTAAACTCGTAAATAGTAGCAAATAGAAAAAAAAGTTTACAAATTTTTACAGAATCATAATTTCTCTATAATGTAATGTGACCGGCGTTCAAACAGGGCGTTTTGTAACCTCGGTACAGCCTTCAATTTTGTTTTTTTTTTTAAATATGATACCTCCGTTATTATTTAATTCTTAAACATATTAAAAAAAAATCCAAGATATCTTTAATTTTCTAAAAATTGTATCACTTATATTGTGCGAGTAAGGGGATTGTAATTTGATTACCACTTAGAATGTGAAGTAAACCAAATTTTGAAATATCTTAGTAAAGATTTACTTACACTTTCAGATGTGTTTATACCTCAAGTTTAATATACTGGATGTTCGTCACTAAACTGAAAACTCACACAACTTTAATTAACGATATCTCACTTTTTTTTTTTAATCCAACACTTTGTACATGTTTAAATCATTAAATTCCTATTAATAAATGCTTTGATTTTTATTAAGCATGTCCTATGTCTATCTGTTCCACTGTTGAATTATAATGGTTTCATTAATCTTTTACTGTTCTGGTTGTATTTATAATTTTAATAGTTGACGATTTCATAATAACAGTAATTTTTTTGACGTTCAATGAAAGTAATTACGTAATATGCATAAAATAAAGTTTTCCAAAGAAGAATTAATGAATATGGGGTAACGACTTAATGTAGGTACTTCATTTTTGTGCTATACGATGACGAATGCCTAAAACAATTCAACATTTGGATTTTAGATTTTTTAATAAAACCAATTCAAAAATTGATAAATTTAAAATTATGTTCTAAAATGTCACAACTGTTTTCGCCAATAAAAAACTGTCAATTTTTGCATTCGCCCAGGGTTATATATGACATTATTTAATGGCTTTTGGTTAGGGTTTAAGTAATATTTCGTGCATTTGGTATTAAATAATTGCGTGATTTTACAATGCATTAGCTAATTATCAAGTATTAAATCATCTGTAAAAATGCTAAAGTAAGTTTTATCAGACTATTGTTGTTACAGGATTTATACAAATCAAATAGGTAATTTTGTACAGACAACTTACAGTAGATCGTGAATTTGGAAAAACTATTGACTAAAATGTACTATCTGTTGATGATATTACAACTATAGAATATTTTTCCAACAAAATTAGATTCTAAAAATGATGTCTTTGTAAAAACAACACGGATTATAAACGTAATTCCAATCAAATACAATGTCATAATTGAAAATTTGACACATTAACTGACAGCGTAGAGGGAGACATAAATTATGCAATCCGGGAACGCTAAACCACTAATTTTTATTGCCCCAAAACAGAATCTCTAATGTTTTATTGTGCAGAACAGCTGTGACGTTAGACTAAAATTTTTAAAAAATATGCATTTTCAATTTTTTCCCTTTAAAAATACTAATCTCATAATTTAAAAAAATCTGCAAATTCAAAGTAATTTGAAACTTTTATTTCTAATAAAAAAATTAAAAAAAAAATTGGTCCTCGATCCTATTTAAATAAGTAATGACATGATGACGTTTTTTTAAATATTTTTTTTTTCTGTGTAAATAAGGTTACGCGAAAGCCAATCAAAAGATCAATCAAAGAATTCTTTTTGGCGCCAGTGATTTAAATCACTCCTAATTTTGAGACAAGAGGTTTGTTCGCTGGTGCTACACTTTCCACTCTGACTCCTACTTAAAACAGGATAAAAGATTTACTCTTTATGCATCTGAGAAAGAGACAATATGCACCAGTGTAATTGGTGTAACACCAGCGAACAAACCTAAGGTATACATTAGGCGCACGCTTTAGTAGCAAACTTTGTGATAAAGTGTTTTAAAATATATAGTGACTGGTATGTTATTTATTTTGCATTTAATTATATTCATACTAATTAAGTGTATTGCCAGATCACGAAAATATATTTTTATGTTCGATCAATAACATACATATTGAATGGTAAACTGCTTTTGTGATGTAACAACTATTTTGTCATAGTTTACACTTAAAATCTAAGTTTACGTTGGCGGTATAACATAAGTAATAATGTTATATGCTTTATTATTCTTTTTTCCAATATCTAAAGATTCTCCTACAAATTTCCCAGGGGGCAAAGTTCAACTGATTTGCGGTAGAAGTAAAATTTAAAGAATATGAAAATGTTTATAAAAACAACAGCTACACGGAAAAAAATAGTGTGTACTGCTTACTACAATTTTGCAAATAAGTTTTTGTAGTTACCCTTATTACATTTATAATCTTCTTATTCGCACTTCTGTAGTAAAAAAACTGTAAAATTTGTAATGCTAATAATGCAACTACATTATAGACACAATTTTACTAAAGTAAAGGCAAAACTGTTAATAAATTACTTACAAATTTTGTTACTGTTCCATTGGCTTATTGTAAAAATTAGTCTTAAAACTTGTAATAATGACATACGCCACTATGTGGTAAATCACTACAATATCATCTGGGGGTAAAAAGGCTAATGACATCATATTCCTCTATGTTTCTATTGGTGCATTTTTTGTGACCAAATATTAACTAATGCATCTCCACATGCGCATTGTTTATCATTTCCGTGTTTACTGTTTACCGTTGTGGCAATTGTTGTTTGGTAGCTGAGGTAAGAAGACATATTGCACATGTTTTATCAAGACGGATGAGTTCGTGAAAGAAAGTTTGATGAATTGGGAATTATACGAAACGCCAGTTCTGGTTTTTGATGGTATGAACGTTTAATATCTATTTGTTTATCATTACTCAATTGCATGCATCTTTCACATTTAGCAGAATTAGTAATATTAATCAACTTGTTTGACTGAACAAGTATCTTGGTGGTCGCTTGGTTTATGTAGTCATACTGCATACATCGGTATATATTTGGGAACCATACATCTAGGTTATTCGGCACTTAATAGTGATATAATGAACTATTATGAAGTGAATAATTTTAATTCACATAAATAACTAAATCCATTCATATTGATAAGATATGATATATGTTGTACCGCTCCATTTTCATCGAAAAAAAAAGATACGCGTCTTCTTTAATAGGTTAAGAATGGGTTACAGGATAGTTGGCGTTTGGGATTAGGGATTAGTAGTGCTTGCCTGACTAATTTTATTAGGAAATAATTCCTATTCTTGTTAATGGTATTTTAGTTGTTACACAGGGGTTGTCATTTTTTGCAAAAAGATTTTTCATTTTTAGTAATATATCAGTTACTTAGTATGTAGAAATGTGTGTATATTGAAATTTTAGAGTAAAGGGTAATTGAGAGAATTGAGAAGCTGTTAAATACGTATATATTTTTACAAATTCGTAAAGGTTAATATACTTCGTAAGTCTTAGTAAAAATAAACATAAACATATGAAACTGTTGTATTTTGACTTCGTGTTGAATAGAATAATATATTATTCTTCTGATGTGATCGTTCTTTTACACTGGAAAATAGATTCAAGGTAATAATAAAGTTCTTTGAGACGACAAAAAAAAATCAACAGAATGAGAAACCTACCAGAAGAATAATAATTTTAGCTTATCGACGAGAAGGCCTTGTAATGAAATATCATATTAATTACAATAGGCAACAGATACCTTAAACGGAAAGATATAAAAAAAAACCTGAATTTCAGATGTTAGTATTAGAACTTTAACAAATCTAACACTAATATGAATAGGATATCATATGTGTAACAAAGGATTTTGGTCGTGTACGTGTCATGTCTTCCACAATATCCATCCGTTACTTTTTTCCCCTATCACACAGCAGGACATCGCGTTTTAATATGGCAAGGGAGCGCTTGTAATTTTTTGGCACGTGTCCAACGCAAACCCGTAAATGAGGAACATTCACATGACATATCACGTAACACTTTTATTTGTCACATTATTTTCAATTGTCGTAGCTATATTGACGTAATGAATTCCCTTAAGCGTATACACTCCGAGCTACGAACGATGTTATTATCCTATAAGGGAGTTTCGTGAACACGCTTTCTCAGGACAATTATTTTGAATATTCCGTATTAAAAGCATTTAATATGTGAACTCAGATCTTTTCATGAATTTATTCCAAAGGAGTTCTGATACAAGATAACCTAAACAAAAGGAATAAAAGAATATAGAATTCAACAAAACACTACAATATGTGGCAACATACCTGCATAATTGAAACTAAACCTCGTGTCTATTATTTTCTTTTTACCGTGCGTGTGGCACAATTTCGAAGCGGGATGAATGGTAAGAATAAATAAAACTTGGTAATTATCTCGTTAAGAATACAGACCCTTTCTAACTGGGACTTGTCGAAAACTTGAAAATCATGGTGTTTGGAGTGGTATTATTGAGTGGTACTTTTTCTATCTTAGGACCCTATATATGGTCATCTTGCCTACCTACTGAGCAAACATGATATTTGTGTTTCGTATAAAACAGCTGTTGTTTCCAATTAGGTGTAAAAGATTTCGTTATATTTTTTCGGTGTAGGGCAAACGGGATATTTTCATAATCGCATATGTGGGTAGGTATTGAAATAATTGGATATTTTGTCGTTATATTCAACAAAAGAATTTTAGAAATAAAAATACAAATTATAAAAAAAGGAAACAGCAGATTTCCAGTGCTTTGTGATTTATTGTCACTTTATTGGGGAATATTAAATAAGTTTTGAATTAAATAAATAAATATGCGATTATTGCTTTGTATTTATCATGATATAATGTGAATAATTTTTTGTATGTTGTAATAAATTAGTTTAGGTTTAGTTCTTACAAATTCTTTATTAAATTAGCATACGATCGATTTTGTATTCTACAACACCTACATCTTCAGGCCAATTAGAATTTAATACAATAATGAAAAGTGGTAGAATTATACTGATTAATTATATGCATAGATAAGTTAAGCACAATTAAATATTTTGTAAGATAAAGATACTCTTTGAAACAATTAAATTAATTAAATAACTCAATTTTTTATTAAATATTCAAAGTTATAAAAATTAAAATTAACATTGAATGTGAAAAAAAAATTACCTTGTATGATATGTTCGCATATTAGAGTCAACAACAATTTAAATATATTATCATTTATTCTTAAAATTTAATTTTAAAATTTTCCATACATAAGCTATAACAAATACATTAAACGCGTTTTCGTTTATTTTGCTAATTAAGATGTGAAAGAAGACATTGTTCTCGTAAACGAACAAAATGATTACAACTCGAAGCATATAAATGAAAAAGCTATCGAAAGGGTATATAATATTTCAGTGGTTCAGCACAAGAACCGACACGTTGTATAAAAATTTCAAGTACGCTATTAGATAGAAATCCCAAATAAAAGCGCTGGAGACAAAATAAGAAATTGAGATTTTTCAGTTTTCCTTTTTTGTCTTAAATCTCGAACGTCATTTGTTTTAACTTTCTTTTCGGTATCATAATAACCACAAAATTTAGCAACTTTTCAACTCTAAATTACTCTCAATAACATGCCGTTTAACAACATTTATTTGTTGTGTTTTTTAGTGTCATTTTTATAGGGTTTATCTGTTTTTTGATTTTTCCGAATCTTACCAGCGCTTCCTACAATCATTCTTTCTGTGGGAATTGAATCTTATCTGTATTAGACGTGTTAAGAAATTTAAAAAATCTGACTGATTTGTTATTAGATACTTGGAAAATGTTGCGTGAGGGGGATGTAAAACTTTTTTTGACTAGGGCTCACGTAGGTATAATCGGGAATAAGAGGGCTGGGGTATATGAATAAATATTTAAAATATAAATCTTTAATTTAATTACTATTGGTTAGAATAATTAGGAAGTTATTTTTAAGTATTAGAATAGGTATTGCCGTTGTTTTATTTGTTTTTAGATTATGACGTTGGTCTATCTTGTTTCAATTTCAAATTCATGATGTCTGAAAACGGAGCAACTACTTGAAGACGGCACGGCTGTCGGAATTGAGTGGACGCGCAGGCTCTTCCAAGGGTAATAATAATTTGCCGGTTATTAGTAACAAGATCTGGAACTTCTCCCAGATCCTGATTCCAGACTAAAGTTTTTCCATGGTTTTTCCTTACTCTTTGGCGAATGCTGGGAGATAACTGAAGTCAAATATCTACACACTAAAAAAATAGGTTTTTTGTACAGGGTTGCGTGCTTCCTCCACAAATCTTACTTACTTTATTTCCAATCAACGATCTTTTGCAAATGTGAAGTCTTATTTAATCTAACCTTTGATGAGTAAAAAATATGACACTGTTTTTTGGCATTGGAGAAGGTAAACTATAATGAACGCGAATCGTTAATGGGTAATTTGTGTGCACCTAAAAATAGTTATTTATTCTTCGTTAGCAAGATGGATGCACCAAGTTTGCTTTTTTGTTGAGCAAAACGGGATTACTGGTTAAGAGGGACTTATCACACATGATATGCTTATTAAAGAGAAATGTAGTCAGGATTTTATAAAAAAGCATATTTTTCAACCAAGGCTTAATAATTTACAATGTGGGATTATAATGTTGGGACAACAATTTCGTTATATTTGGATTTGAATTTGTGAGTGCATAATACATGTACCATAAATCATACCATGATTCATATGAAGAATCATACACACTAAAAAATGTAGGTTTTTTTTTCTTGGTAAAACTCACTTTTTTTTGTCAGTTTTCTGCACTGATTGGGGGTAAATCTAAGGAAAATATCAAAACGTTAGAAATGTTTCCGTAATACAAGTACTTTACGTGAATATTATGGGAAAATTTCCATATCGTAGAAAAGTCTGTAATATTGTAATATTACCAAGAATATTAATTTCTCTTAAGAAAAACTTAACATTTTCTACAATTTGGAAAAACCGTTATAAATATAGTAATTTTCGTCAGATATGGGGAGAAATGACATGGTGTTCGGCCACACGTGGTTCTGTCTTCTTGTTACTTTAGAACTGATTATGAGTAGGTGCTATTAATTCATATTAGAAAATCTGTTTGTTGTACTTTTAATGCTTTAAACTGTGCTACGCATTTTGCTACAACTTGAACATGGAATACCAGAAACAACTTGCACGCACGTTGGAATTAATCCAGCATTATCTTTTAAAAACTTACCCACACTAAAAAAATTAGGTAATTTTTCTTGGTAAAAATCACTTTTTTGGATAATTTTCCGCATTCAATGGGGTTAATAATATTGTTTCTAAAAAGAAATTAAAATTGTAATATTACTAAGAAAAATATTAATATTTCTCAGGAAAAACTTAACATTTCTTACAACTTGGAAAATTACAGTTACAAATAATATCTTTTATTTAAATAAATTACCTTAACAGCAAAAACATATTTTTTGGATATATAATATGAAGTACTTACGATATTTTCTTAAAGAAACTATACATTACATTTTATACAAAGTTGGTACAGTTACAGATAAAATGGTAGTAGATTTACGTCAAAATTGTATTACAAAACTGTAAATCATCCTATTTCACTACACTGACTTTCCATACTCGATATAAATTTTCTACATGACAGATATAGTTATCAAATATTTATCTATTTTACTCGCCAAATAAATATTTCTTAAGGCAGTTTTACAGTTCGCAATTTTTTTATTGCGTGCAATAAAAATAGTGCATGCTCTATTCCGTGTATTGCACGCGCAATACAAGTAAAATTGCATCCAGCTGATCGAAATCCTTTGAATGCGCATGCGCTATTTGTATAATAAATAATAATAAAAAAAATGCGAACGGTAAAGCGGCCTTTAAGGAAATGTTATCACAACACTTGTCCGATTGCATACGGTGGCCCTCGATTTTTGCGAATTAGCTGCCAATGTGGAGGGGTAACGAATAACAGACGCGCAGTGATTTTGGGTATACATTAGAAATTTTCACATTTTGTTTGTCTTTTATGCATTAAATTCTAATTAACTACATTCTACCAGGGCACTTTCATGTCGACGGTATTTTCCTTTCTGTTAGGACACAAAAATCAAAAATACTACAAAAAATATTACTTCTAAAAATAAAATACCTGTAAGATTTTAGGCGCAAGAAATTGCTCCAAAATCGTACAGGAATTTTAAAATTTTTTTTTTAGTATATAGACTTTATGAAATCCATATAGTAAGCACTTAGAATAGGAAGCCTCGTGTAGCACCTTTAGGTGAAGCACGGGGTTAGAATGATTTGTAATTATTTAGCTTTTCATAAATAAAGTGTGGGAATTGAATTAAATGGCTTGTTTGAAATCAATAAAAAACATATGCAGACCGAGGTTTTGTTGGTTTGATATATTCACTCACCTCTTTGTTTTCACATTTCTCTAATCTTTTTTCGTATTTAAAATTAGGCAATATAGAAATATTTTTAATGAATCGAAATGTATGTTAGAACAGCTTAATTTCTCTGGAAGACACGTAAGAACATACATCACAGAATATTACTATATTGCGAACGTATGTACCTTTGTAGATAATAGGATTATCTCAAACCCGGCGCTATTATGAACGAGCGGATGGAAGAACGGTAATATGATGAGGATATTAGTGGGCTAGTGGAGAGCGTGTGCCAGCCAAAAGGTCCGGAACCAATAACGCGAACCTGCCGGACCGCGCTGCCGTACGAATATAATAGCGGGCTTTAGTCGGCGGTGCGACTGGCAATACATCACCGGCATAGCAATTACCCATTATGCCAGGAATTAGTCAATTAAGACTGGTCTTCACCCTTGCTGCGATCCTCGGATGCCAGCAGGATGACTGACTAACAGCGGCGGTTCGTCTGAAAGGATTCGTGGTGTAGATAAAAAAATCCTAATTTAATTATTTTTACAATAAAAGAAGGATTTATTAAATTAACTTCCAAAAAAGAATTATAATAAAACGCGGATTTTTTCTTTAAATTGTGTGCGATTTGCTGACAGTCCATATCTAGGCAAACAGCGGTACCGCACTGTGGCCCATTCACAGGTTCCTGATCAATGCGAGTCGACCGTAGATACCAACCGTTATTCGCTCGCCTGCTCTTTATTAGTTCCTAGCGTCGTTGTTCGCACCGAATTGAATAACTAGGCCTTAACATTCTTTCATTACGAATTCTCTTAATCCGGAATTATGCGAAGGGCCATTAGTCAATGACCGGTATGCGTGAACATTCCCTTTTTGGCGATATTAAATTGGAGAACGTCACAAATACAGACAGGAATAGGAATAGAATAGGCATAAAAATTGGTAGAGGTTCCACTTTCATATTCATAGGAATATTTGTTATTATATATCTAGACGTTGTTTTACATGCAGCAAAAAAACATCTGTCGTTGAATCAATAACACGTAAGATGTTATGCTGTAGGACAAAGATAATAGAATGAAGAATAATAGCAGAGACATAAAACAGTTTCTCATGTTCACAACCACAATAAAATAAAGTTGTAGCTGTTATAGATAGTTGAAATATATTAAAACTGAGTTGTGTACTCTCCAACGATGGAAAGGAAATTGATATATTTTCATTGAGTGATTCTTTAGTGGAGAGGACAGGTAAAGAAATTAGAACACCATTAATAATAGTAGAATAGATAGGTCACTCTAGGCCAGTGACTATATACAAGAACACTGATCCAGTACATTTAAAAGCAGAATAACCGGAAAAATCCGAATTAAAATTGGAGTTAAACCAAACGATATAATATATGTCAGTGCCATCTATTCAAGAATAGTTGTACAAATGTAAATATGAAATTTGAAAGTGTTATTTCGTTCCAATATAGAGTTGCAATTTAGCTATTTCCTGCAGACATTTTTTGATATACTGTAAATAGAAGTTTTAAAACGCAAAGAAAACAATACCTACTAAGATTAATTATCAGACATTACGTTCGTTTAGATCCGACATCGTGACCGTATGTATTACGTAATAAATTTTAAAAACATTTTTGTGTAAGAGTACTATGTATTGGTGAATAGTTCTACTATATAATTTATTGAGTTTTAACACGTGCAGGCTTCGTCACCACTTCTGAATAAAGGAAACCTAGCGGCATCTGGATTCGACATCCACAATGTTAGTATTAAATGCAACACCTTTACCGTAAACTTGTTTGCTCTACTTCTATATAGTCACTACTCCAAGCTGAAAAAATATGTTTTCGTCAGCATGGCGAAGGATACTAGGTCAAATTTCTGTCAATTCGGAAAGGAAACACATTCATGTTTTGTACCATCGGTGAGAGTCTAATAAGGCCAAAAATAATATTGGGCTCGAAAGGTCCAAAATTAAACATGGTCAAATCACTCTCAAGGACGATAAATCTAATTTAGAAAGCAAAATTAGAGGAATTAACATCAAGATAGACCTGGAAAGATTGCGATAAGTAATAGGTTTGCATCACAGTCCACAGTCTAAATCCACTCAATTGTGAGGGTGATTTAAGAAAACAAAACAAATAAAATATAATTAAAAAAGCTGAGCACATACTATGTTTTGAAGCTCTTTCCAATGTTGAACATGTTCAGACTTTTGTCAAATATTGCATAGAGTATAGCGTTGAACCTGAAGGATAATAGAAACTGTGGAGGTTCTATTTTTTAATGTAGTAAAGATTTTTTTAAATTAACTAAGTTTTATTTATTTTTGGGCACGATGCGATAGGTATTGCATTTATCATGGAGTATAGGCGTGACATTCAATCTTCATATTTATGTATTATGCCCAACATAAGCATGTGAACCACGGACTGAAGAGCAATATGGAATTAATTAATTTAAACTAATAAAAATGGCAGAAAGAAGACAACGAGACGCATACCAGCAGAAGAGTAAAACATTCAAAGAAAGTATGGGAATATGTTAGAGAACATGGCACGGCCCTGGAAGACTTCTAAGAAGGATAAGGGATAGTAGAAATTCTTAATAGTTTCTCTTTGAAATGTTGTTATGAGCTTTGGATGTATCCTCATGATCCAATATTGTTTTTCAGAAAAATATATATAAATTATTTTATTTACTCTTTCTCATTTTAGCTCATCACGTGAAATTGTTGACGATGAGTTAAAGTTTGAGCTTTCTTTGCAGTCGTACCTGGCGGGGGAGCTGCAGAACGACCGCAAATCAAACTTTTAGGTAAATATAATGCATACTAATACACAATGTATTCAATACAAAGAACAAAAAGAGTTTTCACAGATGAAATTGACAAATCACAGCCGCTCTTAGGGCTATCCTGAAGATGGCACTAGAATTACTATCGAAACGTTGCATTTTAACAATCCTGGACAAATGATGGAAACACCCCAACCAACAACTTACTGTTACGCGCGCCAATTTTTAAAATTAGTTCCCAACTACACCAGTAGATGGCGCCATGTTTAGAGCGGAGGTTATTCTAGATAATTAAACCGGTCATAGAGAGCGCTATTGTATGCTTCATCTATACGCAATAGAAGTTTCTAGTGAGAATGTACTAGACCTAATCGACGGAGTTCATTATTTAGCTAAATATAATAAAAATATAAATTAATAATCAGGGAAATAATGGATTTGTCGGATTTATTTATGAAGTTGAAACTTAATTGATTCATTGACGTTTACATAACATTTATTGGCTTTATTAAGATGTTAATAATCTAACTATCTATCTAAACTAAAGCCAAAAAATCCACTACTTCCCTGATATTTAATGTAGAGCTCAATTCTATTGGAGGGATCTGTTGGGAGAGCCAATGTGGAAATAAATAATAAACTATGTTGCTAATTAAAAAACTATGAATATAATAAGTAGTATTTAAGTGATATTAGTTTATTAAGTGATTTAGTAGAGCTCTATTTATTTATTATTCGTCTTTGTAATTAATATTATGTTATTTAATTAGACTCATGGGTAGGAATAAATACCTGTCATTTAATATATCGCCTGTGTCAGTTAATTGAACCCCGAAAACCTTACATTATATATATGCTTCTCTGTAGCGACTTTTAAGACAACTGCTATGAGGAACGAACAGTATAAAATATGAATAATAAAATGATAAAGAAGAAGCAACAAATCAAACACAAAAAAAAATACTAGGAGGTCTAAGGCAAATAGGGAGAGATAAGAAAAAAATAAGCGTCGTTAGAGGGTAAGACATAATCCTAGGAGTTAAAAACGAACAAATTTTTGATAGTTTAGTATCAACCGCTTTTTTTGATTTCAAATTTTCTTTCTACATTTTCCAAATCTTCTGATTATATGTAAAGAATGAGTTGTTTTTTATCTCTATTATTACTTTTTTCACAAATTTATTTTTTTATTATTTCTATTTCTTTTGTAGGCGCTATAGAATTATCAATGTATGAAGTTAAAAAATAAGCTCCTTCAATCTCAGCGTTATCTCAAATCAATAGGCAACACTATGGATTTATTTACAACTATCTACAACCCAAAATAATGGATTTATACAATGTAAAACCAACATTCTTTTTTTAAATATTAAATTGGATTTGAAGTAGGTAATGATTAGATTTTCAATTTTCTCTGAATAAAAGCATTGGTTGTAAGTCAATAAACTAAAATATCAATTAAATAGAAAGTAAATCGAGCACTGTGAGATATACTGATAACTAACAGGAAATACCAACTTCAGTCTCACAAATTCTTTAATCTTCAAAAACACAATATATTATTTCTCAACAATTTGATTTTTTACTAGATTTTACTATAGTTGTGTCAAGTTATATCGAGCGTGGCTTCATATTGGTAACATATTTTAGTTTAACTAACAGGAAATACCAATAAACTTCAGTCTCACAAATTCTTTAATCTTCAAAAACACAATGTACATTTCGTTAGCTAAGCTAACATCTTCAGGTGTACATACAAGTGTATTGTCAAATACTAAAAATTATTATTATTATTATTATTATTTTTAGTATTTGACAATACACTTGTATGTACACTTGAAGATGTTAGCTTAGCTAACGAAATGTACATTGTGTTTTTGAAGATTAAAGAATTTGTGAGACTGAAGTTTATTGGTATTTCCTGTTAGTTAAACTAAAATATGTTACCAATATGAAGCCACGCTCGATATAACTTGACACAACTATAGTAAAATCTAGTAAAAAATCAAATTGTTGAGAAATAATATATTCAAAGATATGCACTACCTTTTCATTGTATGAATAATTAAATTACCGATTTGTTTCTTTATGAGTTGCTTTCGCTTCTTTGCTATCTGTCATTTTCATAAATTAAATGTCATGGTTATGTGATAATAACAAGATATTAAGAAGATGTAATTGATTATATTTTTGAATTGCAATTGCATTTTCTTCTTTAAGTTCTCGTTTAGTGATAAAAAAAAATAAAAGTTGGACACCTTAATAAAAAATAATTAATGAATTAATCAAAACTATCGCGAAAAGCTATATTCCCATGTTCAACATAAAACTTACGCACACACATCAGAGCTGCGAGCAATTGGAACTTCCCACCCAGTAATTGATCAAAAACACGACCGATAATTGCCTAATTGATCTAGACTGCGTCGCTTTCTCCAAACACCCTAACAGATTAACCGGTTCCATTGTAACATTGTCATATAGTACGTAGGTGCCTGCAGTCAATCGATTTTTCCCCTCAAAACGCTCTAACGCTACAACACGATTCATTCGATTAGAACGGACGAGAAAGCGCTGCCCAAGAAGGGTTGTTCCATTCCGGACGCAGATCTTGTAATCCCCCGTAGTGCTACTGCTACCCAATATACACCGAATGAGTAAGAGTAAGCCGATCAACTCGCCGCTGTCAATTGACCAAAATACTAATCTCGGTCCGGTGAGTTCGCGTCCGTTTGCGGGTTAAAGGATTAGGCGAACAGTCGAGCGGAGAGCGCTGGCAATAAGAACGTAAACTTCTAATGATAAGTTCCCGTTAGGAGAGCGTTGTGAACGCGCGTAATTCGTATATTGGTTCATTAGTAAAGTTGCCCGTGCGGAATGTGGGTTTTCGGACGTTATACTTGCGTAATATTGCGTGGTAATATATGAGGGGAATGTGGTATACATGTGCGGCGTGGCCTAAGAATACGAGTTCTCAAAGCCCGCGTTTATTTCTACTTTTTTCTTCTGCTTTTTTAAACAAAGGAACTTTTCATTTTGTCTATCTTTAATCACACCTTCTGTGTAGAGGTCACCATCTTTGCTTTGCTTTCCGTTTTTACCTCATCACAAGGAGCACTTTATTTACCTGCCTAAAGTCTGGATCCTATGTCATATGTGTTATTACTTGGTTGATTATACATTCTTGTTCTTTTGCAGAGACCTTCCTCAATGGTTACCCTTTTGTGTCATTTTCCTTTATTGTGTATTTCCTTTTGTTGTTTTTTTTTAATATGAATTATTTTAGTACTAGATATTAAAATAATAAAATTTATTGGGTAGAATTATTTGGTGAATGAATATATAAGACTGCTAAAAAACTATCTCAGTTGGTGCTTCGTTTAGACATAGCTTTTCCGGTGTTGACTGCATATTATGCTGACAATATGCACGTGTATTTGCTGGGTTGCTTCCAATTTTGTTGCACAAAATTTAAAAAGTTATATGCATTTAAATGTGCAAAGATAAAATAATAAAATAAAAGTGACAACAAAATAACATGAAATGAAAACTGACTTCAATACAAAAATTAAAAAAATTACAAAACAGAAAACAGAAAGATATGAAAATATCAACATTAAGATTTATTTGCAATGGAGCATATAATAATGAATGGTGTGCTTCACAAACAGTTGGTCTTAGCAGTCGGTATACCATAAGAGCACAATTTATCTCGCCTCAAAATTAATGGAAACAGATCCACACACACACATGTAAAACGATCAGCAGAGAAAACACCTGTTGGACGATAGACACCAGCCAGTTTGTAAGTTTTAATCATCTGTGTATCCTGGAAATTTTAGAAATACGCATTACAAAACCCAAAGATTTTGTAGACTTGAAACAGATCTTAATGATATGATGTTTAAAAGGGAGGCTGGTGTCGAAGAGTATACCAAAATCAGTAATAACTGACATCGTTTGAAAAAGAAGTCGCCGATATGATAAGAGAGGGTCAAAGGTGATGTTGTACGTGTGAAAGATGCTATGTAATATTTGTTAATATTAACATGGAGCTTATATCGATGACTACTCTAAGCTACTAATCTATCAAGGTTAGATTGCGAGGCATTTTCTGTGCATATTTGATGACAAAGTTAACGTCATCAGCATAAGGACAGGACAGGAATAAGAGAGCAGTAAATCATTCATAAACAGGTTGAATAAAAAGGACCAAAGTTGGAGCCTTGAGGAACCCTAGAGCTGCGAGTAAATTCGTAGGAAAAGAATCAATTGTTCAAAAAAAAACGTCTGTGTTCATTCAAATAAGAACCAAGAAGTTTGATAACTGGTATAAACTGGAACAAAGCCAAAGGAAGTTATTTTATGTAGTTCAATTTGATAGTCTATTCTATAGTTGCAAACTTCTCCTAGACCCCTCACCGCAAACTGCACTAAACTAAACGTACGTTTCGATAGCAAAGCTATCATCATCAGCAGAAACACTGAACTGAATAATTACACTAAAACTACCCTAAAATATACCATACCCTCATAACATGTATGGAAAATATATAAAACAAACATATTTTAATGAATTCAGATTTAGGACCATTAAATTCTTGTCTTTACGGTTTATGATAGTTTAGTACAGTTTGTGGGGAGGGGTCTAGGAGAAGTTTGCAGCATTACCAGTACCACAGTTTGGAGTATTTTTGTCACTATTCTATAGTATCAAAGGCTCTTGAGAGATTAGTGTAAATGACATCTAATTGTTCCCGTCTATCAAGAACTTCGTCCATCTCTTGACTAAAACAAGTCAAATTAGTAACAGTGGAGCGACCGGGAACAACAAGTCATCCTAGTTCTAAGATAAATGCACACGCACGTAGTTATAAACGGAAGTATGAAGATATTTACGTTATGCTCTCTATATATACGAAATGAACGCGTTGTTTTGAGAAAAAAATGTATGTGAAAAGTAATAAGCAACAATGACGAATTACAAAATAAGGAAAATTTGTAGATACGCGAAATGTACGACATATATACATATATATAGTAAAATTGTAGTAAACACTGTACTACCAGGAGCTACTCATTTTATAAAATTGAATGTAAATATTGATTTGCACATCGCGGAAAGTAGTGTAGGATCAGAACAATTTTTCTCGACCACTCAGTATATTTAACTAGGTTAGTTGTCAGGAGTCATGATTCCAAGAGAGCTGAAAAATGATACTAGTTGAACTAGCGAAGAAGTAAGATAAGAAGGGTCACTTTCTGTCGACGCCTTTGATGTTGTGTTACCGGAAAAATAAAGAATTTCTGCAAGAATTTCATTATTTTACCACCAGATGCCACAGCTTCTTTTTTTAATATACACCAATAATCAAGTGTCAACACGTGTCAGAGGTGAAAGTACAGTCTCGACCAATCTTGACTTAAAACGGCGACTGTTTAACATCTTGTATAGAATTTGAATGGTAATAAATAACAAAATAGCGAGAAACAAGCCAAATAACAATAAATTGAATTAAAATCGCCTTAGAATTACTGCAGCAATAATATTTAATTTTTGTGAGTGACTGTCAAAGCCAGCGTCAGAGCAATGACTACACTGGCGCCTTCTTCGTAAATTAACAGTTTGCCAGGATGCCTTTTAGTTCGATAACTGAAACAGGCAAATCCGTAATCAACGATTAGTTAAAGATAAATAACTTTAAGTATATATGCATTAGATCTGGCACATAAAAGAAAGAGAAAAATCAATTCGTTGTGTTGGTTAATCCACCCACTAAGAAATCACTCACATCCTGACGAAAAATACTATATAATAACTGTGGGTAGATTCGTGCCATACAAAAGTTTCAAATTATAGGGTGCATACAAAATACACAAAATAAATCATTTACGAGGTTTAACGGATGCATTATCGGTAAACACAATCTAATAACAACATGTTCAATGTATAAACCCATTAATTTAATATTCCTTTATAATGGGGATTAAATTCTGGTTTTGAGCGTGTAAGTTTTTGTTTGTCTTTCCGCTATAATTAAAGATCATCTCTTTATCTACAACAATCATGAATAATAGAAAGGGGTATCCGTGAAACTTCATTTTAGAGGAATTTAATTTTTCTCTGATAACTTTATCGAGCGATGTAAAAGACTATGATATAATTAAGAATAATTTCAACAACTTTAAAGCATTGGAAGAAAGGTGGCTTCCGGTATATTTTTTTTTAAAAGTATCCAACTGAAACACAGATATTTACGCTGCATTATCTATACTTATACTAATATTACAAAGGAGGAATACAAATTTGTTTGTCGAATTTTAAAACTACTGGATCGATTTGATTTTTTTCGCCACACTATATTAGATGGACATAGGAGGTCATATAAAATATGTCAGCCGTTGTGTTGTTTTGAAACTAATACAAAAGGTTTGTTTGTTTGTTACTGGGCGAAGCTGCGGTAGCTGACAATCTATTTGACGATTGTACCACTCCCACAATTTTGACAAACTCAGTTTCTACATTATATTTGAATAAATCCT
Source organism: Protaetia brevitarsis (assembly GCA_004143645.1). Taxonomy (NCBI): domain Eukaryota; kingdom Metazoa; phylum Arthropoda; class Insecta; order Coleoptera; family Scarabaeidae; genus Protaetia; species Protaetia brevitarsis. The sequence goes on from RXPK01000103.1 coordinate 3,722,370, forward strand.
TTCACATGTCCTCCAAATTGAAACATTGACAGAACGCATCGATGTTTCAATTTTGAAGACATATGAAGCAATTTATTCAAATATGATGTGGGTTTGTTTCGCTTAAGCATTATTGCATCTAAAACCTCTGTGGTGAGATATAGTATAAGTATTAATTGATATATCTTAAAAGGACTATAATTTACGCACTATGTACATTGATAGTAACCTTGGCACATACAGGTTAATCTTCAAAGACGGCTATTCTATGTAGGTACTTCCTTAGATAGCCATGGCCTGTCAGCACCGCTCCAAGATGTATGCGGTTGAGAGCCAGTACATCCTCAGTTAGTTGGTGAGAAGGTTGCTTCAACATCCGTTTACTGTGTGTCTGTCTTTTTACGTCTTTCCAATGAACTTGGTGCTTTCCTATGACCCATTCGGCCACTGCACCAAGTATCGCAGCTTTAGTTATTCTTAGACCTGGTTCAGGTCCAGCGAATATTAATTCAACACCCTTTCTTGCAAGCTTGTTTGTAAGTTCGTTGCTTGTTATTAATCTGCTGCCTCTTGGGTTGTTTTTGCAACGCCCTTTGGTATACGGTGGTATATTGCTCCAATACCATATATTCTTTATGTTTTAGAGTTTCCCCATATATATACCAGATCCAGAACTTTTGATTCTTTTCACCCATCTGGATATCAGTATTGTCTTTGAATGCCTGGTTTCTGTTTGGCTTTTCATTCATCCCAGTTCAAGATAACTTTGAAGGATTTGTCAAAAGAGAGTATGGGAATCATTATGTCACTTCCCATTCCAAAGACAGGGTTAGAGATTTCGGTTGTTATTCTGGCATGCCCACAATTATACTGTATTCTCCAATTTCCATCACCTTTCAGTCTGTATTCATCCCTGCTTTTTCTTTAATATAAACATCCAAGGGGGTTAGATTGGGCATGGTTTCTATAGCAGCTGTTGGTAAGCTATTCGCAGCTTCAACGATGCACTGGCAAGTCAACCTTTGTATGTTTGCGAGTTTAGTAATAGCCTGCTTCTGCGTAAGTTTTGGTCCACCAAACCAGGCAGCCATAGGTTAAGATGGGTCTTACCGCTGCAGTGCAATATTAGCACAGCATCCGTGGTTTCAATCTTCATGTTTTTTAACTTGTTTGCGAGTGCGAGTTTACAATGTTAATCGTTTACATTTGTTTGTCATCTGTTCATTCCAGCTTAACTTTGACACAAGGACTATTCCTAGGAATTTAGCATCTTGTTTTGTTTCGTTATGAAGAGTTGGAGGTTTTAGGGTAATCAGTTTTTTTTTCTTTTCGTAAAAAGAACTAGTGTTATTTTTTCCAGAATTAACTTTAAAGTTTTCCTTAATACACCACTCTTCCGTTGTTTTCAGAACTCTTTGCATAAGTTCTGAAATGGTGCTCGCTTCTTTTCTCATTACATTTATTATTGGTAGAACAGTCTACATTTCTATTATATCTTACCCATACGTTCTTTGTGCTGATTTTATGCGTATTCTATTAAATATTGTCATTGTAATGTTCTACGTCTGCGTTGTGCGAAAATTGAGAGAGAGATTTTTGTAGGTAAAAGAAGTGTAAGGTTTTGTTAAATTTCTTCCTTGTTCGACTATTGCTGTAAGTAGACGTTTTTCTTATTGCTTATTATATTATATTATTATTGTCATTTTGTATTGTCAAATTTAACATTTTTCTGCAATATAGTCAATCAAGGAATCATTGTTGTAATAATTGTTAATGTATCCAAGTGTACACTTGGTAGATATAAGATCAATTATTATTTCTTTTGTTTAGGAAGATGTATTTTAGTTATTTGCTCATTGATATTGTGTAAGAGTTAATTTTTCTGTTAATCTATTTTGCTGTATCATTTCATTTTTTCTCACCTCGTTTGGGTGAGTAGAAATTTTTTTCTGTTATTTAGCTTTTTCATATTTAGTAAATTTCTAGCATTTGTCCACGCTTAGATTATTATTACAAATAAAACCTTTCTTTTTTGCTTTGCATAGAAAATAGCATTGTCCTATTTTAGATTAGAGTCTAGTGCAGTTTTTAATTTGAGCCAGAACCTTCAGTTCAGGGTTTTTTTTTCTGCACAATTGTATATTTTAGCTCGTTTGTTGAAATAAATTTATTGTTTAATGGCGTACATGGGTTAAAAATTCTGTTCTTTTAATTTATATTAAACCTTTTCAATTTTTCGTATAATTAAGAAAGTCTGACATCATTTGTTCACAATTTACTTTTCGTGGTTAGATTAAAGTTTGAATTAGCGAGGGTAACTCTGGGATTAATAGTCTTTTTGTTTTATTAAAAATCTTTTCCTTTGAGCTAGCTAATATTTTTTTTCTTTTTCATTTTAAAATCATTTTAGCATTTTTTATTTATTTCAATTAATACACAGCAGTATATATTATTCAAGAGATATAACGTCTTTTCCTGGGCACTTATCTTACGAAAATTATGAACATATACACATAAATGCATGATATACTCATACATAAAATCAATTCTCTAATTACAGATCCGTATGTATACTTATACATATAGGAGCGATAACGCCAAGTACATCTAACTTTATTCATTAAGCTACAAACTGGTAACACTTGTAAATTAATTTCGGAGTAATGCCCTAATGACTAGTTGTGCTCCCTGGGGGCGCAAACCCCAAAATGCTACTGGTACATGCAACGTCCCGGGCATGTATATGTCGCGCCCGGTTCACCCTCGCTTTGTCTCACCCCAAGCGAAGCGCGTTAAACTGCTTGTAAAACTGTATCATGTTAACAACGTCGATAATCATGTGTTTGTAATTTATTTTACTCTTTTCACCATCGATGCGCTAACACGAGCGTTTTTGGGGGAGTAAATTTGTACGAAAAATAATGCATATACGTTAAATAAAATCCATTCCATAGACGAATACGAAATTTAACATAAATTTATTCGAAAAAAAAAAACAGGTGATAATCAAAGTTATGTTACAATATCAAAATACAAAGATCTTTACACACTAATAAAATTAGGTAATCTTTCTTGGTAAAAATCACTTTGTTTAATGAGTCTCTGCACTGAATGGTGGTAAATATATAGAAACTTAAATTTTCCCATATTACAAGTATTTTATGTGAAACATTGTAATATTACTTAGAAAAATATTACTTTCTCTCAGGAAAAAACTTAAAATTTCTTACGATTTGGAAAATTGCAGTTAAAAATAATTTTCTAATGCTAATGCGTAAACTTAAAACGTTCTGGCTCAAGTCACCCATAGAAAGAACTGACATGGTGTTTGGGTCACACGTGGTTTTTTGGTATTTTGGAACTATTATAATGATTACTAATGTTATATTTATAGTAGGCGGTATTAATTCATGTTAGAAAATCTATTTGTTCTTCTTTTAATGCTTTAAAATCTGTTAAGCGCTATGCAACGATTTGAACATGGAATGTCCGAGACAATCTGCATGTGCTTTGGAGTTAATTCAGCCGTTATCTGTTAAAAACTCACCCAAACGTTAGAACAAAGAGCTTTTCATCAAGAGAATAATTGACCTCTGCAGAAGATGACTAAGATAAGTAAGTAATGTTTTATCTTATACAGGGTATTCCACGTAACTGGTTCATTAAAAGTTTATGATGTTCTATTATTTACTTATATTTGAGATTTTGGCACCAGTATCTGTTCGATTGGTACTATAAATGTAAAATACCTTAACCAAAATATCACTTCCGGTTGACCGGAAGTGGATGTCAACTTTCTTATTTTAAATAGAATGATATAATTTTTTATTCATTTTTGGATTCTACAACCATAAATACGTCAGTTTTCATTAGCTATTCCTATAGCTACATGTTGCCGTTTTTGAGTTATTTAAGTTTTTCTTTTTTTAGTCATAATCATTGCATCATTGAGAAATTAATATCCGGTCAATACTGCAAGTAGAGACTCCAAATTTGCTATGTTATGAATGTAGAATATACTCTAAGAAATGGTACGACACTTACATTCTAACATACAGGCTGTTCAAAACTTAGGAACAAAGTGACATATTTTCAAATGCAGGAAACTAATTTTTTAAATAGAACACCCTGTATTTTAATTCGGAATTAGCAAGTAATATCATCCCATATCACTTTATATGAGATTCCCTATACCTATCTTTAATAGATTTAAGATACGAGCGACCTTTTGTTGAACAGACTAAGTATATCTTTTTTTTTTTTAAATAGACACCGTGTATTTTAATTCGGAATTAAGAAGTAAATATCATCCCCGTTCACTTTATATCAGCATTCCCTATCCTACTTTAATAGATTTGAGATATGAACGACTTTTTGTTAAACAGACTAAGTAGCCCTATCTTTGCGTGTTTGTAGTCTGTTTAACAAAAAGTCGTTCATATCTCAAAATCTTTTAAAGATAGGTATAGGGAATGCTGATATAAAGTGATCAGTGGATTATTACTTCTTAATTCCGAATTAAAATACGGTTGTTTGTTAAAAAAAAAGAATACTTAGTCTGTCAACAAAGGTCGCTCAATCTTACAATCTATGAAAGATAGTATAGGGAATGCTCATATAAAGTGATAGGGATGATTTACTTGCTAATTCCGAATTTAATACAGGGTGTTCTATTTAAAAAAATTGAGTTTTCCTGCATTTAAAATATGTCACTTTGTTCCTAAGTTTTGAACACCTTGTATGTTAGAATGTAAAGTGTCTGTACCATTTCTTAGAGTATACTCTACATTCATAACATAGCAAATTTGAGTCTCTACTTGCAGTATTGACCGATATATAATTTCTCAATGATGCAATGATTATGACTAAAAAAAAGAAAAACTTAAATAACTCAAAAACGGCAACATGTAGCTATACGGAATAGCTAATGAACCTGACGTATTTAAGTTGTAGAAGCCAAAATGAATAAAAATTAATCTCATTCGATTTAAAATAAGAAAGTTGACATCCACTTCCGGTCAACCGGAAGTGATATTTTTTGGTTATAGGTATTTACATTTATAGTACCAATCGAACAGATCTGTGTGCCAAAAATCTCAAATATAAGTTAAATATAGAACATCATAAACTTTTAATGAACCAGTTACGTGAAATACCCTGTATATAAATAAAATATACACTGAGAAAAAAAAATTTCCGCAAAGAAATACATGTCTTTGAAAAAAATATATTTCACGTAGAAGAAACCTTATTTTAATTAGATATAGTAATTTTACAGATTAATATTACTGTTTTCTTTGAAGCGATCAAACTATTTATCTAAAATAATATCTTTTATTCAAATAAATTACCCTAGCAGCAAAAAAAAATATTGATATCATCCATGGTTTTTGACTCTGTGTGAGTAAATTATAGCAAGGTAAATGATAGGAAAAATTCCAATTTCTCAGAAATTCAAAATTGTGAGAAATTGAATTTTTGCGAATTGACCGCCATTGTGGAGGGGCAATGGGCAACTGGCAGGCAGTGGTTTTTCGGGTAAGCTTTATAGATTTTCATATTTTGTTTGTCTTTTATGCATTGAATTCCAATTAAATAGACTCTAGTCATTTGCATTACGACGATATTTTCCATTTTATTAGGAAAAAGAAATCAAAAATACTGGATTTTTCCTTGTAATTTTACTTTTACACAAGTAAAACTTCTGTGGAAATTATCATTACCTTAGAAATTTTACTTGTGAGTATTCTAGTATTCCCTGGAAAAAATATCTATGTATAGTTAGAAGTATTAGTTCTTAAAGTAAAATACCTGTAGGGCAGCGGTTCTCAACCATTTTTTATTTGCCTACCCCTGAGACATTAGTGCACATATTCTAATTAAAATGTAAAAATTTGAACTTTAAAAGTGGCCACATTTAATATTGAAAAAATATTGTTTGTATAAAGCAGACATGACTTAAAGTTTCACAATATTTATTATTTCTCCAACTGCCAAACAATTTTTAATATATTTTATTTATAATTTTAACATTATCATCTTGTTAGAAGCTTTTTAACTATTTAATTAATTAATCTTTTTAAAATCAACTTCTTTATTGGTTTGTTATTTTATATAAAAAAAAGTTGATTTTCGTAATTGTAAACTGTAAACTTTTCATACTTCTGTTTTGCACATTAGTGCTTTGCTGAACACAGTTTTTAAAGTTGACCTCGAAAGGAGCCAAGTACAGTCTTATTTTTTGGGCAGCATCCAACTTGTTTCTGTTATTGTTTTTGATGAAAGCGTAGGATGAAAAAGCTCTTTCCACCAATACAGGGGATGGAAAAGGCAACAAAACCTTCACTGCCAAGTCAGACAGACGTTCATATTACTATTGAGGTCCAAATAAAAGTACGAGTGGTTTCTCTTGAAAACTGATTTTAATATGCTGTCAGTAGAAATTCCAATCAGATTTTCTTTTTGTGCGACATCAAATTGTGCTGATTGAAGTTTCTTAAGAAAAATAATTTGAATCCAGTTAATATCTTCACCAAGTTTGGAAAGTATCTCACAAATGATGATTTTAATCCCTTCAAGGGTTCAGATTATTACACGCGTAGAGCCAGTGATTTCATCTGCGAAAGCTGAGCTATCTTAACATGCAAAGGTCTAGAATATATGGGAAACCGAAACTATACAATAAGTTATCGGATGAATACAAAAATCAAAAACAATTTAAAAAATTTGTTAAAGAAATGCTGATATGTAATTGCTACTACACTATAGACGAATTTTTCTTGTAATTTACGTCAATTAGCTAATCACTCGTGCATTTAATAGACAACGTTTGAAATTTAGAATGTCTTTTTATTTTGGTTGTTTCTTTCTTTCCACTTTGTCATTTTGCTTCTTTTTTTCTCTTTACTTTATTTTGGCTAGCTTTAGTGTTTATTGTAGTTTAGTGTAGTAAAATCATTACCTTTTTTACATTTATTCCTTTTCTTTTTCTTGACTGATTCAATATTATGTATTAATATTATGAATCAATAAATATTATTATTATTATTAGATATTTGCATTAGTTTAAGTCACTAGAGAGATGTAACTCATTTTCTTTTAAAAAGACATTCAAAGTATCAAACACTTCTGTCTGGTCCTGAAGAATACAAGATCTCCAAATTCAATCTTGTTAATCATAGATTCTATCTCTCTGATACCCTGATCTGAAGATCGTAATTGAACTTTTCTGTAAACTCAGATTTACCTACTTTATGATTTATTAACAAATGTTAGATAAATAAGCCAAACATTGCAGCCAAACGCTGTCATGTAAGCTGGATGACGGGTGAAAAGGTTTATCTTGAAAAAACAACTGCACTTCAAACCTAAGCTTAAGCAATATTTGAAGCGCTTTTCCACGGGAAAACCACCTAACCTCTGTGTGGTAAAGTAAGCCGATATGGAGGCTAATTTCTTCACAAAGAACTTGAAAAGCCTTGAGTTTAAAGCTTTTGATTTGATAAAGTTACGATTTTTACAGCTTCATCAAAAACACTTTTGGCGCGGTAGCTTGTTCGAGTCGAAGTAGCGAGGGATGGGTGCTCAGACGCACCTACCCTTGTTCTTTATATATTGGACTCGTCCACAAGCTAGGCTCCTATGATACGCCAATAAAACTCTGCCCATAGGCTATTGCGCCATTTGACGCGAGTAATTTTTTTCTTTTATGAACTTCTTGCTCAAAATTTTTACTCGTCTGGGTGCTTTTTGTTTACAACAAGTTATTCTTTGATCATATCTGTCATTACACATTTTCTTTCCACGAACCTCCTAGTGACTCATTGCGAACCCCTAAGAGTTCGCGTACTCAAGGTTGAGAACCACTGCTGTAGGGTTTTAGCGGCACAAAATTGCCCCAAATTCAACTAGGAATTTTACCAAAATTTTTTGAGTGTGTATTATAAATAAATTTATAAATAAAACAACAGCTTTGGATTACATCCTGCAAAAATCACTAGAATTGAAACTCAATACCGACGAATAGCAAGCCGAAACGGAAATTTCGTTCATTCGAATTATCCAGTTATCCTGTAACCGCCGTACGCTTTCATCGAAGCCAGCAAGTATCGTTGCGATATCAATCGCGACAAGCATCAGGAGTGAGATCGGCTGTCGGAAACATTCGAGGCGTCAGTGATGGGTACGGAAAATTTTAACCTCCTCCACACCTTCGGGAATATTTTTTTCTATAGCCAAGGGCGTACAAACCCATCCGCGATTGACCTGCCAACAGCAATTTACGGGAAGTATATCGAATCGCAGCATGCGGTATGCGAAAATACAGAGAAGCTAGCTATTATTGAATTATTTCATTTATAGCGGAAGTTGCACACTTATTTACTGCATAGATTGTGTCGAAGTACCGAAGATAATGATTATTTATGTGTTAATCGTAACTATGTATTGTAAAATTACATTATATTACCAAAACAAGGTTATTCTTGCTGTTTTGTTGCTTGCTGTTGCTATTTTGTGTAATATCGTTAACAAAATATTTGAGGATTTTTATATTTTAAATTCAACAGCCGGAAGAAGACTAAAGATGTGTCGATATGTATATGATAAAAAGAATATCGCTCAATAGCTGCTTTTGTCTCATCAAGTAAACATTCAAAGAGCGAACCTCAATTAACAAAATAACAAAGTTATTCTATTGAGTAAAAATTTGTTTAGTAATACTACAAATTTTAGTAGAAATTACGAAAATAATGTTTAAAAGTACTTGATGCTTGCAAATTTGCTGTTTATATAATGCCAAACGGCATACTTTTAAATTCTCTCTATATTATCAATTATTATTTTGCTAAAACCCTTGCAATTTTGTCCAGCTGCTCTAAATTTTTGAACATCTTCTCCAAAGTGGTTATACAACTGCATTCGATCATATACATCTCCACAACAACATGGATTTTATGGGTGAAGATCAACTATTACTAATCTTGCAGAAATTACTCCAATATATAAGTTGCTGTATAGATTCGCAAGTACAATTGATGTCTTGTATACCGACCTCGCCAAGCTTTTGATACAATCGACCATCGTATATTGATAATTAAACTTGCTTGCATTGGTTTTTCACCGGAATCACCGACTTGATAGCTTCCTACCTGCCAATCGTTCCTGTACGTTTGCTATAACGTATGAATCTAGGATTTTACCGCCTGTTCTGGAGTTCCGCAAGGGTCGAACTTGGGACCACTGTTGTTAATGTTTACATTAATGATTGCTAGCTGAGTAGATTGTCATGTTTGGCTTATGCGGACGATTTAAAGATCTTTACAAAAATAACGTCGGCAAAGGATTGTGAATCTCTGCAAAGAAATCTGCACATTATCAATAATTGGTGTAGCAAGAATATGATAAGGATTAGCATTAATAAGTGTGCTGTAGTATCCTACACTACTTTAAACAATCCATTAATCTTTAACTATCACTGGACAATATCACCATTCGACGGCAGAATGAAATTAAGGATTTGGGTGTTCTCTTTGATCAGCGATTACAGTTTTTGCATCACATTTCTACCATCTGTGCATCAGCCTCACAATCACTTAACTTTATTATTAGATCTTGCAGAGGATTTACAAATGTGAATAAAATAAAAACATTGTACTATGTCTTCGTTCGGCCAAAACTAGAATGCGCGTCCATAATTTGGTATCCTGTATATACCTACCAAGACCTCCAACTGGAAAGAGTGCAGAAGAGATTTTTAAAATATATGAGCTTTAAAACCTCTGGCATCTATCCTTCGCGGGGAACAGATTATAATCTTCTCCTCAAGCAACATGAATTATCTTCCTTATCTTCTAGGAGAGAAACTACAAGTGCCAGATTTATGACTAAGCTGTTAAATAATAAAATTGATGCATCGGAATTACTATCCTTGGTAAACATAATTATACCTAGGTATGGCACACGATCGACGGATACTTTTTCTCTACCTACGGCACGAACAAATATACTAACTAAATCGCCTATCGTTCACATGAGCAGAAATGCCAATAAGCTTTTTCCTGATCCTTTTCATATTCCTTCCCTTCCTTTATCCCATTTACCTTAGTATAGATAGCTGAGTAATTTAATTCTCATTTTTGTGTTATATTGACTTAACCTGTACTTTGTTTATTCACTGCACTGTATTTTATTTACTTTATAATATTGTCCTGTAAATGGCATCGTCTGTTGGACAATAAAGATTATTATTATTATTATTATTATTATTATTATTATTATTATTATTATTTTATTATTATTATTAAAAAAAAAACGCCTCAGTGAAACAAATTTGCAGGATAATTGTAAGATTTTTTATTCATTACAACAGTGTTCATAAATATAATTAGTTAAATGGTTGATTTGTTGGAATATTTGCTCAATGAGAACAACTAAGTACAGGTGACAAGAAGTTTTTAAAAATAACGTTAACATAATTATATAAGAAAATTCGACATGTAATTATCTTTTAGCAATTGAAAAGGACAAATAAATTGTCGAAACGTCTTGCCACATTGTAATTAGTTGTTTTCATTGAGCCAACTATTCCATTATTTGTTTTATATATTAAACGGTTGATGGCTACAAACATGGAGAAATGTAAAATTAGATATAATTAGTTCAGTAAGTTTAACATTTTAAATTTCCAACTTTATTCCATAATATCGACTGTGTTCGGTTTAACACTCGAATTTGCATCCTCTACTAGCTTAATTGGTAAAGCGCTCGTCCGGCAAACGAGGAGGTGTAGGTTCGAAACCTCCGTGAGGAGAAAAATTTTTTCTTTGTAAAAATTCCTCTAATTATTACAGTTAACAGCAGAATTTCATTAATTTGTTTATTCCTTCCCTTTAGATTTTTATATAATATACATTATAGCCTTAGTACAAGCACTATAGTATATTAAAGAACTAGTTTCACAAGTGCAGTTTTATCAGACGATTCCAAAAAAACAAGGAACAAGGGACGATCAAAGGACAAGTCTAATAGAAAGAAAAAGTTTACGTTACTTTTTCTAATGTTCACATTAACCGCCCTGTTTCAACTTAAGATATTTCAGTAAAAAGACCTTTGTAAGTCTATTAACACAATGGTTCGATTATAACTCATAACTCATCACTTCGTCTAGTGTATTTATAGTTTTATTGTAACATCAAGTTAGAGAAAAAATCAGCTGATATATTCATTTGTGTGTAAATACTATTGTTCTCAGTCAGAATTATTGGTCTCTATTTATCACGACAAATAATGTAAAAATATCCACTACTGAAGTAATAAACTAATAACATAACATTCGTAAAAAATGAATCAAAATGATAAAGCATTTACTTTATATTTATTGAAATAAGTACCAAAAATGTAATTAAAATATGAAACTTATCACGAAATTCATTTTACGCAAACATTTTATAAGTAAAATTAGTTGATGCATTGACTTGAAGTGCCTTTAGTAGGTTAAATTCTTTAACGTTCTCTTCAAACGCATTTTTCAAACCGACATTTGTGATGTAAACATTAGAAGATTTTAAACCTTACAAATATAAGTTTCTCACACAAAAAATTTGACAACTGTGTATATATCTTTCATAAGCTCCGTAGTGTAAACATTGAGTGGAATATGAATATAGCTTTGATATAATTATATTAGAAGATCAAATAATGGCTGGCAATTACTTTATTGTAATTTAAATATTAATATGTATGAAAAATACTGTTTGTACTTGCAATTAGTGTTTACAAAATACTTGTGACTGATGACTGAATGAATGTGTATCCTTCACCTGGTATTTCTTAAAAGTGTACATATATGATTTTACACACGAATATTATCAATTCTAAAATAAAATATCCACTACGAGGTTCCGTAAATTTTGTCACATCATTTACCTCTAGGTACTCTTGAAAATTAATTTACTTCCATCCACATTATTAGGCGTAAGAACCTAACGTGGTCCATCCACCAAAATAAATTAATGAATGAAATAATTCAGTAAATTGAAACCGACAATTTGTTAGATTAAATCCGACTATTGAAGGCCTCTCTCGAAATCTGTTTAGTCGTATATATACCTAGATGGAGAGACGATAACTATATAATGTTTGCGCTCGAACCTGAAGTTTGGACAATATTGAGGAACGTTGCCTCTTCAACTACAATGGCTATTGTACTTTTACAGCCCTCTTGTTGACAAGGAGTTCTGACATCGTTGAGAAACCACGACTTGAAGGCATCCTTTTGCCCATTTACGTGTGTTAGTATGTGTGTATTTCTGTATCCTCGCCAGTATAACTAATACTCGTACGGATTGTACAGCTACAGAAAAATATTATGTGTATCATATGTGGCTTCTTTTAAAACGGCTTTTAAAATATTATTGATTTAACGCAATCCAAGGGTATTTTCGTCGAGAATAGTACCGGTACTTTAAGGTCGCGTAGTCTATTAGATTCAATTTGGCCACTGAGAACCGTAATAGCGTAGGCAGTAACGCCGTTAGAGCATGTTACTTAAATAATTGTGTAGGGAATTAAGCCCTCGAGGGAAACGAATCTAGCTCATGAATGTTGATTGTGCAACTGCTGCAAATTTATTTTTGCACCGCCACCGCTGAATGCCCTCGGGACGTTTTCGTTACACCATATTCGAGATATATACTTTTCATTATTGTGTCGGTGCATCGGCACACGAAATTGGTTCTTTTCAGCAATTACTATCGATTCTCTTTAAAATATGTTGTCGAATAGTATGCTATAGCTTTTAGTTTTTTACATGTTTAGATGCCGTTGATAATAATAATAATAATCTTTATTGCCCAACAGACAATAATACCCCACTGCAGCAATAATAATAATCTAATTTATTTTTAGCTCTATATGAGTTAATTAATAAGGAAATAATGGTTCACTTTCTCACAAATTCTTTTAATTAAAGCTATCGGGTTTCGTTCAAATGAGGGCATCATCAGGCAAGCTACAGAAAAAATGCAATCATAAGAATTATACATTAAAAAATTATATTCAACATCTCCGACCATTCGAATGTTACTAATATGCTGTTACTAAGTTAATTATTTAAATATTTAATCTCTTAATTTAAATCAAGTTAAGATTAGAGATAAGGAAATATGGCTTTAAAAAACAATACTTAACAATTAAAAGCAGATTAAGAATACTGAATTTTTAAAAATTATAAAATCGAATTTACAAGAAATAAAACTTGTAAAACAAACATTCAAGCAACGAAATTGATTTATTTACCTTCATTGTCGCAAAAATTAAAAAGATTTTAGACACCCAGGATAGTTCTACTTTTATAATGACAACGGTTTGAAAAATTAAATTTTGGATATCAAAGAGACAAAATCACATCCTAGAAAGGAGAAACACCATTTATGAGTTAATTATAAAAAATGCTATATTTGTCAAAGTTCATAAAAACTTAAAAAAACGTACAACAACATTATCATGATGTCTCCACTAATAATTGTCGTGTTGGTCTTTCAAACCATTCAATGAGCATTGGATATGACTTTGACTTTTTAAATTCTCTCAATTTAGATAATGAAGATAATTTCCACAAACGTTTAATTTCAGAGATCATACATATTAAAATTAGCAATAAAATCAAACAATTGCAATTTCAAAACCGACTTAGGAAACTTCAGTAACTCGTATAATACCTTATTCTTTCATAATGAGGCCTAATTGTTCACCGTGCTACAGAGCCGTACGTTCCTACATTTTATTATCAACATTTACTATAAACATGTTAATTTAAATGCTTATTATTGTCCTCCTCTTTCAATTTTATAGTTAAGAAAATGTAATTTTCCTGCTATACTGTTCAGACAACTTTATAACTAATTCACATATTGAACTATTTATTCGGAATTAATTGTTATCATATTCCGCTAGTTTACCTTTTAAGCAATCCCCATACCTATATTATACAAATCAAATTAAATTTTCACATACAATTAATACTAACTGTTAACTAATTGTCCAACAAGAAAGTGTTGTAAAATCTCAATTTTCATTTTGACTAGTATAATATTCTACAATTAAGATGACTATTGAATTGTATTAGCATATATTATTATTTTTTATTTATGACGAGTTGATATAATTTATGATTCAGCTTGAACAGGACCGATAGTTAAAAATTGTCGAAACGTCGCTTAAATGAATGTGAAGCAATTATAAAATAAATCTCATCAGCTCAAATAACCAGTTTCTCTTTTTACTATATTAATATCAAAAACGAAAACAAGAAGAATGAAACGGCAAATGTTAAAGATCGGCCAAAATCTGGTAGAGCCAAAATTGCTACAAATGAGGATAATTCATTGGATTAATTGGATTAACCTTCAAGAAGAATCAAACAAATCAAAACTTCACTAACAAAGTTATCCTTATATCATAATGTTGGTGAGAGATCGATAAATAGGATATTGTCTAAAAATAAGTTTCATTCGTATAAAATACATTTAGTACAAGAATTAAATGAGGATAGAAGGGTGCAGTTTTGTCAGGAAATGGTGAATAAGATTGATTGTCAATAGCATTTTATTTTCTGACGAAGAGACATTATGCCTAAATGGACATGAAAACCGACATAACGACGCTATTGGAGTGATCAGAATCCTCATTGGATTGTGCGAGAAAACTGTTCCAGCATTAATTCGTTTATTTTAAAACTCCGCAAATTCTGTACTATTTTCAGATGCCATCTGGTATCAGCAAGATGAAGCACTACCACGTTCTGGAGTTGACGTGCGTGAATACTTATAAAAATTTCCACAGCGTTGGGCAGGTTGAAAAGGATACCTTAAATGGCCTCCGCGATAACTCGATTTGAGTCCACGACGCTATTTCCTTTGGGGGGCATTTGAAACCTAATGTTTATAAGACTAAACCTTAGTTGATTGAGGAGTTGACAGATCGAATTAGAGATAGCACAAAACGGGATTCAGACCTCACTAAGGTCATTCGTTGATAGACTAAACTAGGTTATTGTTAGGCTGCTGAAGGTTATTAGTGTGAACATTTATTATGAATTGTCTTGCTTTGCACATTTTGTTGTTACTGCACTGTGAAAAATATTGATCATAATATCAATAATCTGCGAATTCTTATCGACAGATCGAAATATCTCATTGTTAAGATAAAATATTATTGACCATCTTTGATTAAGTAATAATAATAACAAGTAGCAATAACATGAATGAAATAAATTTGTTTTCATTATTATAACAAATCATTTTACAATATAATAACTATATTTTTTAAGAATTTTGTTAATAATATGATTATGAATGAATATGCATGATTATTTTTACACACAATTTTCATAAAAATACATATATTCACCATATGAACGCAATGAAGTAATTATCTCAGTTATTTTAATATTTGCAATTTATTGCAAGAACAGATAACATGCCTGATAAAGGTGTACATCAGTCACTGATTGCATTACTGATTTACGCCGCGTCGCTGGCTGAGTGAGAGTTTGGCGTGTGGCCCTGAGGGCGTACATCTAAACTCATGGTATCTTAGTGAGAGATCAAGGATAATACTGTACAATGAGAGTTAACTTGCAGTCGGAGGAATGCTCATGATACCTGGTGGCGTGCTTGTATGGCGATTCTCTTATAATTGACTATACCTTGGTGGTATTTTTTTTTTACAGTTATTTGTTTAGGCATTTTTCTTTTGACGCTTTCTAGGAATCGTCAAATACTTGATATTAATCTTGTTAATTTTAATATTACTTTTACCGCAACCCAAATGAAGTGCTAAATAAAGCTGCAAACGCTTTCTCAACAGTGAATTGGGTGAATGAAATGCGTCTATTGCATCAATGAATTATTGCAATATTCATTGCTTTGATGCCTTTCTCCATTCTTCTATTGGTGTTCGTACATAAAATTTATATCTCGCAATCATTCAGTAAACCAAGTAAAGTCGTTAAAACAAAATTGGTGTTCGTTACAACAATAACATATTTGATTGAGCCAATCAAGCTACCATTTCATTTTCAATGATTTTGGTTTCATTAATACAATGAATGATTTATTATTCAATAAATTTCTTTTTCATTTAATAAAATCTTTCTCACTGACCTGATGAACTCGTTCTTTGGATCAATTTTAGTGTATTATTTCATGTGCACAATGATTTTTTTTCATGTTTCAGGGCCCATTTTTGGTTCAGAGTATAAGAAGATACAAAGTAATCTATTTAAAAAAGAACTACCGATGACGCCATATATCAAAACATGTGATAGTTATTGAAAGTCTCTCACAGACTAGAATACAAATACTACAAATTTTTTTCTTAAGGTCATTTTTTAATAATAATAAGAATCCATAATCAAAGCCAGAAATTAGGTGTTCCAATGCATTTTACACGTATATTACAAAATTTGATAAAAATATGACTGAATCAATAACTGTTATCGATTTAAGTGCACCATTCCATTTAAGTTTACAGTTATACCGCCATCAGTTGCTTACTAGTACTCATTGCTCCATGTTTTACCTTCCAATAATTTTCTGCTTATAATTTTCCGCCTTTTTAACAAGCTGTCAATTCCCATTACTGCTAGGACAACAGAAACACGACGCGGTACCATCGCGTAATGATTTTACATCAACCTCCAAAGCGCCACGAGATAACAGAGGCAGAAATAGATATATACATATATACAGAAGCAATGTGAGAAGAAGTGAAGCAGGCTCGCTGGCGACAGACGAGGATGGGAGTAGCTCCCACTCCACCACCCGATGTAGGCTATGAAGAGAAGAAGTCACGTCAAGAATTTAGATTTTGCCCCGTCTTAATTAAATAAATTCGTAAAGATGGGCGTCGCTTCACCGGTATTAGCAAGATTTTACTAACGAAGTATTATCCGACTGCTAATAGAGGAGGGCCGTGGAAGTTTTGTTCTGACATTCAGTTGTTTAGCGCCACTAATGACGTAACTTGAGCGGAAAGACCGCTTAGTTTTAATAACTTGACGTCTTTCTCTTTCTAGCCGGCATTTAATATTTATACCTATAATAATGTAATGGTACAATAAATTCGGCACCAAATTGCTGGAGAGGATATAACCGTATAATTGTTAATTACTGTTCTGGTATCGATAACCAGCTTTGGAGGTAGTTAAGTTTAATTAAATATGAGATTTATTTTATGCGCATGCGAAATATAAAGCAGATTATTTTGAAATATTCTTTCTTAGTTTAATTTTTAACGATATTATTAAAATGCAATATCTTTTCAACCCATTTATGTTCATTAATCATAGGATAAAAGCTTATATTTCTTATGAGCTTATGAGTTACGAAAACTCATGATTCCGCATGGATTAGTTAAAACAGTTTTACCAACTAAATTTCCTTCCCTTGTGAAGAATTATGTCATTTTTAATCTTACAATTTTTAATTTTGTTATATACTTATATCACACACTAAAAAAAGGCAAATTCCGATTTGAATCAGCAGTTTTTGGTGATTGCCGGAGAGCAATGATTTGTAAACATTTAAAAAAATATTAAACATAAGATCTAATCAATCTAATCACTAGAAAGGTTCAGATTAATGCGCAATTAATTTCCTTGTCAACAGTTTGAAACTGTTTAGGGAATATGTTATGGATGGTTGTTTGAATAGTATTCACTTTTGTGAGGCTACTTTGATATGGTTAGTGTAACTATTGAGAGTGTTAATTGAATATGTTTATATTGTACGCTAAAACAAGAAAGTTGTTAAATCAACCAAAAAGTATATTTATCCTATCAAAAATAATTACGGTGATTTAACTTTTTTAGTACTACCTTAACAATTGGTTAATATCTATTTTAACCGTTTTAAATGAAATTATGTATCGCAATAACACAAACGAAAATTGTTCTGCTTAACGATTTCGGAATGGAGATTTCCCCGTTATGTAGTAAATCAAATATCATTTGAACATCTGCATCATACAATAATGAAGCAATATATTTCATTAAAAACGGTAATTTGAGCAAAATAGTTTATTCACTGTATTCTCTTACCATCAGCCATGCTTCTTATCTAGATCAACCCTCCTCTGATTATTATAAAAAAATGTACCTTAAGCAATTAACATAGTTTAAAGTAGTATAAAAGATCACAAATACTGAATTCATTATTGTTATCAAACTAATTTTGGCAGGTACACCGAAAAAAGAGATTCCATTAAATGAAAAGTTTTATAATTTTTGGTTTTTATCATGTTCAACGAAAAGAATACCTTTTCTCAGAAAAGTGTTTATTTTAATTGAAGGTAGCGTGCTGTTTTGCCAGAAGACTATTTTCTTCTTAAGTACACTTCTCACAGGAAAAATCGGGACACCAGCAATTCAGAATTTTAAAATTTCTTGATTGTAAATGCGACTTTTGGAGGACGTATTCGCTTATCACAGCCATAAATCACTTAATTATGTATATACTGCGATCAAAGGTAACGACTAGAACTTAAAGAGAAAAATAAATATATAAAAAGAAAAAGGTTTATGTATAGAATAAACAAATCGGAGTTTCGGTGGCGGCGTTTCCTTTAGAAATACCAATGAAAAAAAAAAATACATAACAACAAAAGGAACTCTTGAATAGAGGCTTCATTT
This sequence comes from Protaetia brevitarsis, assembly GCA_004143645.1. NCBI lineage: Eukaryota > Metazoa > Arthropoda > Insecta > Coleoptera > Scarabaeidae > Protaetia > Protaetia brevitarsis. The sequence goes on from RXPK01000103.1 coordinate 3,741,040, forward strand.
AAAAATATATATATTTTAACGTGTTTGATGTTATGTAGAGATAATTCTTTTTTAAGAAAACATGTGGTGATGGGATTTTATTATTTAATATTATGTTAGTGTTAGTGCTGCTTTGATATTAGTTTACTTCGATTTATGCTTTTGATATTAGTTGCACAGAATTATTGACCTACACTATTATTATGTATTAATGTACTATTGTGTTTATATTCTTTAATATTGTATTACTATAAAGCTTTCTTCTATCTACAAAAAAATACCAAAACCAGGTTTAAGATTATTTATAAATTCTAAATAAAGCAATTAAGTTCGCAAAGGAATTATTTATTTTATGAACCCTCCGTTTATTGTATTTTCAGAAATATATCTTAGCTATCGCCTGTGTAATCTGACGTCCTTGATCTATTTCTTGAAATATGGGCAACAGTGGGCTCTTTACAAACTGTCTTTATGTAGCACAGTTTATTAACAATTATTAAATATTATTGGATTTATAATACATAACAACATTGTAAGAAAGCATATTGGTTCGTCAATCTTAGTTAGTGCTAAATATATTTATTTTTGAATTTTAATACTTTTTCGTTGCTACTGCCTGAGCTGGGTTACAGACCAAAATGTTAGCTATTTTCAATAAGTGAATAACATTGGATTACACAGGCGATAGTAAAATATATTTTTGAAAATACAATAAATGGAGAGTTAATAAAATAAATAATTTCTTGCGAAATTAATTGCTCTGTAAAAATTTGTAAATGATCTTAACGGTTTTTGGTAATTTTTTAAAACATAGAAAGTATTTGTAGTAATACAATATTTAAGAATACTAAAACACAAACATAATAAATACATCAATAATATTGTAATTAATCAATGTGAAATCACATTGTTCAAACTGAGGAGAGTTGATTGACATATTGTCTATTGCTAAAGCAATACTCGCGAGCATAAATCAAACTAAGTAACTAATATCGTAGTAATAGGTAATACAATTTTAAAATCTCATCGCCATATGTTTTCTTAAAAAAAGAATTATCTCTACACAACATCAAACAAGTTAAATACATATATGTGTATTTCTAAATGGTGCCGTCTACTCAATGGGCCTTTTTTTTTTTTTTGCATTAATATTTCCGTATTCGGTATTTCTAAGGACACACCGCCACCGAAATTCCAACGTGTTTATTTAATGTATAAACCTTTTTCTTTCTATATATTTCTGTTTAGATTTTTAGTCTTTACCTTTGATCGCAATAATACACACAAAAAATGATTTATGGCTTTGATAAGTACATATATCTCTGAAAGCTGCATTACACCCAAGAAATTTTAAAATTCACGATTGCTGGTGTCCCGATTTTTCCTGTGAGAAGTGTACATGCTTTCCGACGAACAGTAACCGTAATTAAATGGAATGCACCTTAGTTTTGATCAATACTTTATAATGTTATTATTACTTCCGCTTAAGTAAGACAATACACATTACATGTTGTATAGTTATTATTACGTACATATTTAACAACATATTTTAGTTTCTTTTAAGTACGTTATCATATTACTGAATTATAAACAGTATTTTAAATAAAAAAGCCGGATCTTCTGGTTTATTTGCGTGGACACGCGTGTATACATTGATTTAAAACTTTTACCTTTTAACGGAAAATGCAAGCACCTGTATTAAAGCTGAGTGCTTTTTTACGCGGAAGTATTTTAGTTTTATTCATGTTCCCACGTGCATAAGTCACAGATACACAAACAATAATAAACAAAAGTGAATATTTTTCGCGCGAGGTTAAAGAAATTTCGGAGATAATTGGAATCTTTTCAGTTAATGCTGATTTGCTTATAAGCCAAGGAACTTTACAGCAATATATAGTGTTCGAAGGTAGTATACGAACACTTGCATTAAGCGCTTATGGGTCCACGCAGAAAATTAAATTTCTCTATCACTGCAGCAAAATTAGCCAAGTACAATCGAATCGTTTTGACTTTTTACGTCTTATTCTTGTCAATTCAAGTTTAGTTTTGAGGTTGTTGATGGTTATTCTAATGTAAACTGCAAATTTGTGCTCAAAAGGTTGTTTTTAGATCTCAATGAATTTAAATATTAGGTTTTTTTTTCTAAATTGTCCATTTTAACAGCTAACTTTTTTCGTATTTATTGCGAATGCGAATACGAATGCCAATATTAAAAAACATGCGAATATTCGCGAATGCGAATGCAAATGCGAATATTCGTTAGATCACTAACACGTACAAAAAGTATAATTAAGAATAATAATTCAGTAATTTAGATGCTTCGTTTTTTAGTAATGCATTTAATGTAATTTTAAAATACAGTAGGTAACCCTAATCTGACATAATCTATTGCTGTATTTGATGATTTGTCATTCGGTTCTCATATTTTGTCTGGAAAAATATGTTGCAAAAAAAAACTTGTAATGTACTTCTTAATTAGCTACGCTAAAAAAAAAATCTACACGTGTTAGACCTTATATACTTACGTAAATGTTAAAATAACATTTCCTCATTTGTTTACATATCGTTAACCTGAGAACATTTAATAAATGTACTATCTTTCTCAAATTAAATGCGAATCTAAGCCCCATAAATTCCTTATTATTTATACAACTGAAAATAGTACACTTAAATGTTAGTTAAAAATAATTGGGCAACAATTCTGAATTACATATCGCTAGGTATAGAGTATTTGTAGTTTCGGTTGCAAAAGCAATCGAAGATTTGCAGAGGTTAGATTCGCATTTAACTTGAGAAAGATGTCACATGTCAAAATTACGTTGATGAATTCGGTATTTTTGATTTTTAAGAAAATGTGTTTGTTATGAATATTTTTAATTACTAACGTAAACTATATCAACCGGTTAACGTCGACATTTTCATCGAACAAATTTTGACAAAGTGTTTCCTCTTTGGCTGGCAATGGGTGAGAATTTGACAAAAAAAAAAAAATAATAATAGCCGTTGACGGGTTAATTATTTAAGATAGATACATTTTTTTTATAAATAATAATTACAAGTTTAACTACATTTATGATTTAATTTATTTTATAGTCAGACGTCGCTGATGATAAAATATAAGATAGTAAATAAATTACTTTGCTCAAATTCCCGTTTTTGAGTGAATTTATTATCACAAGACCGTAGTTTTGACTTAAAGACTAATGAACAATAAGTAAAAACTTATATATTTGTTGGCCTGTTGGCTTCCAAATCTGCCAAACTGTCCAATACTAAACGATTAAACAAGCCAATATATGCTTAATATACATGAAAAGTAATAGCGTCATCTATTTTTCAATGTCATAATGTAATTGTATATTTCCAATCGGTAATGTAGATAACCATAGTTGTACATGATGTATATCTTTGTAAACGTGTATTTTCTTAATGCTGATAGATAAGTAAATAATTAAATCAATGTCTATAAGTATTATAGCGGTCTAGTATGCTATTTATTAAGTTTTTCTGTATTTTTTTATCGACATGTTTTTTTCACATCATTTAATGTTGAAAATGAATAAAGTTCCATCTTTGTTGCATATAAATAATGTATTTATCGTTCCAATTTCTATTTCCTATCTTTTTATAGTGGCGTAGTATAACCTTATATTAATATTTTTATTAACCAAATAAATTTTAGAATTTTTATTAACACTCCAATTTTGTTTCAAACACCGGGATTTATACAAAAGCAATTGTTTATTTTAACCATGCCTGCTAAATCTATTTTTTTTAGATAATTCAATATTAATTTCATTATATTAAAAATTAACATGCCTTAAATAATACTTAAATGTAAGATTTATTAATGTTCAAACAAAAATACAAAAAATGTTAATCCCAATATTATAAATTGTTAGGTGAGAATGTTCCCGCTTTTCGGAAAAAAAAAAAATAAATAAATAAAAATATTCAGCTACAATACTTGATATTTATATATCCTTTCAATCTCTACTGTTGTTAAATTAACACGCTTGAGAACGTATTTTGAAAACCATTCACTCAAACATTTGGGGTTCATTGACAGAATGCCTTATTTATTGGTTTAACATTTAAGTGATTACATGAATATATTTAAAAAGTGATATTTCAAAAACTCAACAAATTTCAATTTTCAATTTAATTTATCAAAAATTCCTATTAATCAAAATGTTGACAAAAATACTTCAAATTGTGGTACTGGTAAAGCTGTAAAACTTCTCCTAGATCCCTCTTATTTTATACAAGAACGTAAGCAACTTTGTGCAATTAAATTATTAAATTTAATTTAATTATTTTTTAAATTCTTCTTATTAATTTAGGACCTTTAAATTATTGACTTCATAGTTTATTAAATAGAAGTAGTAGATGAGATGGAGTTAGGATTAGTTAGTAGTTAAGCATGACGGCAGTCAGCCATGACCGTGATCATTATACCGTGACCTTTTTTAGGTATAAATTAGGGTAGTTTTAGTGTACTTATTCAGTTCAGTGTTTCTGCTGATGATGATAGCTTTGCTATCGAAACGTATGTCCAGTTTAGTGCAGTTTGTGGTGGGGGGTCTAGGAGAAGTCTAGGGCACAATCAAAATGTTGCCCCATAATTGTTTCAAATGCTTCAACAGATTTAGATTAGATTCTGCCCACGCGGTCTAATATTTTTTTGCTGAAAAATTGCTCAAATCGTTTCCATTTTCGTTCCACTAATAATTTAGAGATGTTTGTTTTGTAATAAATATTGTATTCTTTTTTACAATAGAGGGTTTGTTTAACATCTACAAGTGAATTTGACAAACTTTAAGTAATGGCTAATAAATGGCAAAAGGATGTGGAAATTCTAAGAAATTTTTTTTTTCAGCAATTTAAAGCACCTGCGTCAAAAAAAGTTTAACAAGTGAAGCCAAGTTTTTTATTCCATCAAATTGTTGTAAATACAATTCGGATTTTTTCTTTGCAGTGAAGCGGTTGATATCTTTTGACTTTTTCGACGGAAAATCTAAATATTCTCTGATGGATTTTATTTTCTTAATGATGTTTACTTATCACTAAATACAAGTATTGGGCAATAATTTGATTAATAGTCCAGAATTACAGAGTTTGGGCAAAAAAAAACCTTCTTCCCTATTATCCAAAATGTATTTGATTAACACTAAGTTTAGATAACAAAGCCGAAACACTGATACCCTCTGTTACACAACCGTCAGGACATAATTCCATATTTAAGCGATATACTACCGCGGGGCGTAGAGCTTCTTCATTCATCCGTTCGGGGAACAGTCGGCAGCCATTAGTGGGCGGCCCGCGACCGGCCAATCACGTCGTGCGACTACGGCGAACCAATCGGCGAACCATCGCACTACATTCAACTCGAGCGCTCTCACAGATGTTTTATGCAGTTGCAGGGATATTAGTGGGCTGCGCTACCCCATTCTGTATGATTTATAATAGTTGGCTACGGTTCTGGTCGCTTTTGTTCGCTGGGAAGCCCGGATTAATCCGACGGCGAGGCGTCTCGCGAATCAAAGACACTTCTGTTCGAGTTCGTTTTTTGTCGCTTTCGCTCTTCTGTGTTGCCTTCGGGGGACAATAATGAAATACCGAGTTTACGAGAGATCGATATTTTTTTACTGACGAGCCGGGATTCCTCTGTACCTACTCACTCCTTCTCATCCTCTCGTCTGCTAATAAATCAGTTGCGGGATGATTTGTTTTATTTTGGTCGTTATTTTTGCATGGCGAAGATTTCAGTTAACTCTGGGATCAGTTAATTAACGTAGACTTTGTTTGACAAACTGATAAAAAGACTCCTTTGTCGTTAATGGATATATATGTATTAATCCAAATAAATTATTCTTGCAAATACTTGCAAAGAAATGATTATTGGATACTAAGAAAAAATTAGCACGGATTTTTGTACCTATTATTGCTTAGCAAATATGAATTAAAACTAAGGATAAATGGTCAAAAATAGAGCAAAAATACACCCTTTCACGTTTTCATTGAGTTGATTCGTTGATTTAGTTTCAACACTGTAAAAAAAGTTGCAGTAAAATTACATGTAAAATCGTTGGCAACAAAGTTGCCTACAATTTTACAGGTAAATTTGCTTCATAAGGTAAAATTGTATTGATTTAGTTTTTTAGTTTTGATTGTTATTGATTGTACTGTAAAATTCGTATGTAATATTTATATGAACTCTATATTTACGGAACACTGAAGTAATTTTCATATGTATTTTATAAAGAGAGCAAGCAACTTACTAATTCTTTTATAGCCCTAATGGGTCATACTGAATCGCTCAACCAGGGATCAAGAATGACACGCTTACGCGAAACCTACGATTGTTTGTACGTACATGATATCATGGGCCAAGTATAAGTTCGACAAACGAATAGAATTACTAACGCGCACAGATACAATAATCCAATAACCAATCAACATTGCGGCGTATGAATTTCGTATTTTCCACTGATATCGATAGTTTTACCCGAAAATTCAAGTAAAACCAAATAAATATAAAAGTCCTCATATTTTTACAGCAAAATTAATAGTTCACTAGTAAATTACTTTTAAAGTGCACTAATACCCAAAAATGTTAATTTTAACACTTTAAGTAAATTTGAGAGTAAATACAAAATTGTACATGTTTTTTCCTGTATTTTCCTTTTGAATTTTTATTACATCTTTAAACTTACATGAAAAAGCTATAAATTTTAACCGAAATTCTTTTTCCATGTTAAATATCCTAGAAAAACATGTAAAGCAAAAATTACATGATTTATTGTGGTAAATTCACAACGTGATTACATGTAATATTCCTGATTTACCATGACAAAATTACTGTAATTTTTTACAGTGAATTTGATCTTCTAAGTATTTTTCTGTATTTTCTTGTAATTTTTTCCTTTGGGTTTAAGGTCGAGTAAATTCAGAACACAATTAGATCCTCATTTCCGATTTATTCTTTGTTTATCCTTTTTTTCCATTTCGTTATACTTATCAATAACTTTTTCAATCAGTTAATATTTTAGTACATCTAATTATATTTTTTTTTCTTTTAAACGCTAACTTTAAGCTGTGTGAGATGTTAGCTTTTCTATGTTCCATCAGAGATAGTGTCAAACATATTCAAAATCTAATGTGGTTTAGTTAATTAAATATAAACAAATCACGTCTTATACATTTGTTTGTTAGATTTGTGTTTAAATGTAGTTTGTTTGTTTATTTTCAATTAACTAAACCACATTAAATTGTAAATATGTTTGACACTATTCCTGATGGAACATCTCACAAAACTTAAAGTTGGGGCTAAAAAAAAATTATAAAGAGATGTACTAAAATATTAACTGCTTGAAAGAGTTATTGATACGTATAACGAAACGATCGTAGCAGAAAAAAAAAAAGAAAAAGAAAGAATAAATCGTAAATGGAGATGTAATTGTTTTCTGAATTTACTCGACAGCTTTCATTGAGGAAATTAATTTAATTTTTGAACTAATTATTTTGCTTTTGCGAATAATTTTTATAGCCAGACTTTTGGGATATGCATGGGCGAGTCCAACAATCTGATTTTACCGGATATAGTGGTGGATAGTATCTTCAATTCTATTATAATCGGGATTGGATTTACTATGCCATTTGTGTCGACTTATGTAGACCATTTGTTTTTGGTTGCATCTACAGATTTGTTCACGTTTAACCCAGTCAGTAACGGAATAAAGTTTATTATTGATGCTCAGAAAGATGGGAAACTTCCCTTTTCGGATATTATAACAATTATTAATAATGATAGGATATATCACTGTTATATATTCTAAACCAATCAGTTCAGATATACCCTTAAATTTTGGTTCTAACCATCCTTTTCAACAAAAACTAAATATTATAAATACTCATAAACAATTTAAAAAATAAAATTCTCATTTTATCTGATGCAAGTTTTCTTGAAAAACATAAAATAATAATAAAATAATTTAAGAATTAGATTGTCACTTAATAAATATCCAAAAAATAACAATAGACAAGATTTTGTTTCAGAATAACAGACAATTTGAACTTGAAACTAATTGTAATCTTGAACTAAAAAAAAATATTTAAAATCATTAACATTAACACGTTATCAAAAATACTAAAAATGATTTTGAATGACGAATCTATTCGAATTATAGATTTAATATTAATACTACATAGAATCTATGGGTTTTTAATAATAAGAAAGATAAAACTATTAAAATGAAAAATGAGAAATATTGTTTACAAAATTAATTGTCATGATTGCGCTAATTGCTAGTTAAAGGAAAATACAGGAGAACTTTAGCTTCAATTACTAGAAAACGAAATAAAACAACACAATACGACGATATACCTAATCATGTTTTTATCTGTGCGATGCTAGTCGCCGTTTTGATGATCACAGGTCCTATAGGATACATCTGGTAAATAAATAAATATTTTGTGGCTGTGTCTGATACATACGGTTTATAGAAACTATGAAGAATAGCCTAGGTGCTCTGAAGATTGTAATTTTGGGCTGTATTGGTGGAGAATGATTCCAAAATAACCTTAGAGTGCTTATTTTTCATCGAAAACCACCTATCTAAAAAGGGAAGCTTCCACACTTTTTTCTTAAAAAAAGAAGATGCAATTTTCAGGTTATGTCACCACCGAAAACACGTTAAAATCTTGAAAAAAAAAACATTTATCAACCAATAACTGTCGTAACCAGGTATTAAATTGTTTTATCTAACTTATTTACTTGAAATTACACCTTTTCATGTATTATTTTTGTCACCAACCTACCAACATAAAAAAAACTCCTAGTCAAAATGGCAGTTCACCGCGAATACAAACGTATACTTTTTTGGCCAAAATAATCCATGAAATTGTGTTATTTAAAGAAAATAAGTTAATTGAAGCAATTTAGTACTCGTTACAACGATTATTGGTTGATAAATGCGTTGTTTTTTCAATGATTTCGACGTGTTTTCTGTGATGACATAACATAAAAATCACATCTTTTTTAAGAAGAACGTGTGGAAGATATGGTCTCCGACGAAAAATATACAGTCTAACGTGATTCTGGAGGCATTCTACATCCATACAGCCCAACATTATGATCCTCAGAGTTCATATCGAATATGTATTATTATTGTAGTAAAATAGGTGAACTGCCATCTTTACGATAATTACTGAAATAGTTTGACTGCTGTAACAAGCCTGCAAGAATTGGAATTCAAAAGATAATAGTAAATTTACCTCGAATGCAAGCGATTACAAGACCTTGGTGAGTTATTATCAGTTCTTAGAGTTCATCATTTGTTTGATATATCTAAAGTTGACTAAATTTTTATAATTTTGGTTGAACACTTACAAAAGTTTTGTTTAATTTCATAAAAAAACAACAACAAAAAATAATAACAATGTTGGCAGTGGTGTGTAAATTTTTAACAAGAGTTTATATTTGATTCTTGAATATTTTTCAGTACATCATTTAAATAAATAAAAATAATTTGCTTCTTTATTTATGTATTGGGATGAACTTCAAAGATTGTTAAATCTCCCGTGCTTTAATTTTCTAACAACGCTTTGTAAATGCTTATTAAAATTTTCAAATCTATTGTACTACGATGCTCTTTAATATGTAGGTTTACCAGTCACCCTATATATAAAACCCATATAAAAGGTAAATTGTTCTTATTCAAACAATTATATTTAATAATTATATTCTCACTCTAATGTTCTCAGATGACTATGAAATAACAATTAATAATGCAATTATTAATAATTAAAATATAAATTTTAAACATGATATGCTTATACAAAATGTTATTGGAGTTTAATTAATATAAAAAGTATTTGTGAATAAAATTGTATTTAATATAATAAAATAAATATAAAAAATAAAATTAAAATTACTTATATGAAACATATTTAGTATATCAAATGTGATGTTGAAGTTGATATTAATAATAACAACCTAAAAATGTGAAAGGCGATATTGCATTACATGTATTCTTTTGTTCTTTACAATTATTATATTATTGTCTCTTCTACATTTTTCTATTTCATATGCTTCAAGGAGTCTCAGTTTATGAGTTTTGTTACATTTTTATTATTATTAATTGTATATCCTGCTAAAAAGTGCTGTTATATCTGTTTTCTCTATTCATTTATTTGTAGCTCTAATGTTCTACCCGTTTCCCTTATATGTAACATTTAAAACGATGGTTCTTATGATCCGACCAAGGCAATTTTTCTAGAAGAAATACAACGGCCATCAAGAAGCAAACAGATTGTATGTCTACCTCACGAACAAGGTTCAAACAAGGAAGGGGCATTAGTCTAAATGAGTAAAACCAGGTGTTTTTAGAGGATGTGCTGCTCCTACAACTGTCTTCAGCATTTGATGAAAGAAATTTAAAGATCACGGAAGAGATATAGATTTAAAAAGTCAATCATTTTTAATTGCATACAGTAGTAAGACATCCGATTTATGATTATGAGAAAACTGTATAGCTTATTTTATCAGAAATAGTGTCATACATTCACGATTTTTTATAAGAATATTTATATTTGCTTTACATTTCTCATTACGTCTGCACAATTCTGGATACAACAGAATAATACTCTTCATGATAGCGCAACAAGAACAAGAAAAGAATAATCATACCGTATGAAGATTATTACTATTATTACCTGTATCCTGTCTTCCGGAGATCTGTCTTCAAGCTCAGCAATCTCTCTGGCGTACACGTCCGGATAATGAGCGTCCTTGAAGGCCTTTTCCAGTTCCTCGAGTTGGTAGCTCGTGAAAATCGTCCTGCCACACACCCACCAAGGGTAGTTAAATATGTTACACACCGACACTGCGCGATTAAAACCTTTTTTCGAACTATTCGCCATTCTTTTACGCGCTATGCCCTTGTGAACTACGACATTTTGTAAGATTGCAGCAATAAACGCTAGCTAAATTTAAGAAGGTAAGACGCAAATTGACAAGAGTAGTTTTCAAATCTTCTTACGATCTCGATAGAGATCTTAATTTGTGCATAGAGTAAGTCTGGTGTAGACGAAAAATCCTAGATTTCTCTAATTGAAATTCTCGTTAACACTTCCAAAGGACTGAGCGATCCTTATAAGACTTATCCTATTAGCAATTCGTCTAATGTGGTATTGAAATTTTCCACAATTTCTAATTTAGTCGCTCAATGAATGCCGTTCCTCTACTCTTGTCATTCTCGTCATCAAAGTGAAATTATTCGACTAAAATCCTAATCGGAATTAATAGTTACCTATGGCGCCGCTTCTTCTTCTTCTTTTTACTGAAACCGCCTAATCCGTCCGACACTTGAAAGTCTTTGGAATTGTCTAACTGACCTGGAACAAATAAACCAACGTATAGTTGCTATTAAAAAGAAAGGGTTTTTTGATTCGTAATGTTGTAATACGTAAGGTGACGAAATCTACTTGCTTGAAGAAGTAATGAAGAAAAAAAAATAGGAAGCAGGAATATAATAATCGATTGTTGTTTAATATTAGAAAGATATATTTGCGGTGTATTTTGCATAGCATTGCTTATAGAGCTATCTATACTATGTTGGGAGAATACGATATTTAGAAGCCAATGTTAAGATGGCTTAAATCATATTTGGGCGGTCAGCACCAAAAAGAAGTTTATAATACTGTGTAGTTTGATAGATTTAGTATTTCAACCGGAGGTACTCCAAGGGTTCGTACTGGGACCAACTCTTTTTTCTATCAAACATCAGCAATGTCGTCGTAAAACTGACTACACCGATGCATATGTGATTTCCTATTTGCTGTGGTACCAGTTTTGCTTCTAATAACTAATTCACTATTTATGTCAACTCAGCGAAAGTTTTGGAAGTAGACGCTGATGTGTAGGTTAATTGATTTAATCATACTGACACACTACGCGGAGAATTGTCATGATATTATAGTTATGAAACTTTATTTTTTTACTTACTACTATTACTTCGGCAATATGAACTTTTAAGTCTCAAAAAGTAGCTATAGGAAACTTGTTAAGCGCCAATTTACTCACATCCAGTAGAACATAAAGTCTTTTTTGTGATGCTTGCTGTGACAAACTTACTATTTAACTATAACTAACAGCTTCTTGTGGGTTTCGCCGTGTGTCAAAACTTTCGCTCGACGTTTCGCTGTTCATACTGACAGCTTCTTCAGTTATCTGAAGAAAGTTGAAAGTTATCTGAAGAGGCAGTTCAGTTATCCTAAAGAAGCTGTCAGTATGAACAGCGAAATGTCGAGCGAAAGTTTTGACACACGGCGAAACCCGCAAGAAGTTGTTAGTTATGGTTACACCGGCCGTGAAAGCCTACGCAGTGTTACTATTTAATTACAGATTACATGAACATTGGTGGTGATTAGCAAGTAAGTTTTGCTTTTGTGTCGTTGCAATATTTTATTAATGTCCGTCTCTGATGTTAAATAAACAAATAAATAAATTCGGATAGGTACAAGAACTGGTGTCAATTATCTAAATGTCGGCTTTTAATTAAGCCAAAGCAACCAATGTTAGGATTTACCAATTTGTACTGATAAAAACGAGTTTATGCCAATTTGGTAAAACAATAATTCTAATTGACAAAATGGAAAATCAAAGAAAAGATTTTTAATTTTAATTTTGTACTAAATTCAAAACATTTTAAGTGCTGTTGTTCTTCACCATATAGAGCTAGTTTGAGAATACGTTAGATTAGATTAGAGTTAGAAGTCGCCTCATTGCTATAGCTAATTTCGCTTTAAACTTTCTAGACGAGTATTTCATAAGAAACCAACTTTCAAACAAACGAAAAAGAACGGTCTGCTGTTATGAGGGTGAAGGAGCCATGGAGAACGAGGCTTAGGGTAACCATAATTTGGAAGAGGATCCGTGGCATGGTATACAGATGGAGCAAAGGTTAACAGGGACGGGGGCTTGAACGACTTCCAATAGCATTGAGGTAATCTCAAATGATTTAGATAGATATCAATCAGACAATTATATGGGTAATCGGTCTGTCTAAATAAAACCAAATAAATACCTCAATATTTCGTTTTAATTTAAAACATCATCAGGAGGCAAAGTTGTAGTATTAATGACAGCTGATAAAATGTTTACGAAGTCCGGTCGATATTCCTTTTATTCTTAGATAGATATCTATACCCAAAAAAATCCTCAAGAAGGGGTGCTAATATCCATATACACGGTGATTCTCAATATATGCGACAAACTTTAAGAGCTGATTCCTGAGGTTATTTTGATCATAAAAGTTCATATAAGTATATGTCCAAAACGGTTTGGTTTTAAAGGTATTGAATGTTTAATAATAAATTATGAAGTATGACTAACACCATATAATATCACAGTTGGGTTTTCAAAAACTATTATGTTGAGAGGGAATTGTTTATTTGTCATTTCAATATTTGTCGATAGTTGTCCGAGTATTCATTCAGTTTATTGCAAGTTTCTGTTTTCTAAAATGAATTACACGAATGCTGAGATGTGTGATATGCATTTCGTTTACGGTCTTGCCAATTGAAATTCGCGTGCTGCTAGACGTCTTTATGAAGAATGATACCCGAACCGTACCATCCCGCATCATTCAATATTTACCCGTCTTCACCAACGTCTTAGTGAAACGGGAAATTGTAAAAAACGGACGACTGATAACGGGCACCCATCTACAGTGAGAACTCGACAAGCTGAAGTAATGGTACTAAATGAAATTGAGGAACATCCTACTACAAGCACCAAAAAAATTGCGTTTGCTTTAAACATTAGTCAGGCCACAGTTTGGAGAATATTGATAGATCAACTGTTGTATCCATATCACATTCAACGGGCGCAGGCACTTTTGCCGGCAGATTTTCCGCAAAGAGTGGCTTTTTGTTAATGGATGCAACACAAAATCGCACAAAATCCTGACTATTTGGCTCAAATATTTTTCACCGACGAGGCTACTTTCTCTAGAAACGCGATTATTAATTTTCACACGCACGAACTAGTGAATACCCGTCATCAACATCAATTCTCTGTCAATGTGTGGGCCGGAATTGTTGGAGATGCATGGAATGCGGTTAACTGGCGAGGTATACCGCAATTTTCTTGAAGAGGAGCTACCCCTACTGCTGGAAGAAGTTCCGTTGTGCAAAATGTCCGTGCAAATGTATTTTATGCATGACGGTGCTCCAGCGCATTTTAGTTTAGTTGCTCGCGAGCTTTTGGACAATACGTATCCAGATCGGTGGATAGGACAGGGAGGTCCACAACCGTGGCCTGTGCGGTCTCCAAACTTAAATTCTCTGGACTTTTTTCTCTGGGGTCACCTTAAATCATTAGTTTATACGACTCCCATTGAAAATGGAATGAACTGAGAAATCGTATTATCGCAGCTTTTCAAACAATTCGAAATACCCCTGGTATTTTAGAACGGACTCGCCAGTCAATACGACGGAGGACAGAAGCTTGTATTGCAGTTGGGGGCGATCGTTTTCAACAGTTAGTATAAGTTAATTTTGTTTTACTAATTATTTTGTTATTTTATAATAAAAACATTAATTATGTTAACTTACTATTAAACATTGTACAACTTTAGAACTAAGCGATTTTGAACATATGTTCTTATGAACATTTATGATCAAAATAACTCCAGGGAGCAGCGCTTAAAGTTAAAGCGCATATATTGAGAATCACCCTGTATACACCCATAACCAGTCCACGCTGAACGCGTTAAAAGCAAATAGCTTTGAGTCTAAGCCTGGGAGTGCATTTACATCCAAATGCAGATTACGGTTCTTATAAGATATGCCAGTGTAATTTATTTCGCTTTAAACGTTCTAGATGAGAATTTCATAAGGACCAAACTTTGTAACAAACGAAAAAGAATATTCTACTGTTATGAGGAGGAAGGAACCGTAGAGAATGGGGCTTAAGGCAACCAAAATTTGAAAGAGGATCTCTGGTGTGGTAGACAGATGGATCCAAGACTAATAAGGAACGGGAGTTTGAACTGTCGACTTCCAATAGCGTTGAGGCAACCCACAATAATGCAGTCTCATTTTGGGGTTGATCAGTTGGACGAACCTAGAGTCAGTAAGTTAGCTCTCAGCCAAATTGGGAACACTTTTGATAGGGTGCAGCCTGGTTGAGAGGGCTGAAATTGACATGGGGCACAATAGGTCTTTCTGGCCGAGTTGCCTTCTTCGGATTACATCCGCCCATGGTTAAAAAAAAAAACTAGTATCAAAAAGTCTGGTCAACACTTTGCTAAACATCAATAAAAACTTATCGAGACTTGGTCAGCCAGAATTAAGACTACGTAGTGGCTCTAGGTTACCATCTCAAGGAAAAATGAGTGAAGTCATGATACATATCGGTTTATCACTGCTAAACACGACAGTGATAAGAGGCTTTAATGTTTCAACCACATTACAATATAATAGAATACAAATATTTGCCCATGATTAGCTTGTCCAGAAAATACTAATAAAAAATGTGATTCTATATACAGACGAACAGTAACGGATTTCCTATGATAGTCTTCTCCGTCTATTTTCTTTCTTCTCTTTATAAGCCTCCTACTTGACGTACTTACTTTAAAACACGATATAAATACATAACATCAAGCCAGAACGTCGCACCTGCTGCCGCACAATTCCTCTGAAGCGTTTTACGTCGACAGCAAAAGAAAATCGGGCAATCACCGGCAGAAAATAAGAAGCCGGCGGAAAATTGAAATCCTCCCGACTTTAAAATTGCCCATATGCCCGTATTCTGTGCGGCCGTACAGACACGCACATCCTCTGGAAACGAAACGAAATAACTAATCAGCGCCGGAGCCTAGCAATCTCCTACCAATAAGCTGCCGGTTTGAAAATTCAATTATGCCCAAGTGGTGTGCCGGTCCCCGGGGGCTGATACGCTTCCGCGTCCCCCAGCAGGAGCGTAAATCCTCTTTGTACCTACTCTATGCCATCCGCACTACCAACGAACGGCACCATCTCCGAGGCACTCGACAAAGCGACGAACTTCTCTCCGGCCCGTCTGTGTGTATTCGGCGTCCGTGTAATAGGCAGACAGATGCGCGTGCCCTTGATTTTGTTTTTGCATTTCGGGATCGAAGGCAAGGATCGTCTATCGTCCTTTCTTCCGTGGTGGATTTTGTAATTAATTCGCAGTTGCATGCTGGCGCGACGAATGGCAATGGACGAGTGGATGTTGATTTACATATAAAGAGAACGGTTGGTTTGTTAACAACGTTTGAAGGTCTCTTATTGGACGCTGAAATCCCTTTAAATCGCTAATGGAAAACAAGGACACAATTCTTGAATGAGGGATTTTCACCCTGCTTGAACAAACGAATAACGAGCAGAACAGATATAAAGATTCTTTTTTTTTTTGTTGAAGCCGTTTGATAAGTCTCCGAAAGCATTGCACCTTCTTGGCTTTCTTTCACCCGTTAAATCATGCATATGTCTCTGGTTGTTTGATCGAAATACTACTCTGAGTTCATTCTTAGCTTGCCAAAAGATTGTCTATCTTTTTGCTTTCAGAACCTCGCATTCGCACTGGATGAGGTTTGTGATTTCTCTTATTAAACAGTCTGTAGTGAGTATCTCCCAATTTTCTGCAAGTATTCCTTCAGTTCAAAACAAGTAGATGTTCAGTTTTCTTCTTAGATGGTCTTTTAATAAAGGCCTCTTTCATGAATTGGCCAAGTTGTACTCTTAACAATAATAATAATAATATCTATATTTCCCCAACAGAAACCCATTTACAGGACAAAATACAACAATAAGTACAATGTAACTTAAACTGAAAATTCACTAAAGATACAATTAAAAAAAAAGAGGTACTTTTGGTACAATTAACTATTAGAAGTAAAAAATAAAAGCGTTAAATTTAAAACAAATACAGAATTGAATATATCCATTGAAATAACAGTATTTTACGTACTGTGAACATCATTGGTTACCTGGGAAACATCGGACCTTCCACCAACCTATGTATTTACAAAGTTTGAAAGTGTGAGGCTTATACGTTAAATATATCACTGAATGCGATATTTGCATTAAATGTCATATGAGTAAGTGGTGCTCGTTTCAATAAGTTGGATCGTGCGGCAGGAATACGTAAACTGTAAGGATACATGGTATCATGAGTTGGGACGATAAAGTGCAATTGAGACAGTAAAGTTTGAGAATCCACATTGCCTTTAATTAGGTTGGTAAGAAATTTAGCACTGGCAGCTGTTCTTCGGCATTGTAACGATTTAAAGTTATGTCGCTTTAAAAAGTCCTCATAATTTGATCCGCGTGCTGGATACACATGATCCATTTTGTATGACAAATATTTCAAAAATCGTTTTTGGATTCTCTCTAATGCAATCTGTTGATAGTGATAGTAAGGATACAAATATAGACGCGTATAGTTAGTGCGAAAAAAGGAAAAAAAACTTCTGAGTTAAGATCGAACAGTGATCTGCATGTACGTATTAGGAATCCCAAACACTTAGAGGAAGTGTTCCCAACATCTATAATATGGTCACTAAAAGACAGTTGTGAGTCATAAAGTACCCCTAAATCTTGAGTGCATGACTGTCTAGGTATTGGTGTTTGGTTGACAGAGTAAGAAAAGCATATAACTGTGTTGCATTTCGTGTAGGACACTACATTTATTTATGTTTGGATGGACTCTGTTTTAATCACACCAAGTATTAATGATATTAAGATTCTTTTGAAGTCTGACGCAAATCGGATATTCTGGATATTATATAATAAATATGCTGCAACTTCACATTCTAGTTTAGATAACAAGTCATTTAGATATACATATATATTAAAAAATAAAGAACCTAAATGTGATCCTTACGGAACACCAATACCAGCAATGAATGAATTCGAGTGAAAACAATTGTATGAAACGTAACAAACGCGGTTGCTTAAGTAGGATAAAATTAGGTTGGTAACTTCAGTGGTAAAACCAAAGTTAGACAATTTTTAAAGCAGATATGTGTAGTCTATCGTGTCAAACGCTTTTGTAAAATCTGTATACAATACGTCAACTTGCTGACGATGTTCTAGCGATTCACTAATAAATTGTGTAACTTCAGCCAAGTTGGTTAACGTAGACCGTCCGGATATAAACCCATGCTGATGAATTGACAGAAAAGGTTTAACCATAAAAGATAGTTGCTTATGTAAGATATCTTCGAATATCTTGCCAAAGTTAGATAAAATATTTAGGTCTATAATTGTTTATATCCGTTATGTCCCCTGTCTTAAAAATTGGTGTGATTCTAGCTATTTTCCACATATCTGGAAACGTACATGTGCGGATAGCTATGTCAAATATTATTGCAAGCGGCTGGCAAAAAACAAATAAACCATCATGTACTAGAAATTCAGGCAAGTTATCATGACCAGAAGTCATATCACACCTTATTTTCTTACTGCTGCGATACACGTCATCAGAAGTTATATTAGATGGTAATAACTCTTCCAGTGTGCTTTGTATTTTCCCTAGGAATTATTTCTTTATCTGTTCTGTGCTGTTGGGCATTCCTAAGACAGGCTTCCAATTCCTGGTTCTTACAATAAAGTGCCTTCATTGCGGTGTGTCAATCTCTTTTTTCTCAAATCCACTTCTTCACCTTAGGATTCACTAAAGTTTTCAGTATCATCCTGGCCACATGTTGCTATACACTTACACCGGGTCCGTCTCGGTGTAGTTAGAATTGATTCCAGCTTGTTTAACCAGTGATATCCGTCTCAAAATTTCTGTCAAATGGATGTATCGAAATTAAGTGAACTGCTAAGCCATATACCCAACAGATTGCGTTTCACTTTTCTGTGGCGATGGTAATGCAGTAAGGAGATTAACGAGGCTACTATCTACTATCGCATTATAACTTTTAATTCAACCTTTGGTACAATAAATTAATGGTGCAAGCTCTTATTTTTGCTGAATGTGCTCTGAAGGATGATTTTCTTTTTCAGGACCCAAAAATATTTCATTTCTTGTCAAATTAGTTACAAGAGAGTTATAACTATTTAAATAGGAGATTTAATCAGAGCTAACAAAGGGCCATAATTTTACAGTTTTAGCAAAATGGTGGCTGCGAGGATCTTAATATGAAAGGTCTAGGTTTCTAATGTTTTTTTTTTGAACTGTTAAGTGAGGTGTGAGCTAACAAGAGTATGCTATAATTATCACATACGGTTTTTAATTATGAAAGTTATGGAAGTTGTCATACAATGTGCTTCATCATTCTTTCCATGTTCATGGATCGGTTCTCCGTCCATTTATCTATTTACTCACAATACAAAATATCAGAAAATAAAATATAAATTGTGACTGACAAGTTTCCAATCTCTACTAAGACACTTGTCTACTTATCATTGGAATAAATGTAATTATAGCATCAAAAAAATTATAATCTCGATTCTAACTCAGTACATTTTAGTTTGTATCAATAATTATTTGCCTTTTTATAACTGTAATTTTGCAATGCATTACGTTATTTTGTATCTTTTTTGGGTCTGTGCCTGTTGAACATCAATAAACATTATTATTATTATTATTACTATTATTTTTGCTAAATTGACAGTTTAGCAAAAATCGTTGCAAATTATGAACTTCAAATTTTATAACTCACACGCAATAAAAATGCACTGCTCATTCACATAACAACCAAAATTACTAAAAAAAAATTACACAAGGGTGTCTAAATTTATTTACCGTACAACAAATACTAATAATTTCTATTTTGTTTGTTTACTCCTGATACTAATAAATATTTACAATTGTGAACCGATTTTTTAATATTTGCATAAATTTGAATTGAATTCATATTTAGAGTTTTTTTATAAACAAGCACAAATAAAAATATCCAGGAAATAAATACACTAATCCTTATTAAATGAAATGGCATAGAAAAACAGAAATTTCTTCTATGTATTTAATGTCAACCTAACGCCAAACTATGAAAATTTGTATGCCTAACATTGAGGAACTATAGTTACTGATACCAACTAGAGCAATTTACTTCAGTTAAATATTGACGCGTTTATTTCCCCAAACGGTAACATCATAGTATGGCTCGGAATCGGCATTATCGCGTCGTTTCAATCGAAATTACATCCTCTGCTCCCTCTTTAAATGCCCTAAATAGCTTTTACACAGCTTTAATCCATTTAATAACCTCAACGGCACGCAATTTTGGTATACGTCAATGCTTCGCTGCGAACGCTCGAAAATTTATTAACTTGGCGAAGGAAAAAGCGAGCTTCCCGCATACCTCTACCACCCACGTGAAATATAAATCTAATATATAGCGTACAGGTTTTTTTCCGTAGTGCGATTTTAACTTTCGAAATGTTTAGTGGTAATATTAAAAGCTAATCAAGGAAGATGGATTTGTGTTATGAATAAAAAAATATTATCTATAACTAATGTACTTTTTTAATGTTGAATTTAATATTATGTAATTATATCAAAGAAAACTATTGGTCGTAGCGGAAAATCTTTTAATATTGTTGGTTTTTAGAAAACCCAAACTTTATCAAAGTTTTTTAGGGTCTCTTCTGTATAATCATCCATAAAAATAGTGTTTATGTGGTTTAATGGCACATCTACGTGCCTTTTAGAAAGTTTATGTTTAATTACACATCTAATAAATTTTTATATGAATTAGATTTATGCGTTTAAAATATTAATCTATAAATGAGCATTCTGAAGCAATTAGTAGCCTACGTACAAGATGTCGCAGAGTATCAACTGTAAATCTACGTACATTGCATGTTAAATAAATAATAAACCAAAACATAATTCTTTAGTTCTTCGTCTTGTGAACCAAATTTGTTCCTAGTATATGCACTTTTCTGAGAATATAGTAGTAGAAAAATGAATGACATTTTATTAAAAAATATAAAAAATGTAAATACACTCATTTAGTAAATGCATCTGGTAATATTTTTATTTAATGTATATCAACAGACAAGTTTAGTTATTTTAAATGTTTATTATTGTCTTTTTAATTATTACAATTAATTTTTTTTTCTATGTAAAAACACTCTTTTTTTGAGAAATAAGAAAATGTAAGATTATCGGCATCTTTGGGACCATGTAATCTGCTCCTGCTCCATATTGTTTTCTGAAAGAAAACTAAAGATATTATAACTCCTTTAGCTGCATGGTTTAAAGTTTCCAGACTTGGTAAGAATACGCTGAATTGCACAAAATATAAATTCTTCAGGAAATGTATGGTACAAACTGTTTTAATCTTTACTGGTGCAAGAAAAGCATAATCGACTTTATATATCAGACTAGAATATGTCCTAAAATTAACTAAAGACGTAGCACAATGTTACTTAAGCAGTTGGACTCACGAAAAATAAAAAGAACACTAGAATCTATGAAAAAAACCTTGTAAATGTGGGTAGGAATCAATTTCGCACAGAACCAGGTCTCCTAACAGGAAAGTATACGTTGAAATGATACCTAAAACTAGAAAATGTGGGTGCATGCTGGAGATCCTTATTGTGGATTTGTGCTAAGAGACTATATATCAAGAGATGGATGTAAGGATTTGGATGGAAACATACAGATAATCAATGTTTAGAAATCCACAGATGTGCTCCAAAAGGTAGTCGCTCTTGAACTCATGACAAGAAATTTCATATCAATAAAAATAACCAAATCTTTAGTAATTTCAATACCTTTCAAAGTAATATTATATCGAATTGATATTGAGAAATAGTTTTTAGTTTAGTTAATTTCTAATAGTGAATTGAATGAAGATACATATATTGAAATTTTATTCTGAACATCGTAACTCTAAAATAATAATCTATTCAAACCTTTTCCAAATCTTGATCGGAATCGCATCAAGGGATACTGAAATATTTTTAGATTATCATCATATTCTAAAAAACAATGGAATTCAGGAGACGAAAAAAATGAATATCCTTTGTTTAGATATTGAAAAGCAATGGGCTGAAAATGGACTTCTGCAGCATACCCGAAGCCATAGGAATGACAGATTGCTAACGCAACTTTTGCGATCTGTATGATAAATATATTTGTACCCATCGAGCCAAATAACCGTCTATGATAACATCGCTTAATTTCTGAATTAAAATTACATGATCTATTTTATCAAATGCGTTGCTGTAGTCGGAGTATATCGCACCAACTTACACTTGGCGATTTAAATGTTTTAAAATATATCGTTTTTAAGGATCTATCAGTCCAGCTGCTATAGAAGAACGTATTGTTTGAAACAGTAGATTGTCACTGATTACGAACTCATTATTATTTATTATATTGTATTATTAATAGGCACTCAGTGTATTTCTTTACACAAACAGGTTAGTCCCTTTTACCAGGTTTATTAAGCCACGAGTTGATTGCTCTCAGCAATGGTGGTCTATTTCAGTGCAACGTATTCAAAAGCAACGTGGTGGGCCGTCTCGTCTCTCTTCTTGTATAATCTACATAAAGGTTCATTTAGGCTTCTGTGCCCTGTCAGCAGACTCGCTACTGTTCTAAGTTGAGAGCCAGTACATCCCCAGCTAGTTGTAAAGATGGCTGCCTCATCATCCGTTTGCTGTATATCTGCCCTTCAATGCTATTTCAGTGAAACTGGTGTTTTTTCTACGATCCACTCAGCTACTGCATCACGTATCGCAGCTTTAGTTACTCTCAAACTCATTCTGGTGCAGTAAATATTATTTCAGAGCCATTTCTTCCAAGCTTATTTGAAAATTCGTGTCCTATGGCCTTATGACTTGTATTTGGCCAGGGTTCTTAGGTTTTCTACGCAAACTCAAGCTAGTTTTGAGGTTATCTGATAGGATGCTAATGTCCTTAGGGTCGTTTGACTATCCGATAGTTGTTCATCAGCTCACCTCAGGGTTGTTTTTTTTCTTCTATGGGCATGTTTTTATTACTAGTATTTTCATGTGGTGTCCAAATACAATTATATTCTTTATGGTTTAGAGTTGCTCCATACACACCAACTCAAGAATCTGTGATTTTTTTTACCCATCCGCATACCAGTTGTTTTTGAATTCTGGTTTTTATTTTGCTTTCCATTTATCCCAGATTAAGATAACCTTCAAGGGTTTGTCAAAGCAGAGTTTGGGGGTCACCTTGCTAGTGCCCAATTCAAAGACAGGGTTTAAGATTTAGATTGTTATTTTAACTGGAAACAGTTACAAGATTATAATATTATAGCAGAAGTACTGCAAATTGATTTATAGTTTTAATGTGATTTAGTTATTAATCTCTCCCAATTTCAACTAAAAATAACAAAACTTTCCACATCTTTAATCTTTGTATGGGATTAAAGAGGCAAAGAAACGTGCTATTACTTACCATATTTTCTCTGAATGAATAACTTTCTCCCCGCACATAAAACTACATCAAATCAAAATTCTACGACATTAGGGGACTTCATTTTTGACCATGAAACTACGTTTTATACACTTAAATCACTGAAGTGGACAAGTCGCGTTGTGTGAGATATACCCGTCCATAAACGTTTATTGCGTTTTTGTTTCACGCCATCTGGGGGTCCATTTACACACGCATTTGGAGCGTGCAGTTTTACGTTGCTGCGCGTCTTCGGCGGCTCCCTGCGTCGGGTGCCCGAATTTGGGTTACCCAGCTGACCGACGGGTGACTTATGAAATACCAGAGAGCCATTAGTAAGATTTATCGAGGACAGTTTAGTTGATTGCCATCTCACCCCTATCGCGTCTTGGTGCGAGTTCCCGAGTTCCGGACCCCTTTCGCGTTCCGCCCGTACTAAAACAGTTAATAAATTTTAAAACGCATCACCGGCACGCAGTGGCGATAAATGTATTGGAACCGATGGGCACTTTGTGCCCGAAGTAATCGAAATTAAGCCGGAAAATTATGAGCATCAGCGCAGCAGATATTTAAAATTGCTTGTTGAGAAGGTAGGCAATATCTTCCCACCAAGAACGAAAAGGGACAAGATGAATATCTGAATTTTTAAACAAATCGACAAAGTGGGTTGTTTGTAGAAGTAGATTTTTTCTTGTTTGCTGTCTTTCTACAATTTTATGTTGACTTTTATTTAGGTTTTTGTGTTGTTGTTGGAAAAAGCAAAAGGTTTTTTCCTTCTTTCTTACTAACATTATGTAGGTACACTTAGAGGAGAACATGTGTTAAATTAATAAATTGAAATAGTTTAGTTTAGCGGAAGTAAATAAAAAAAAATTGGTTAAACACAGCCAAACAAAAATATTTGTTAAAACAACGAAATGTGAATCTTAAAATAATTATGTAGATTTGACAATATTTCTTGCATTTTTTAACAATCAAGACAATTTTATTTTAAACATTAAATATTTTGAGAGCAATAGGTGTCCGGAGTAAAATAAACAAGTATTTCATGACAAAAATACTCCAAACTGTGGTACTGGTAATGCTGCAAACTTCTCCTAGACCCCTCACCACAAACTGCACTAAACTAGACGTACGTTTCGATAGCAAAGCTATCATCATCTGCAGAAACACTGAACTGAATAACTACACTAAAACTACCCTAATCTATACCTAAAAATGGTACAATGGTCACGGTCATGGCTGACTGCCGTCATGCTTAATTAGTCACTAATCCTAACTCCGTCTGATCTACTACCAAAGACAAGTCCTTGTCATTATAGTTTATTAAGTAGAAGTAGTAGATCAGACGGAGTTACGACTAGTGACTAGTTAAGCATGACGGCAGTCAGCCATGACCGTGATCATTGTACCATGACCTTTTTCAGGTATAAATTAGGGTAGTTTAGTGTGTAGTAATTAGTTCAGTGTTTCGCTGATGATATTAGCTTTGCTATCGAAACGTACGTCCAGTTTAGTGCAGTTAGTGGTGAGGGGTCTAGCAGAAGTTTGCAACTATCTCAT
This sequence comes from Protaetia brevitarsis, assembly GCA_004143645.1. NCBI lineage: Eukaryota > Metazoa > Arthropoda > Insecta > Coleoptera > Scarabaeidae > Protaetia > Protaetia brevitarsis. Next base: position 3,766,004 of record RXPK01000103.1, read on the forward strand.
ATTAAATTTACCAAAAGAATTCATTGAAATAAAAAGCAGAAGTTGTTAGGTTAAATAAGCATTTTAAATTAAAATGAATAAATGGTATCTGTTATGTCAAAATAACAATTTTTGTAAGAAAATTAAGTTGTGCCAAAACAAAATTGCTTTTCAGTTAATAATATTTTACTGCTGCAGCAAGCTAACGGGCATTTTTCTATTCGTTTTCCAAGGGGAAATGTCATGGTATTGCACATTTATCACCTCGTATTCATACTGTGCTTTCAAATATTTTCCTGATTAGAGCAGGGCATGGTTTATTTTAATCGTTGGTCACAGTGCATACACTCTCTAAGCAATTTGCGGTTCGTTTTTTAGGTGTACCCCTGCCAGGTTTATGAGTTACTGCCCCAGTTGCATAAAATGTGTCAATACAAACCATAAATATCACTTAAAAGCTGTGCGTAAGTAACTTGTTGATTAAGAAATTGTTGTCGGCATTGTTGCATGCACTGATGAATGGAATAAATCCATCCTCCATCATCTAATTTTCAACCAGTTCTAAAGTAACTTTCGATAACAAATGTGCTGTGTTGTAATTCTAACGTAATATAGTAAAATAATACAATCCAAATGCAACCGTTTCTCATTTTGGTTTGTTACTGACAACTGTCACAATTTGAAGTACAACTTAAAGGAAACCCAGAGTCACCAATCTTACTAAAGAATTATCTTAAAAAGCAGTCTAATCTAATCAGGAAAACATTTGAAAGCACAGTAATATAAAGTGTAGAGTATCTTTAACACGGGATATATTTAAAACCCTAAAAAAAATAGCAGTGTTATTGACATCACTGCCATTGCATGCCATTAATCGCTGCTTTAATCTTCGCAGCTCTTATTGATTGTTTAACTGGTAAATGCGCTAGATTAATATTTTATAGCTCTGACTATTATGCTTTATGACCCCTATGTGTCGTTACTAGAATGAAATGGAAGAAGCGCCATCTTCACTATGATTTCTAAAATACATACATTTATTTAACGTATTCGTTACTGCATGGAAGAAAACTATTGTACATGCGAACCCATTGGTCTTGTTAAATTAATAAAACGATATAGTTGCCTGCATTATACAGTTTTCTTATAAGATTAACTAAAATTTTGGTTAGCTCAAGAAACATTACGGAACATGTGATATAGTTACAATAATAGAACTAGCTTTCTTAAAGTGTGAAGCGTTCTTCCAACAATCATGATTTAGTTAAAATAACAAAATATTTTTAGTTTATTCAACGAACTATTTGTTGATGATCCCACTAACAAATAAACAATTGTTGAACTAACAAAATATTGTCAATATTTTTTCAACAAAGTAATGTTGGTCGACGGAATGCATTTTCTTTTCTCAGTGTATGCACTTTTTCTTAAATAATTATTATAAATCGCTAAATGCTAAGTGCAATGTAAAACATTAAAGTTTTGTTGTGATTTATATTAAGCATTATTGATTTTAACATATGCACCTACAATGTGGAACATGCAGAGGGTATTTCGTTACTATTACTGTTACATACTTTAGGGTAACCAGTAGTTGCAGTGCGTCTCGCAAATCCCATAGGACGACTTGTCGCTCGATTAAGGCCGCTTAGGGGCTGGTAATATACTTACTGACATGTGGTCATTCACTCACTTTCCGTCCGAATTCAATCAATTACGTAATGCATCTCGGCATTGCCGAATTTCGATTTTCCTTTCGAAAACGTCGCCGAATTAAAAGTTGTATATTGTTGTAAAGGGGATAAAATCAGTTTATCTGAATATATAACACAAGATTCATATTCCTATTAGAGAAAAAAATCTAAATTAGCGGTCTTCCAACGGTATTTGTCACGGTGAATCTTCATCTACGTCAAAATATTCAGAATAATTTCTATTTTTACTTTACAAAATTACAAAATTATGGATCAATTCATCTGCATGCTACAGCGAGAAATATTTGCTGATACAATCAATTTATTGGTGCGTTTAACAATTTTTTTTTGTTTAAATATGTTCAAACCACCCGAATGTTTATAATCAATTATGCAGAATTGGTTGCACAAATGTTGAATAATGATGAGATTCTGTGCATATCAGTAGAGCCTGCAAGGCTATTTGTGAATCTGTAAATATCCATAATACATGCTTACAGTCTTATAGACAATCTTATAGACGCTACAGATTTGCATAGAATTCCACTATAAATCGGCGGTGATAGTTTATGCAATAATCTTTTAAATGTTATATACAAGATAATTGTTTTTGTTATATTAAATAGCAAAATGATGCTTGAGCAGAACTGTTCTTGTCAATAATATACATTCTTAGAGCAAACTATGCGAGAATCGATTCGGTTTGCAAGGAGTATTATGTTCAGGTGCAATGATCCACCTAGAATGGATGAATGCCTAGACAGGATTTTGTATACATTAAAAACGCTTTATAAGCTTTATCAATATCATTGCCACTGCACGCCACCAGTAACTGTTTTAAGGAAAATTACTCATGTTAGATGCTTAACTGCTATATATGCCACATTAATAGATGTTTTATAATAATGTTTATCATGCTACTTGGTCCCAAATATACATTATTACTGGAGTAAAATAAGAGAAGCGCCATCTTTACGTCAATTTCTGTAATAATTTCCGAATTTATTAAAAAATACTAAATTGGTTCCTATTTTTAAAAAGGAGGACAAGTTACTACCAGACAATTACCGTCCTGTAGCTCTTACATCTTGTTTCTGAAAAATATTTGAATATTATTTTTTAGATAGGCTGGGGGCATTTCTGTCTCACTTTAATATTATTATAAATTGCTAACATGGCATTAGAAAGAATTTCTCTACTTATACTGTTTTAAATACTTTTATTAATGAAGTCAGTTGAAAATGGTAACTATCCAGTGGGTATTTTTTTTAGATTTAAGTAAAGCATTCGGTTATGTTTGTCATGATATTCTTTTAAATAAACTACAGGCTTATGGCATTAGAGGGATTGCTTTTAATTGGATTGAGTCTTTCTTGCGAAATAGAACCCAATATGTTAATATCTTACACAACAATAATACTGCCTTCAAAAATTTTACTTCTGAAGTTTTGCCCATGAATGTTGGAGTTCCACTAGGATCAATTTTAGGCCCTGTACCTTTTTTGCTTTAAGTTCCAACTTAATAAAGATAAACATGATTATAACACCAGACGTAGAAGTGATATAGCCACATCTAGGTTTAGATTAACCTTGTCAGCAATCCCCACAGGTTCTTGCTATCAAAATATATAATAAAATTCCTGATCATTGGAAAGATCTAAACCGTTGGCGTTTTAAACGGTTTACGCGTGATGTATTAGTAGTGAATGTCTTTTATTCTCTACAAAAACTCTTAAATTTTAGAAATACTTAAGTGCTTTATTTTAATCTAAGGGTTTTCTTGTTTTTAATGTCTTCACTCTTTATAAATTTTTTGAATGCTCTTGATAGAAACGTTATTACTACTGTTATTATTATTATTATTATTATTATTATTACTATTATCATCATCATCATCATCATGATTGTTATTACATTTATAATTATTACATTTCACTATTTGCCAATATAATATGGGCATATAAAACTATTAGCTGTAATAATATTTAAATTATGGCACTGTTGTTTAGAAAAGTTGCTTGTGCAGAAAACTATTTATTTCATTAAAGTCAGTACAATTAGAGATAAAGTAGTATTTGTTTTGTGTCAACATTGCATTATTTAAAACATCTGCTTTGATCGCGATGTATTCAGCTCTTAGATAATTGGTGAGCGAATACTTACACTGTCTGGGTTTCATGGCATCAGAAATTAGACTTTAGGAGCACAAGTGCAGTTCATTTAGTGCAATTATAATGCAAAAGTTACCCTTTCTCAAACTTACCCAAACATGCGCTTTGATCTAAACACAATCGCAAAATTTTCTACCCCTGTAGTAACAAATATATTGAATATATTTTATGAGTACAGAAATTATTGTAAAGATGGCGTTCTTGTATTTCACTATAGTAACAATACAGCTCGAATGCATAGCAAACGCGACCATGAAATGCTTATCTATTTATCAGATAAATATCTTATAGGAACTGTGATCATCAAAACGGCGACTGGCATCAACCTCAGTGCGGGAGGCAACTATCAGAAGCCTACTGAAATCCAGTTTTAATAAATCACTACATGCTCATAAATAAATTGGTTTATTTAAATCAAGTAGCTATATACAGTAAGTATGAAAATAATTTGCATTAATAAACCATGGCGAGTTCACCGAAGTCAGTGCAATGAATTGAGTTTACAAATATAAATACTTGGTATTGTTAAATTAATATAATCAAATAGATAATTATTTATTGTAAACGAAGGGTTAATTTGAGATAAGCTATTAGTTAATTGATTCAAATATATACACTGTGCAAAATATTGGACGTGATATTAATAATCTACATTCATTGAGTGAATTTTGTGTCATTGTTTTATAAAATATTAATTACAATCTTGGATTAAGTAATTCAAGATTCATTAAATTCTTTTCCATTACTATAACAAGTCCTTGTACACTAGTCCATGGATAATATTTGGATATCTAACTACATTTTCATATTCGTTCAATAAATAATTTTGTTAATAACATGAATATGAAGGAATATATACTGTTATTTTTACGTACAATTGTCGTAAAATTAATCACGATATGAACGCAATAGAATATTAAATCATCTCCATCATCTTAGTTAGTTCAATGGTTTGCAATTTATTGCAAGAACGAACAGATAACATATCTTAATAAAAAGTGTGCGGCAGTCATTGAATTACCGGCTTACGCCACGGTCGCTGACTGAGTGACAGTTTGAAGTGTGGCCCCTAGAAGGCGTGCGTCTAAACTCTGATCTCTTAGGAGGGAATCAAGAATAATATTCTATGATACTAGTAAAAGTGAATTGCTCTTGGAGATTGCTAAAGACGCCTGTAGCAGAAACTCACATTATGTTCCTTTACTGCATATAAGTGATTCCTGAAGAATGGATCATGAGCTCTTGCCATAGTGGTATTTTTACTGTTAACTGTTTAGGCATTTTCTTTTGATGTTTTTTTTTTTTTGGTAATCATCTATGCTTGATATTAATCTTTTAATATTACTTGTATTGCAATCCAATTAAATAAGCTGCAGCGAACAATGAATTAAGTGAATGAAACGCGATTATTGCATTAAAGAATTAAGTTCATTATTGTATTTATAACAATAACTAAAATTATTAGGATTAATGAAAACATACATTCATAAGTCAACGACTTGCGATTAGCATATTAAAGAGTGATATTCATTGATTGGTGCCTTTCTTCATACAAAAAGTTGTTCAAACAGAACTGGTGTTGTTATAACAATAACATATTTCATTGAGCCAATAAAGCTGCCATTTCATCTTCAATAATTTTCATAATACAATGAATGATTATTACTATAAATTCCATCGTCATTTAATAAAAACCGTTTTTTTGACCAATCTCAATGCTGCAATTATTTGATGTGCTCAATATTTTTTCATTGTTTCAGTTCAGTTTTTGTTCAGGGCAGCCACATTCAATCCAATTTTCTACAATATTTAATCTATTCTAGTTTACTTCTTTAAATAAAATACTATACACATTTGAATTGAATATCTGGTACTGATAAGTGAGTTATTTGAAGGAAATTAAATATTTGTTTGCCCATATTAAAACAAGACACCTGTTGGCTCAATTAATATGTTCATTGATTTAAATATTTCTTTTTGTCAGTGTAAGATTAGTTAATATATCAGTGAATAATTTTTAAATCTATAGTTTCCAAATAGCAGCACCCTTATTAAATAAAGAAGTACCAGTTAAACGAAATGAAAACTGCAGCGCGGTCACTTGAAAGATCAGATATAAAAAGGGCGTAAACCGTTTCAGTTTAGCAACGCGCATAAACAGAATAGTAGATACGAAGCGAAAGGTGCTTGGTTATACCGGCCGCGTCATAAATTACTAAATTTAGAAGTCGTGAGGTGAAGAAGGAGAGCCAGAAAGTGGCATAGTTGACGCTCGGCTAATCTCTGAAAAGTTAATAAGCCAACGGACTGGGGCACTTCGGCGAAAGGCAGAGAAACTTGATGGTGGAAGTAAACATTTAGTAGGTAGGTATGTAGGTTGTGCTAAAGGTATATTTCAATTATTTTAAAGCTATTGTCCGTTGTCGTAGCGTAGGTCGCTAAGATTTGTAAAATTTGCTTTCAATGCTTGAAATTGAGTTGAAGACATTTAAACACAATTCGCTAAATAACATAGCATATCGGCCAATAAATAAAAAAATACTCACAGGGAAAAAAACGCAAAGAATGGAGCATAGATATTATAATTTATCCGACAATCTCCAATACAGGGTATTAACTTTCCTCCTCAGACAAAGCGTCGGCGAAATAAAGAAAGGGAGAAAAAAAAAAAAGTTGAAAAGAACTGAAATTCAAGAACGACTCCCCGTTTCAAATTGGCGAGTCTCGGATGAAGTCTTAACGGGGAATAAATGGTTGTTTTGGATGTCTTGGGGTAGGAGGAGGGTTGTTTACATCCGGACGGCGAAGAAGCCGAGGGAAAACAACGTTAGAATTTTAGACTTTTGTGAAATAAAATATCTTCATTACTTCTACCCTCTCTAGCGCGGCCGATGAAAGAACACCCCTCCGGTCCCCTTTTAAACGAAAGAGGGTCGTTGACGCGAAGCGAAGGGCCGAAAAGAAGCGCGGTATGGAGGTATTAATGAAACGTATCGATTTTGTTTTCGGGATGAGATTATATTTTCGGAAATGTGTCGTTAATGTGAAGGTATTAGGTGGTTGTGGCTGTTCTCTGGGAGTAAATTTGCGAAATGAGAAATTACCAGTTGAATATATTTCCATTAGTAACCATACATAATAACCGTACTGTTGTGCTAACATGGGAGAGCATAAAAATTAAAAATACATCTACATTAAATAATATTTTACAATAGAAAGGACATAACAAACATGGGAAATGTAATTAATTAAGTCATTGATTAAATAACAACTTGATGGTTATTGAAACTACACTTATAGTGACAGAATGCAAACATTCAAGAACTAACTGTCTCCAAGAACCTCCATTAGCCGATGCGTGAGTGTCAACATCTAAAAACAAAATTAGCGATTAAGGAGATCTGATAGTTGAAAAGCATTCAAAATTAATTTTTATTGTTTTAAAGCATCTTATGACTGGCTTTAGTTATTTCTGTTTAAATAAAAGTATCATGAGGGTTTAAGAATTCGATAATCTAAGGGAAATGCTTTTGCGGTTGTAAATAGATGGATGGGAATGATTTTTTGTTCTATTGTTTTCCATAAGATGTGCTTTTCATGTTGATCAGAATAACCTTTCATTATACTTAAAAATATTTTTGATGTTACATTTAGTAATGTACAGGACAGGAACTCATTTTCGATGTGTTATAGTTTTTTTTTATTTTTTTTTTTGAATAACATTTGAATGATCATATTGATCATACAAACTTTTTAAAGGTATTCATTCAATTAGAGTGCGAAAATACATTTTATAAGTTACGCATTAGCAATCCCCTCGTTTGCCGGACGAGCGCTTTACCAATTAAGCTAGTAGAGGATGCAAATTCGAGCGTTTAGCCGAACATATGTCGATGTTAGGTCTTTGAAAAGGCCGGTAGTACGGCAAATATGCAATGATTGCAAGTTTTTTTTACAGTAAATATGTTGACGTATGTTCGGTTAAACGCTCGAATTCGCATCCTCTACTAACTTAATTGGTAAAGCGCTCGTCCGGCAAACGAGGGGACGCAGGTTCGAATCCTGGGTGAGGAGAAAAATTTTTCTTTGAAAAATTCCTCCTAATTATTACAGTTAAGAGCAGAAATTCATTAATTTGTTAATGGTATTAACTTTTAACACGCACTGTTTAAGTGTTGTAGCAAGTACAGATTTTGATTACAAGTTTTCGTTATTTTATGTATCCCATGGCGTTACGATTTAATGTTTTATTGGTAAGACATAACAACAATATTTGCAAACAAAGAAAATATTAAAATTGGCTTCTTTTGTTTTAGCTTGTATAATAAAAACAAGATAATATAGGGAATACGTTTTCATAAATAGTTCGAATTAAAATTGATCCATAATCACTTTAAAATAACCTTAAAAATAGTATTTTCAAGACAAATAAACACATAATCAGGATACAACAAAAAAACCAAAGTTTATCACGTTTTCATATTTACATATTAAAAAAAATGTCAATAAATATGTCGTTATGCCCAATTTTAAAAGGTCCAAGATTTTTCTAGATATTCTTTGCATGTTGAATTTACACATAATTTTTCTATGCGGCTTTGATACAAATATTTATTTTTAATTTAATATTAATCTAATCATTTGAAAGGGTTACACTTTTAGAATTAAGATATTAAAATCTATAATTTTGCAGAAATTTGGGGCATATCTTTAATTATCTCTAATTATTACACTGATATAATAAGCTTTGCATTCATAATATTATCATGGATCAAATCACACAAAAATATAGAAAGTAAACGAGAGCAATTATAAGTTATTTACTACGTCAATAATTATGTGATTTATACTCCCAAATTATATTTCAATTCAAATATACAATTATATTAAAACTGTAAATGCAGAAACACTTGTGGCGGTGAAATATAATAGTAGCACAAGATTCCTTTTAATTTTATGATTATCCATTATATTTTATGTATTATACTGCAGCTAGAGAGCATATAATCATTTTTTTCTCAATAATATGTGAGGAAACATCTATGTAAATGAAAGAAATTATAAAGTATACATCTACGTACTATCCACTAGAACTTGGCTGAAAACAATTATTAAAATGCTAAAATACCCACTTCTGCATTTTTCCTAAATCCTTCTTAAAGGTCAAGCCTATGTGCTCAGTATGCTACTGTCTGATAGAATTAGATAGATCTTCGTTCTTCATGAGTCGTAGAAAATAATACAAAATAAAAACACAAAATACTTTTTAATTTCTCCTACAATTCATGTTTATTCATTATCATCGTACTGAAGCATTTTGACGCCCATACTCTCTTTTTAGATCTTCCTAATTCTGCTAGAGAGTGCACTAGCTGCTGGAAGAAATAAGGGTGCATATGAGTCGTAAGAAATAATAACACAAAATTACTTTTTATTATTATTTTTTAACTCATGCTTGACCAATTATCAGAGAGTGATAAGGTCAAGCTTCGCTGCCACCTCTCCCTTTTAGCATCTATCTAACTCGTTAGAAAAGCACAATCGGCTGCCAGAAGAGAGGGGACATTATTATTTTCTACGACAACTCATGTTTATTCATTATGATTAGAGCGAAACATTTTGCTACCTACCCGCTCTTTTTAAATAGAATAGAATATCTTTGTTCGTGCGTGACATATTGTATATGCATATGTTGAAAGGCAAAATAAAACATATAGTGTATGACACAAACTTTATCACCAAACACTTTAAAAATCAGTACAAAAAATAAAAAAAAAGTATTAATCTCAGGTATAGCACAAAACGGTGTTTAATTCTTTCCGCGTATTGAGGAGCATATTATATAATTTAATTGACATATATCTAAATGAATTTCAGTTTTTGAAAGTCTAAAATGTAGATGTGCAATTTGTTTCTTCATTGTCGTGAACTGTTTGACGACCATAAGAAGCCAAGTTATCCTTGCAACGTAAAGATGAATTGGTTTGTACATGTCATGATTTGAAGCTTTCTGAAAAGAGGTTTGCAAGAGTCACAACGGTTTGTATCCGTAATTATTCTAATCGCTCTTTTTGTTTATATTTAAAATTTGTTTTTGGTGGGTTGAGCGCTCCCATAGTAAAATCCCATAACTCATAACCGAGTGGAATAGAGCATGGTACGACTTTTCATGCATTTAGAACTTAATTGTTAATTTTAAAATTTCGTAGTATGATGAATTTATCACAGACAGCTCTTGTGTCAAAGATTCAATGTTGCAGTTGCTGTCGAAAAACCAAACCAAGACAGCTGACCGTGTTCATTATTTTGCAGTTAGATCCAATATAATAAAACAAATATATAATAATAACACAAAACAGTTTTGTGTTATTATTTTCTACGACAATTCATGTTTATCCATTGTCAGAACGATGCATTTTCTTGCTCACCTTCTCTTTATAAATCTGCCTAACTCAGTTAACTGAACAATTGTAGTGGTATTATTAACTTATTTGAAACTTTCTCGATTTTTGTGTTATCACTTCCTATTAATATGGAGTTTCAAGAAGTATTTACTTCATCGATTAATTATGACTTGTCGTTATTAGATTTTGAGATGTATGTAACATATCGTCACCATAGATATATCATCTGCAAACATCATTAGCAATACATAGTTACTTTGTAGGATCATTTATAAAGAACAAAAACGATAGCGGTCCTAATATTGATCCTTGAAGAACACTACAATAACCAAGTGGCGATTCGTTTAGATTAAGAAATATTGTAATAAAAGTAACATTTAAATGGGTATACACTATGATTTGCGAAAACTTAAAGATGTATTGTAGGCTTCTCTTTCTTCCTAACATAAAATGGTAATCCAAGGTACTATATTGGGTGTAAAAAATGTTAATAATTGACGAAGATTACATATATGAAAGAAGAGTAGTTAATGAAAAGGTAAGATTTAATTCGTACCGCAATTCATTTTATATTTTCTTACGAAATCTTACTTTCCCAATATTTCACGACTGCAAAACCTTATAATTTCTCCTTTATTCTTCAAAACAACCTTATTATTTTAATCACATCACATATAATGTATGAAATATTACCGGCTCCTGCACATAAATCTAATACAGAAAGGCCGCCGAAGGAGAAAACGAGAATTTGTCGAGTGGATAAGAGCGATTTCCCGAGTAATTCCGAAATATCAATCGGCTTAATCTACTATGTTGCACAATTGGATTTGCGGACCACCGCGGACCGAATTTACAAGCGCCACACTCATAAATCCTCTCTGATTGATGTTATGCCGCACCAGCATTACAGGCCGAAATATGGGAGTTACAGATCATTGTCCTTCTATTTTCTCGGCGTCCCGGCGGTGTTTCATATCGAATATTTTCCCCGGACGTCGACGTTGGCCGAGAGATTCGCTTTCCGTCGAATTATTTATAAATCACGACAAGACGATTAATTGTAGAGACGTCGCTCTCGTGCTGGGCTTTCGCGTGCGTGGGGATAAAGTGAGTTAACGCGTTTTAGTGGAAATTGGAACGTTGCAGTAAATTCACGTTATCGAATATAATATTTAGTAGGTTTAGATTAGAGATTTTACCCATATTGAACGAAATTCTTGTTTTTATTAAATTATATTATCATTTATAAACTGCTAAAATCCTTTCTTTTTAAATCAAACCTACTGATACTGCTAATAACTCATTTTCCGGATTTAAATTGATTATGTAAACAAATATGTGCTGCACAGTATGAAATGAACTAACAAACAAATAAACTGTATACGAGAGTTTCCTAATAGTTATATTTCTGAAAAAAATACTTCTTTTTTAAACTTCGTGATTTTGTTTTACTGATATTATATTAACTATTTAGATAACTAAATTTCTTATTTATTTTGTCATTGGTTCCATCAATTAACAGTGAAAGGAAATAGAAAGTTTCCAAGTTATAATAATATTACCACATTACAGAAAGATTGCAATAATTGTGGAGGTTTCATACATAAAAAAACCGCAAACAACATTTTTTGATGAAAAATGATTGATACATGTTATCCAATATTCCAATACATGTATTGGAGAATATGGCGTACATATTTTATCCACTTGTTGTACCTTGAAGGCACATTATATAAAGCACTAGATTAGCGAAAATTTTAATATTTTTTGCAGCTCACCTATTTCTTTCTGCAAATGCACCAAACCCAGATCATCACGTTGTATATATAGAAGAAACCTTCATTGTGTCTTTGCTTTTCTGTCTATATATCCACAGCATTCACTCTCGCTGCAATGCCTATTCTGTACGCCTATGCTGGTTGTTGCTGAATAGCTTTCATTTCAACAATGTGAATAGCAGAACCATAGTTAATAGTTAATTGTCGGCACTGCAGCTTTCTTTTCTCTCATAAATGAAAGACTTCATTTATGGGTCTTTTCTGATATAATTTTACTAAAAAAGTATTTTGGTTATTTCTTCACTAAAATGAATTTACTATGAGCTTTCAAATAAAAAATTCTTTACAGATTGTAATTTTGAAGGAAGCCCTTAAAGAAAAATTATGTGATCAACTTATACAAAATATGAGTCTCTACACCTCACTTAGGCATATGATTAATTTCTAATGACACTCAACATTTTCTCAAGAGCCGCTTACTCTGAAAAGTTTGTATTTATACGGTTATTTTGGACCTTTTTGCTCCATTCAGCGTATAACAACCTTTTTCGATAGGTTTATGTAAACATTTGTGGCTATGTATTGTTACTAAAAAAAAAAAGTGACTCTAAACCTGAAAATATATATTTGTAGTACATGCGTATTTATAACTTCAATTAGATTGCATATTGATCTGGTTAATCAGATTGGTAATCAGTTAGGAATAATATTGGTAATGTACAAGCAGCGGCTTTTTTTTTTATTTAATAATAATATCTCAACTGCATGGTATTTCGTTTTATTTTTTTAGCTAGGTACTCTTTTTTTTAAGAGATCAAAGCTCGGTACAAAGGAGACCTTGAATCCTTTTTAAATTAAAAAAAATTGACGAATTTAGTGTAACCTGCTTGAAAGGAATCATAAGTAGAGATGTAAAAATTAGCTTATGTTTAGTGTGTAAACAATTATGTGCAATTAAATTGTTCGTGAGGGTATGCAATGTTTAGAAAAATAAATACAATTTAATAAATTCAGATTTAGGACCCTTAAATTCTAATCTAATCATTATTAGGATCATATTAAAAAAGTGTGTAATAACTCGTTGATATAACATACATAATTTCACTTTACCAGGATCAATCCAGTGCTACCTGGTCAACCTAATGTAATTATACGAAGAACGTGCTATATAATAATTAATTAAGTGGGAGAATCAATTGAACGAGAATTTAAGGTGGAAATCTCATTATTAAACATGAAAATATTTGCTAAACTCTCGAATTTGAAAACTACAATATATATCTATAAAGGATAACAATAATTGTAGGACGACTTTACTTTTGCGTTAACGCAAGTATAGTGGCTTAAAGTCGTCCTACAATTATGTTATCCTTTTATAGATACATGTCCTCTGACATCGAAGGTTTTGACGCTTATTGTTAGTTCTTGTTTACATGGTTTCTTGCTAAAAATAATGACGTTGCCAAAGATAAGGTACAATAATGACAGTGGTACTTTAAGTGGTTGCCAAGTTTACATAGTGACACTAGCATTAATCAGAGGGGTTTAAATTACAAATAAACAATATATACTGTGCAATGTGACAGCATAATATTGCTACAAAATTTATAGATATTATACAGGTACTAAAAGCAATCTTGCGCAGGGACAGGTCGTTTTTCCAATGAAACCAACATGCTTTATTAGTTTTTAATAAAGAAATATTTAGTATTTGAGGTTAGGTATATTGCAATAGAACGAATGTCGTTTTTGCTAATTGAACACAATACATACAAATCCACGAATCTGCTTGATACCTTTTTTCCCAAAACAGTTTGCTTTATAACAGCTTGTCGAATTATGAGTGCACGTGTTCACCGCTGGGCGCTACTTGCGCTACGTTTTTGGGAAAAAATGCTTTTTCTTGAGTGGGCGATGTTCTGGACAGCAAAATGCAACTTTAAATTTGAATCTAATTTAGTCTTAATTAATCTGCTTGTTTCGTTAAAAAAATTCGCACGGCTTGGTTATTAAGAGGTGAGTTTTTATTCTTTATTTGAAGACATATATTAGGTGTAGTATAGTTTTGCTGATTACATAGTCTCCATACGATTTTAAGTTTAATATACATACACCGGCTGTCAGTGCGAGCTGTGCCTCGCCCTAGTAGCAAAATCTAAACTATCCCACAATTATCTTAGTAACTTCAACAGAAAGACATCAATAGTAACTAGTAAATAACTAATACAAAATCATTGGGTAATATTTCGTAATTTTAATATGTGAAAGTTACTAAAATAAATTCGGAAATTAAATCTTTGACTACAGGGCGCCATACTATTATCTTTGACATGTCGGGAAAGTATTTCATGTCGTGATTCTTCAAGTGTCATGCAGATGTCCTCTCTTGCCGGAATCTGATAGAATGTCTGATTGTAGACATTCATTTCGACGGATGCCGTAATAAGCCAAACGTCAAACTCACAAACAGTGTGGATAATCAACGAAAAGATGAAAAAGAACGGCATTATCATATTATGGTTCGCGGCATAACTTTGCATTTTGACAGCTCTGTAATTACACAGAGGTCCGGTCAGTTATATCTAACGTGATTTTAACGGTCGCAGAAGAACCAAGAATAATTAAACATTTTCCGTAAGTAATTCTACCGCTTTTTTAATTTAATAAATGTTATTGTTATTTCTACTGATTTTATTTATTAGCCAGCAGTACGCTGTAAGAAGTACATCATCCCAATCTTGGAAGTCAGCAAGCGATATCGCTACGGTTTGGTGGTGACCATTAGACTGCACTTCTCAGTGCTGGTGTGTTCCGACACCTAAGCAAAGGCCTTCAAGACCTTAATGCCTGACTTATATTAGTATTGTATTAATAATAATGTAATAAAATCTTCATACTAATCAAACTTACATAGTACTTACTTTTACCCAGCTTCAAAAGAAAATACACGATAACAATAACCGCCATTTTGAGTAAGATTGTACTTCCCTCTGACCACACGTTCTTGCGTTGATGTAATGAACGAAAAGCTAACTTAGCTAAACAATGCACCACGCATAGACAAAACATCTAACGCCGACAACAAGGACGTCCTGTCTGTGTGTTCCTTAGATCTAATTTGAGTTAAGTACCTAATGCCAAAAACTTTGTAACGGTTAAGTAATTGAAACTCCAGGGCTTATGATTGAGACGTAAAAAAACGTGTGATAATCATAAATTGAAGCACAGAAAGGCCTTCTTCACACTATCAGCAGCTCGCAAACCTACGTGATTTCAAATTTAAAAGAGACGCTCATATTCCAACCGCAGCAATACAATTAGAGATTATGCCTGGAAACCAGATTCTAAGACTTAATGAATTCAGATGGAACTTGCAACCTCTAGGAAAATAGTTTTCAAATAAATTTCAATAAATAGTCGTGCAATAGGTAGAAACCATGGAACATTGAAAGACTAGACAGTTTTTTAAAACAAATTTGTCGTGCTGTGTAATGAGAAAACAGCAGCATTGATTT